>JAWLRI010000936.1:2054631-2089392 GCA_034781795.1 Crypturellus tataupa | reverse complement strand
CCGCTTGGATGCCACCCTGTGCCACGTGCTCTAGGTGGCCCTGTGTGTGCAGGGGGGTTGGACTAGATGACCTCTAGTGGTCCCTTCCAACCTTAGGCATTCTGTGATTCTATGATTCTGAGATGTTCATGGTAGCGAGTTCTGCTGAACCTGATCAACTAATGATTGGAAACACTGCTAGGCTCCCACCTGACAGCCCCTGAAATGCTTCTGCTTGCCAGATTTGCACTGATTTTGTCAGGACCCTGGAGGCGACAACTGAAGAAACTTCTGGCAATGGCTCCTTCTTCTTCACCCAACTTAGACTTGGCAGGACCCAGCCTACTGAATGAGTCAGGACATTAGCACAGGCATTCACTCGCAATGGCAGAAATGCAGAAGCTTGAGCATCTTTTAGATTTTGGTTCAGAAATTGGCTTTTACAGATCTGTCCACTGCCCCAAAAATACCTGCAAATATACCTGCAAAAATACTTGCAGCTTCCTACACTATTTGCTATTCAATAAGTTTTATTTCCAGGTCTTTGGTCATTTAACAAAGTGTCTGTGAGTATGCAGAGTGCTTGAAAAAGGATCATTTCTGCTGAGGCAGCTACAGAAAACCCTTCTCAGTGCCACCGTGTCCTAAAACACCTAGATACTACTGGAATTTTTAGCCACAGGCAGTGTGCAGCCCAGTCCCCCTTACCATCTTCTCAATGGTATCTTTAAATAGCTACTACCTCTTTCTTTGCATGCCATTCTTTTCAACAATGCTCTTGTATTTTATTGTCCAGTTGACTGTCAGTAGATGAGGTCTGTTTCTCTCAGGAGGTTCTACTTGTTATACACTATCAGTTTTGATTGTACTATTCCCCACGTTGGATCCACTCAAAATATGGACTTTGTGTTCAAATGTGTATCTGTTAGCTAAATACTGCAGAAGCATTGCTGCATAGGCACAAGCAATGGCTGGAAGGTGTACCCTGATCTGGTGACACGTCCAAGGAGTCTCTCGCTTTTGTGGAGGCTCCGTTAGAACCTGTATTTTCACAACTGTAGTTCAACTCATCTGTTTTTGGTCATTACAAATGTGGCTTTCTACCTTGCTCCTCTGCTGACGGGCATTTCTATCCAGCAGGGTGGGCAGAGGGAGCAGGACTCATGCGATCCTCCCTGCTCCCACAGCCTCCAGGGAGGACGAGTAAGAGCACTCATGTCACTGCTGCGCAGCTGCTCTCTTTCCTGCTCACGGGGCAAGGGAGGAAACTTTGCACCGGCCCCAGAGGCACGTTCCTCTGTGTGCTGGCAGCTGGCAGGATTATTTTATGCTTGCCTTGAATAGCAAGGGAAAATAAAGTAACTCAGAAATAATGTAGTGGCATTTAAATCCCCATGGAGATCTGCAGGCATCAGAATAACTGCTGTGTGTGTCAGTCGGTAACAATTGCAACATTTCCTGCTGCACTGAGATATCGCCACTGCACAAGGATCCTTCCGTAATCCAGCTGAAGTGTGAACATACTGCTGTTGTTGGAAGTGCAGGCTTTGGATCTGACGGAAGTATAATGACCAATATCAATTCCTACCTCTCACTCCTGGTGTACTTACAGCATGTAATACTTTCCTGTGGGAAACTGATTTAAGCTAATTGATTTTTAATTCTTCATCTCATTTTCCATCCTTTACGAATACAGAAGCTCTTGACTTGGTGATCTTGAAGGTCTTTACCAAACACCATGATTCTGTGAGTCCTTTCCCAGTCTAGCCATTCACCGCCTCTCCAGGAGCTGTCACAGAGAGCTGATCCGTTCCGATAGTGCTTTGACCTCTTTGCTAAGCTAACCCAGAGACAAGGTTTATCAGACCTAGCCCGCTGGAAAGCATCCACCTTGGTTAACCGCACTGGGGGACAGGGCACCTTGGATTGAATCTTCTTTAGGTGACCATAGTGTGAGACGCACACATTTTCTGGATTCCTATGAAAATATGTCCAGAAAATATCCTCTCTCTCCCAAAGTGTGGTTAGGAGAGACATGTTTAGTGGACAGACTGAGGTGCGTGGATTGGATTAATGATACTGAAGGAGTCCCAGTCTTGTTTGATTGACTTCCGGCTACTGGAAAAGGGCAATTCTGTATGAGGAGTTTTTTTTTTTTCTTTACCCTGAAAATAAAACTAAGGGAAAGGGGCAAGAGGAACAAATCTGTCTGCAAATATAAATAGAATTTTGCAAATAGTTTTACACCAAGAAGGGAAGAGAGAAATGAAAACATGAAATTTTAATTATAAAGGCTTTAAATAGGTTAAAATCCCAAAATTGAAGGAAAATCTTCCATTTTGATTTGAACAAACATTTGAATCCTGAAATGGATTTTGCTCAGCAATTAGTTTGTCTGTTGTTTAAATGGGAAAAAAAATGTCATTTGACAGAGATTGCAATTCATTTCAGTCTCAATCTTTCAGTGCAGCCAAATTGCTGGAAAATCAATTGTTTGCACAGTTCCTGTGTCGGAACCTTGTAAAATTGCCCTCTTGAGACAACAATTATGGGAGTATTGGTACAGAACAGCATTTTACTGGAAGTTTAAATCAGAAGAGCAAGTGAGGTTTGCATCATTTTGAAAAATGTCATCACACCTTAGTTTTTAAATGGGCTTATTCTTAATTTTTTTGTCAGCAGTTTCTGAAACAGTAATGAATATAGCTCTTGCTATCCTATGCCTTGCTGATACCAGTCAGTTCAGTTGTTTAGCATTCTATATGCTAACAGCACCAAATAAGAGCTAGTTTTCTTGTTGTAGATGAAACTTCTGAGATGTATTGTCATATGATTGTGATGTTGAAAAGATGAGTTGTTCCTGCTTTGCTTGAATGTATGGACACTAGCATGTAGTGTTCTATGCCAAAGAATTTAACTTTTCTTTTGACTCACACTCTGATCATCCAGATTTAGCAAATGACTTTTTGCTGTCTTCAGGTCTTACCTAATAAGGAGAAATTATTCAAGTGAATGAAAAGGATGATGAGTTTTTTTTTCCCTTTTCAGTAATATGTCATTACTGAACGGAATTAAGAAAATTCTTTGCTTTTCAAGCTTATTTTTTCAGCACCCAGAAGTTTCATCTATGGATACTTAAATATCTCGGAAAAAAAAGATATAATGTGTAATTCATGAAGGGGAGTAGTTTTTTGTTTTTATTATTTCTATTACAGTAGCATTATTTACATTTATATTCTTTCTAAATGCTATGCTATTTTATTCACCCATTTCTGGAAGACTTGCACCACAACGGTGTAAATATGTGGATATGGTCACATCGTTTAGGGTTTTTTTGAAACTTGAGTGTTTCCTGTTCCTGTGACTACTGTTTTCTGACCAATGAATATGAGCCATTGCACTGTTATGTAAGTACAAGTAGGAAAATCAAAGAGCCCTTTTAGGTGGATATTTAGAGAGTGCTAAACTAGGCTATAAAGTAAGAGGATAAAATAAACAGGGAGTGATTCTATGATGGGCATCTTTCCATAAGCGAAGGACAAATACAGTCATCAGTGACATCAGTGAAAAGTTTCCAGTAGATCTGAATGTGTTTTGGACTGGGGGGAGTCATGTCGTCCACTGTAGGCTGTTACACTTAGGCAAAAATCAGAGGACCACAGTTTGAAGCACAGTTTGAAGGTGTGAGAACTTCTTGAAGGCAGATTCAGCTCAGATGAGCTCAGTCCCTAGAATGAATTCTGGTCAATGATGTGAATATCATCTCTACAGTGCAGGTTCTGGTGCTACCATACATTTTGGTAGCATTGTAGCACATATGATTATTACCAGCAGGAATTTAGATAAGTGGCTCTCCCCACTCTTCAGTCCAAAGTATTGAGTTTCAAAACATGTCACGTTCTTTGTGCAAGTGACAATGGAGATCCTGGAAATCAGGACTGCATTAGAGATGCTTCTGGCTCTGTTTTTGCACAAATTCCTACCTGCCTTGGATCAGACTTTGTTGAGAATCTCTCTTCTTGTCAGTGTTTCTGGTTGCCTTAAGTTTCTTCTTGGCATAGCCTAAATATATGCATTAATATGCTAATATTTTACAGTGGACTGATCAAAAATCTTAATGATAACCCCTTAAATTTATGGTAAATAATCTCCCCCAGATACCTCTTGGTATCAAAAGGGGATGTCCTCACAAAAGGAGCAGAACAGTCACTGATTTCTTGGCCAAGCTGAGGCAAGGCAGTGAGCCCACAGGTCATGTCTGGAGTCAGAGCAGCAGCCCTATGAGCAGTACAAGCACCCCAAAGGCTGCTGCGTTCATTTCAGCTGGGAGCTGGACCGAGGCTAGGGAAGGAGATTTGACTTCTTGATCGAACCATGGCTATCAAAGCCTAAGGGAAACCCTAATCGCCAATGGAAGGGTTCAGTGAGGGGATGGTGGGACAGACAGATACACTGGTAAGACTCTCCCCTTGCATTTGGCCATTATTTATAGCTGACTCCACCCTACAGACACCTTTCCCGTGTTTAACATGATGTACAGCTGTGGAGACCAGGAGGAATCCTCTCAGGTTTAAACCTTGCTGCAGCTCAGCTTGGTGAATAATTCACAGCAATGGTACGTGCTAAGTCTTTCCTTCAATTACACCGGGTATTGATCCCTTCATTCAAGGGAAGTTCTTGCTATCCCGACTTTAGTTATGTCAGTTGGAATAAATCCACTTGCTCCACAGAAGCTGAACTTAATCAGCTAAGGAAATGATCTTAACAATAGCTGTCCTAATCACTTAGTTTTCATCCTAGTTGTTGAATGAAAAATTAATGCATGTGTGTTTATGCTAGTCCACAAACAAACCTTCCTGGAGTTTTAAGTGAATCTAACAGGAAAAAAAAAAATGTGTATAAGAAAACATTTGTCCTCCTAAGCATTTTAATCAAATCAGTGTACCAGGGATGGGTCGTGAATGCAGTTCACAAAAGTACTGAGGAAAGGATCTCTCCTCACTCTGTGTCAAGGGCAATTTTTTAGGGTATGAAGGAACTAATTTTTTTTTCCTTTCTCTGTCTTATACACTCTCTGAGAGCATCTGAGAGTCATGTCCCAGAGGGGTCTCTGTCCACAGCATTCTCAAATGGCCCTTTCCCACCCTTGGTGTTGGCACTGTCCTCTTATAAATATTTCTAAAACATTCACCATTCAAGCATCAATGATAATCTCAGTTGGAGAGGCTGCTCCCTTTAGGCTCCCTTATAAGCAGCCTGTAGTTGGACCAGGTACCTTGTTTTTATCTCAGTTCACTCTAGTGAGTAGGAGATGATGGCAAGGTGAGTCCGCTGTGACTTTTTCTCTCTCAAAATTCATCCCCCTTCATCTAGGAATGCATCTGCTTCAGTATCACAAAAAAATCTGATTTCACCCTGACCATTTTCCCCCAGCCTTGCTCAGAAGCAAACTGAATTTTTTATTATTATTAATATAAGGCAAGCTTGTTGGGATTCTGGGTATTTTACTGATTCTTGTAAATCACATAAACGTAGAAAGAAGCAAATGTTGTAATGTCTCATTACCTGATTATATACAGTCAATGGAAAAAAATGTTCTGACTTGCACTGCTCAGGGAATTGTCTCTTCTGTCTTCAGAAACAAAGGAGGAGAGGTTAGTAGTTCAGTGATCAGCTCCCTGAATAATCAGGGACATACCTTGTTAAGCTTTACCAGCCAACTCACCTGACTAATTTTTGAGAGACAGGTTCTTAATACAGAAAGATCCTTCTGGGTTTTACTTCTATTAATTTTACATGAGGCATTTTTGTTACCAGAATTAGATAACACCACTTATTTATGAATAACTCATGAAGCGATGCATGAGTCAATATGAGATACTCTTGTGTTCCCTGGTGCTGGGTATTTACAAATCAGGAATGACATGCAGGCAGAACAATCAGCAACAGAGACGTTTCCCTGGCATGATTGGATTAACTTTGAAGGAATTATTTACCCATCTTTGAATTGCTCTCCATGAGGTCTGCTTCTCCCATCCTCCTCTTCCCTAGGGAATAATAATTGGGTGGAGCTTTTTATCTGGGTGCCTAGATTGGCCTCAGTTTCCTTCTGCACCGTTACTGGACAGTTCTAGTGACTGGTCCCAGAAAAGGAATTGATAAGTCATGTTGCCAAAGATTTGGCATCATATTATTCTAACAATATGAAATAAGATTAAATTTATTTAAGTATAACTGAGGACTTGGTGTATTGATAAGCATAGCTTGGGGCTGATCAGATGAGAAATTGGCAAATTCCTTGAGGTATGGAAGCAGATCACAGCAGCTCAAAGACATGATTATGTTTGACAGTGATGGTGCCATATAATGCTATCAGTAATTAAGCAAAAAACAAAGCAATAATAACCATGGTCCATTTACAGTTAGATTTTGATCACTTATAAGGGAGAACAGAAAAAGAATTCACATGGGATTGAAGTTCACGGTAGTATGAAGGACTGAGATCAAAAATCCTTGTGGCTCCTTGTGGCTCCAAGCTGAACTGCTTAAGTACTTGCTCAAACAGCATTTCCTTTCTCGGGGAGCTGCAGCACCATAAGATTGATAAAGGCTGGGTAAGGTTTTCACTCTGTCCCCTGCAGTGCCCGAAACAGCTGTGAAGAGTTTTTCCTGGAGGGATCACATCACCCCAACAGAGAGGCAGCAATCTGAACATCCTATTGCCCCCTCATTTGTTCTAGTGTTTTTTTTCCAGAGTACACTGCTGCTTCATTTAGTCATCCGACTGCTCAATTTGTGTGCGAGCTTTATAGCCCATAGCAGTGCAGATCCTAAAGTGCTAGCGTTTATATCTAACTTGGGTTAAGATCTTTGGAGTAAAATACAGAAGAAAGGGAATGCTGACTCAGAAAGTTTTTCTTGACAGGTAAAATAGATGAAATTAGAAGGCAGGTTAAATACAGGCAGAGTATGCTTGGGTTCTGGAACGCAGCCAATCTAAGGCAGTGCATGTGGGCAGTAAAATCTGAGAGTGATGTGTTTTGAATATCTAGCTTTAGAGTGTATTTTTGTAACTGGTAGCAATAGTAATCAAAACAAAGGACACATTAATAGGCTTACCAAGGATTGCTGAGATTAGTGCAGAGAAAAATAATGCTCTCATTGAATGGTAGGATGAAGTTCATTAGTATGGCCACCTCATAGTGATTCTTGGATAACTATGTGAGTTTACTGGTCTGTTTCAGTATTTCTGCAGTTTATATTGGAACCACTAATATTCACTCGAGATGTGTGGAATCTGTGCTGAACTTCCGGCTGGAGGTGAAGCTCCTCCACAGGTGAGAGTAGGTACTGGTCATTCAGCTGGTCCAATGGGTCTCTCTATTCATGGTAGTGGGGCCTGAACCCCTGTGAAAGGGCTGGAGACTCTAAGGACAAAGAGCTTAAGGAATTTCATTCTTTGAAAGAGGGGCTGAGGAAAAGTGATCCTCCTATATAGATAAAGAAATCCTTAGTTTAGGTACAAAGATTTAGGTAATAGAGTAAAAAATCTAGCTTTTCTGTCTACAAAAGAATTACGCTAGGCAGATTCTCAATGCTTTGTTTCTTCTGCTTGCTTAGCAATGTTGGTCACTCTTGTCTTTTCCTAGAATTGAATTTTAGTTATTAGAATGTGAGTGCTCTGCATGGTCTAACACAGCATACATTAATCTACCTGTTTTCCCAAGTAATATTTATTTATGTTTTTCATGGACTATTTATCCTCCAAAAGAATCCAACAAAGAAAATTCCTTTAAGTCTAGATCACAGAATCATAAAAATCATAGGATAACGTATGCTAGAAAGAACCTGTGGAGGTCACTGGTCCAAACCCTTCTCAAAGCAGAGTTAAATGTGAAGTTACCTCAGGTTGCTCCCTTGCTTCTTCTGTCAATTTTTCAATATCCTTTATTCAATATTTCCTGTGATGAAGATGCCACAGTAACATTCACACAGATCCTGTATTATACTGTTGATATGAAGTGATGCTTACAATGGAAACAATTCTCATTTCATATGACACAAACAACATAGTCCCACTTGTAATCAGAGAAATGTTCAAAGGAAGATTAACCTTCCAGCTGAAGCAGATTTCCTGGATTTTTAAGACCAGAAAGGGCATCTGTCATCCTGCAGTCCAGCCTCCAGGTCATAAAGTTTTCTTCAAACACTCTTGTATCTGGTTGCTCACTGATGTGTTGTTCTGAGAACACTTGTGGAAGGCAGCTGTGTATTGTTACTCACAAAAGACATTTTTAGTTGAAAAACTGAACACCTCCCCATGACCGCCACACACAATCGTTTATTCACTTGTCGACACATTCTCATTTCTGCCTAGCAAACCAGGACCTTCAGTGGTTCCCTACCCTGAACAGTTATATCAGGTTACGCCTTAGCTCCTATGGGCTGGTTACAAACTTGTTATTCAAACCCAACAAGAGGATTAGGTGTTTAATTAAGGGCTGTGAGATTGGCCCCTTGTAACGCAGCTATAAAACAGGACGTGGAAACCAGTTGTGTCTGCATTTGAATGAGCTAAAAGCCGGGAATTTCCAGACCTCAGTGGGTGTTGCTATCAGGAAGATTTTCTGAAATACTTCCTAATCCTTCATACTTGCTGGGTAGCTTACGTAAACCTGTTAGCATCTTATTTCATCTCCTGCTGTGTTGAAAGATGTAGCTTTCTTTTTAAACATTTTTTTTTCTCCACATGGGCTGACACACATATGCCTTGGATCATGTAGTGATAAGGTACCCTCTACTTCCACAGTGCCAGTTTGCTGTTATCATACATGAAAAACTTGAGCTGCTTCGTGCATATACCTCTGTACTGCTCCCATAGGGTTCAAGACATCAGTTCAGAACTTGTGTTGGAGACATATAAAACAGTCCAAAGACGAGTTTACTCCATTGTAAAAGACGGTTGCTTCTCTGCCTCTGACCTTTTCATTACTTAGTGGCTTCCTGCTATGTCAAAAAACATGTTCTGGGTATCAAATATTGTAGATCAGGGACTAGGGTATTTACAGCCACTCTTCAGAGGTTCATGTTGTCACATAAGGTAGGAAATGCTAGATATTCTAGGTCAGTATGTGTCTAGTGTCATCATATTGCTGGTCTCATGTTATAGAGGAAACAAAATGGCTTTCCTGTTGCTTACAAATGATTCCAGATTATTTGATCACATGGTTTTCTTCTGCATCCTCCTCCTTTGCAAAGCACAACACATCAAATTTAATAAAATCCCCCATTTTGGCCTTCCATCTCAGCAGAGCAAAGGAGCCTGTGTCTTTACAGATGTGAGAGTTACTCCATCGTCTTTGGTGAGCAGGACTAGGGAATGCAGGCAAGGAGGTTGTGCTGTACGTTATATGATTGGGTGCAGTTGGCCTCGGGGGAAAACAGGAGGTGGGCAGAGAGATCCTTATCAACAAATGGCCGCAGAACACACCTTAGTAGAGTAGGCGTAAGTGTAATGAGCCAATGAAACTCTTACACCCAGGGGAGGCACAAAGTCACTTTAATTAGACATGTGATGTATGATCAGGGAGGGAGAACATATCAAGGAGCAACACATGTTAGGAGGGCCAGGAAGTCTGTCACCTCTGAGTACCTCAGCCAGTGGGGAAAAGGAGAGACTTTGGGGTAATTTGAGAGACTTGGGGTAATTCGAGAGACCCCACAGGGGTATGCCCCGGTGGACTCTCCCTTTATTCAAATACAGTTTTAGGACTCCTCTGTTTCCTTTGTTTCCTGTGTGGATTTTTTGCACACATCCTTTCACAACACACTGTAGAAGCAGCACGTTTCCCAGAAACAGCTCATACCCACAAATGCAGGTACGAGGTGATGAAGGACAGTGCAGGCTCTCTGCTTCTCCCTCCCTCGTTTTGCACTGTTGGCTGTGGAGCATTTGCTCAGCTTCACATGACCTAGGACCTGTTGTGCTACAGTACAAGCCTTGCACTGCCTCCACAGCAGCATTTGCCTGCCAGCAAATAAAGATCAGCCCGTGGCTCCTCTGGATGTCAGGCATCTAGCTGTTTTCTAATGGTCGTAGCTATATTTGTGGGACTCTAATTAGGCACTGGAGATCTGGACAATAATTGCTCTGAATTTTTTAATTTAGTCCAAATTCAAATTTTGATAAGCCTGAGGTACTTAGTTTCCTAGGAAGCTAAGTCAGATTTGGAAACCATGGCAAGCTGTTTTCTGATTTCTGGTTGACAGAGTTTGTTGCAAAAACATACTGTTCAACTGGGGCATACGTGTCTTTAGCAAGTATCAGGGAGCCCGTTCCTCAGCTATGCCAGGTCTAGCTCTTATCTTCACAAAGCTTTTAACGAAGCATCTACACCCTGCTCACACACCCTGCTCGACCACCTCTTTGGTGTTTCCATCTCTGACAGGAATGGGCTAAGGGTCAAGAGTGAGTCTGACCAAGTAACTGCAACACCAATGCTCATGCCAGCACTGTGGTGCTCTGCTAGGCAAGGGCTCCTAGAAAGAAGTAACAGCTTAGCAGTATCAACTGCAGGTTTCATCTGTGCAACTAGTTTCAAGTGATGCACCTGGTGTATTACCCTTGCTTCTCAACGCCACGTTTTCCTTAGGCAGGTTCCTAGCTCAAGTCTGAAGAGCATTTACTCTCCTGTTCGGTGCAAGTCCTTTCTTTGCTTTGCTAGACATAAGTTTGCTGATGATGATTCCAATTCATCATACTAATTTAGGATTTGCAGTATGTCACAGAATAACCTCAGTGAAACTGAAGGGACTTCTCGTTGAAGGAGACTCCAGGCTATTGATTGCCTTTGCATCTACAAATGGAACAGGAGTGGGGACAGACTGTGCTTGAGACTAATGAGTTGTTTTAATTGAGGTTTACCAGAAGAAAAGCTCAAGTTTTACTGACATCCCACTCCTCACACCTCTCATCAGAGGTTCCAGAGCCAGGGTTAAGTCTGGCCGCATCAGCACTCCATTCCAGTTTAGCTTATTGCCTGCTGTGCTGCTTGTTAAACACTCTAACCTCCCGCCGAAGGCTGAAATCTTTAAGAAATGATTCAAGTATATTGTCCCAAGCAGCTTCTTTCTGAACAAGGTACAGAAACTGCTTTGCAGTCACCTTTATATACAGGAAAGAAAGCCAATCCTCTATGTTACTGGAATGTGAGTCTTTTTGTGTGCATTCTGATAAATGAATAAATTCTGCATGCTTCTCCGAAAACTGTATCAAACTGCCTGTGAAGTATTTATGACTACTAGGAATAAAGATGATAATCGTTTTCTGTTGACTAAACATTAAATGGCGACACACCAACACCAGATAAATAATAAACCATTGTGAGCAAAATATCAGGAAAGGGTTGCTTAATAACATAAGAAAAAAAATGTTACTGTTCTCCTCGGAAATTCATGGCTCACCTGCATAGCCTTCGTTTGCCCAAGCACTATGAGTATGACAAAATGACATTGGCAAAGTCATGGCACTCAGGTCTCATTGAACTGTGCAGCCAAAAGTCCTGCAGCTTTTTCCTGCACCCCAACCCTTCAAAACTGGTTAGATGCCTCAGGAGAGTTAACTTGCTCATCAGATTAACTGTTTCTCTTCTAGAAAACACAGTAAGTTTGCTAGCTTTGCTTTAGACATCCACTAGAGTACGGAGATGAAAAGGAGCAGTACACCTACCTACAGGATTTCACCATCATGAAGGAACTTTGGTTGGGGTGAAGGTTTAAAGGGGTTATTATTTGTACAGGGAACCTGCCATCCCACGGTTAAGGAGCCAAAAATACTCAGGTTTGTTAATTATCTTTGTCAGCTTAATGGGAAAACTTATCTTTTAAATACACCATGACAATTACATTCACTTATTTACCACAATGCTGTTCTGATTGTTAAATATTACTAGAGAGCATATTGCAAGCCCCATTTCACAAAATATCCTCAAATAAATGCCAGACCTTAAATATGCCTTTTGGTCTGTATATTTTCCCTTTTCTTTGTTCAAATAGAGCAAAATCAAGACTTCGCACTGCACAGTGTGTATTGACAGGTTTTGAGTGATGCTGCTGGGAGCACAGATGAGTTATTTTCTGCTGCTGCCATCCTCATTTTAAAGACATGATATCTAGCCCATCCTAAAATACATTTAGGAATGACTACAGAGCTGAAGACTAGACTGTCCTAGGGCAGGACTCACACAGCCAAATTATTGCAGTAGCTGATCCATGTATCAGAGTTGCAAATATTGCATAACTAAGAAAAAAAACTCCCCCCTATTCAGAGTAAGAGTGATTCATTATTATGGAAGGCTTCAGGCCTTTGTAAGCAGTTGGGGCGATATAAAGTGTAATAACCAAGATTTTCAAAGCTGAAAATTTCTTCTTAGGCCTCTGAGCATAGATTTGATACCTATAAAGGTGGCTTCGCTTTCAGATGTGCCTAAAACCCAGTGGATCTGAGGAAAGTTATATGACTTCAAAACTGATAGCTTATATTTTAATATACTTTTTCCCAGATTTTTTTCTCCCAAGTGAGCCTCAAACTCCTGTCTTTTCATAGAGTCAATAGAAATGTCAAAATTTTTATCTCTCAGAAAATATTTTGGCAGGTGCTTTTAATATTGAAGCATTATACTGAATTCTGTGGCATCTATTTTTCTTCGGATTGCACTGTTTCCTTATTTTTTCCTGTGTGTTTACATGTTGTTTCAACTGTTTCTTTCACCTCAGCCTGCATTTTATGTCCAGTTTCAAGCTATATCAACCTCTATGAAAACTGTGAATCGGTCATCTTGGTCTCCCGCTTTTCCCAAAGATCTCAGGTCAGCTTTAAACCAGATCTCCAGTGAAGATGCACTGAGGAAGGTAAGACAGTGTGTTGGAAAAGCTTTGCTCTGGGGAATGTAGCCCAGTCACGAGGTCAGATCACTAAGGGACTTGAAGAACATGAAGGTATCCAATCTATTATTTCTGTGAGACACTGTTGAATCTCATGCAAATGCAAATAAAAACCAGACTGATCAAAACTGAAATTGTTGATTTATTCAGAAAGCTAAAATGCATGAATTTGAGTTGGTGTGCCCTGAAAATTCAGGATTTTTTTTAATTCCCCCAGTAGAATGCAGAAAATAAAAATCCTATATTAAAAACAATTTTCTATAAAACAAAATAGATGGAAAATTCATGAGTGTCACTATGCTCTTATGTAAGAAGAAAAGATAAAATTGCACCTACTTGTGGAAATAACTCCAAGAAGGGCAGCTGAAGGCAAATGCCACACGGAGAAGTGGCTTTTTGAGAGCATACCACTTATCTCACTGACAGAGTGATACATTCTGTTTAAAAATATTTTTCTTATACTTCAAACAAATCCATTATATTCCTTGCCCAAGCTTTCTGAAAACGTTAAGAGTCAGTGAAATTTTATACTGAGGATGAAGTGACGTAATTATTCTTTTATTCTACCAAAAAGGCTTCCAGACCACAAGACAACATCAACCTTTGTTATCAGAGCTTGTCAGTTTGTAGCTGAGTGCAATGGCAGTTCTGAGGAGAAAAGAGCTTTTTACTGGTTAACAGCTTGTGTGCGTTTGTGAGAAGGAGGAAGACTTTTGGATGAGGCTTTTCTTGAAGAGGTTTCGCACTCCAATTAGGAAAAGTTTTTAAGCTTCATGCATGTCTTTTCTACACAAAGTGACTTGGCATTGCATATGAGATCCATGGCTTCTGTGCTTGTCTCTCTTCCTGAATTAAAGATTATATCATCAATGTAAAACTAAAATGTTTTGGAGAATGGTGTTATATGCTGAGAACGCTGAAACGTCACCTAAATTTAACCAAAGATATTAAAAGCCTGATTTGTACTATCCAGACATAAGAATTCAGTTGCATACACAGTCACCAAATCCTTCTTTTTCTTTGTAAAAAAACCCAGCATATGTATTAAGTTTCTACCTTTCTGCACAGAATCAAAAGTGAAAAGATACTGAGAGTAAAAAGAAAAGAGCCAAGGACATTTCTACATCACCCTCTGGTTAGGGAAGCATTGCTCCCTCTCAGGCATGGAATAAGCACATAACAAGCAAAAACAAATTGCCAGAGACAAACAAAGCCTCCATCATGAGACAGAAGAGGGATTGTACATGTGTCTGGCAGGAACGGATGGAGACAGCAGGTCCCATGTCGGCTGCCAGGCAGCGGCAGCCTGCTGCGAGGCCGCAGCCCCTTCTGAGTCAGAACATTTGTGCTCCGGCCTCAAACACATGCACGTGTTTGCACAGGGGAGTTCCTGTGAACTGCCTGCATGCAGGAAAAGCGATGCTTGCTTGTTTCTTTGCTTTGAGACCTGAATGGAAAAAAACAAGTTCTTAGTGCATCAGGTGTGACATTTTGCCAGGTTTTTATTTACTTCACTGAGTACAAGCAAAATCTTCCAAAAACATATATAGCCTCACAGAATGAGAGATGAGAGAGAGGAAGAGACCCTCCTTGGCTAGAGGTGTCCCTTCTGCTTCCTTTCTATAAAATAGCTTTGACTCAATCTGCTAATTATAGTGCTTCATCCACTTCATGGAAGGGATCAGAAAAAAAACAATGCATAAAAATACAAGACGGACAGCCAAGGTGGAACAGTGTGACTGTTCCTTGTGAATGCAGTACACGGGAGAAGTAATTGGTTAATTCTGGAAAGTTACTTGTGACTACTCCTGAGCAGTTTATACAAGTGAGAGAGAGTCTTTGTAGACTTTACACTTCCAAATATTTCTCCATACTCTCTTACTTCTCTTCCTAATGTGATTTATCACGTACATTTGACAACATTGTATTGCTACCTGCCCGGAAAATAGCATTTTCTAAAAACTAAAGATGATAACGAAAAAAAATCCCCAGAAGTGGATAGCTGACTAAATATGCTTGTTAGTCCACCTAGAAATTGTTTCACATAAGAATTAGGTAACACTTGTGAAAATCAGGACTTTGTCTCAGTGTAGATTTACACTGGTTGTTATTCTCAAGCTACAACTATAACAAATCTTTAATCTTAAGTAGGTTGGGTCACATTTAAGCCTGTTTATTCAGACTTTAGAAAGATAAATGCAGTCTGAAAATGCCTTTTTTTTTTGACTCACTTGCAGAAGCAATGGAAAAGGTGAATAGTACTCATGCAGGTAGTGAGTAAACTAGTTTGCACGCCAATATCCTCATTCACAGTTCAAACTGCACATCAGAGCATTTACTCATAGTCTGGCTGAATTTATATAATATGGAAAATAGCTCTGGGTAAGAACACTTAGCACTGAAATTTGTATCTTCTAGTTTGATTTTTCAAAGCATTTCAGATTTGGAAAACAAGTGGGTCCCTGCACCACTTAGTTGCTCAATTGATATGGAACAACATTGCCAAAGCATTGTGCACATCCTGACACCTGTCAATCAGAAGTAGCCCATCTGGCCCTGTGCTATTTATTCCTATTCAGTGAAAAGATACTGCTCAGTAGGCAGCTGCCTGTCTGCAGAGAACATTTCCTTTTCTCTCTGTTATCACGTCTCTGCCTGGAGAAGGCAGGATCCAGCCATAAGGACTCCAGTTTTTCATTTAGGTGAGACCGTGAAATAACTGAGGCTGATCTGGTGTAGCTGTGTGGAAACGGATGGCACACGAGGTAAGATGTAACTTCATTAACGTGACATTTGAGCAGGACATGCCAAAGCAGGCAGCGTTTACTGGGAGATGAAGATATGCCTCCCTTGGTGGCTCTTCCCCAGGCCACCCCAACATGCTCCCCCAGAATCAACACAGAAAACAAAGGGAACATAGTGCTCAGAGCTGCTCATAACTCAGGAAAAACAAGGAAAAAATCTATGCGATAGAGGTGCCCTGGAGATTAATATGTTCAAATTGCTCTGAGGCTGCAGAATGAAACCCCATGGGACCAGACTGCTACTGAGGTGATGCCCCCATCCTAACAGAGATGACAGCACGTTCAGAAATGGGAACATTGTCTTTCCAGATCTCTGCAGATTTTCACACTGCCTTTAGAGGTCCATGTTATAGAGAAATTATGACTGTATGAACTTATAATGAACCATTTTTCCTTCTTTCTTTCCAAGACTTATTATTGCTCCCACTCCCACATTCAGATTTGACAACTCAAAACTAGACACAGACAATAAAAAAAAGGGATTTCCTCATATATTCTTACTTAAATTAAATTCAGCCAAAATGACTGCCCTCTTTTCCAAGCTATTCAAACCCAGAACTGCCAGAAGCTATGAGTCTACAGATTAAACAGGTTGAAATACAGCCTCTGTAAGAACTGCAGTTTGCTATCAGGACTCCCCAGCTAGGAGAGCTCCAGAATTTCCCCTGGCAAAGACAAGTCTCACATGAGGGATCTGCTCCCCTTGTGGGCTCCATCACTCCACATGGCCCAGCAAGACACAGCCTGGCACCCTGAAGAGGAGGAGTCTCAGAAGATATCCATTGACTGAGCTGAAAGATACATTCCTCAAAACTCATGTGTTAGCTGAGGAATCTCCCAGGCCTTCTGCCTGCGTGGAGTACAGAGGAGGAATGTAAGTTTCCTGACTTTGTAGCACTGAGAAATGAATGATGCAGTTCCTCCTGCCTAACTTGCAATGAGTGCTACTCATGTCACTCGTCTTCAGCACCTACCCTGGGGCAAGAATAATTTCCCTCTGGAAGTATCTCCTCCTTTCCACTGACTATAGGGGAATTGCCCATCTGCCCGGTTCACATTTAGATGTAACAAAGTAAGATCATACACATACAGGATGTCACCAGAGAAGGAATTTCATTAGAAAAGAATGCTATTGAGCAAAATGAGATTTCAGGTTATGCTACTTTCATGCTGTCACCTTCACACTCTCACCCTTCCTTTCCCCTTAATCTGACCTCATGGAGGAAAGCAGAGTGGACACAGCAGATAGTCCACGGGGTTGGGACAGCATAGACACGAGGACGAGGCAGCAGCCCTGCAAGCACAAATCCCATCACTTCTTTTTGCCATATTAATTTCAGTGCAGGGAGTTGAAATCTCAATACCCTCTCCCAAGGCAACCTCCTTTCCAACTGTCTAGAGATGGCTCTGCACCTCTCTAATATAATTTTCATGCTGTGCAAAGACAAACACAGCATGATGAATAACAGCGCAAAGCTGAACCAGAGCCACTCTACAAAATATTTTTGAAGACTGTGAATTTCTGCAGGCTAGCACAAGTCTCCAGGGCAATCACAAGTATGCAACAAAAATCACTCTAGTCTGACTAACAACCTGCTGCTGCCTGTCCCACTCCTGCCACTTCTGTCCCCACAAGAATATTGGGGGCCTCAGCATACACTTCAAAGTCATTGTTCCTTCTGTTGTGTTTGGCACAGCAACACTCTTTTTGAGGGAAAAAAAAAGGCAGGAGAGTATCTGTAGAAACACACAGCCTGGTGACAGCCACAGCACAGCAAGACGCTGATCAGCGGGAGCCCCAGAGCTTCCGGGAGAGCAAGGTCCTAGAGAGGTCTGTGGTGACAGGCAGAGCCCATGAGCCCCATCCTGCAGCCCCTGGGTAGCAGGTCATGAGTCTCAGGGTGTTCTGATTATTCGTCTCATAACTCATTAAAATTGCAAAAGCACAAATGTGCTTAATTTTTATTGTTGCATTTTGATTTCAGCAGATGTCTTGTGGGCAGCAACTGTCTCCTTAATATTCCTGTGAAAAAGCTCTCTGCTGTACTGCAGTGGGGGGAAAGATAATTGCATCAGAGGTGAGCCTCTTCCTTCACTGAATAATTTCCCCAATCTGCACTATGTTTGTGTTTAATGATGCCACGTATTTGGAGTATTTCAGAACTTCAGTTCATTAAAATAGCATTGTAGCCATTAACCATGACATCCCATCTGGGAAGTATATGAAGTATAAATTTTAAAGTGAGATGATAAATCAAGCAACATTCTAAGCCTTGAAAACAAACAAACAGAGAAAAAAAAAGGATAAAAGTGGCACATTTCCCCAAACTTCACGGCAATATGAAAAGTAAAACAAGAGGTATTAGATTCATTTATTTCTGTCATCTTGCAGTAGTATAAACATTGTGTTAACAAATCCACATCTGATTGACTTAGTACTAAGTGGTTAAAATATAAATTCAGCTCCCCTGTGTTGTCCCAGGTCTTCCCCTCTACCTGCCTCCTCTGCTTCTTTGATTTTTGCTGAATGACCTTCTCCAAACCTATCTGCACTGCGCTGCTGAGCACTGAAACAACCTCAGCTGGTGTTTACTGCTGATGGTAGCAATGGCCTCAATACACGGCTGACAGTAGCAGTGGCCTCAACACGTGCTTACTGATACGTAAGTGCATCCAGGCCTACTCTTCTCAGTTACAATGTCCAACAGTCCATCAGAACTGGTCTGCCTTGAGCTGCTTACCACGCAAGAGGGATCCAAAGTGCCCCCAAATCATCTCTGGAGTGTTTCAAAGAACTTTGGAGGAGACAAGAGAACAAGGAGAGTCTTCACAGAGATGTTCTGGGAAGAGTAAGAGAGAGCAAGAGAAGATCATTCAGAAGAGGAAGTCAGAGAAAGGCCAACGGGAGAATGAGCATACAGTTACCTGCCTTCCCAACACAGTCCCAAGGTTGCACCCAAGCCTCAACTGGATGATTGTGGGAATGGGTAAGCTCTGACATATGGAGAGGACCTCAGATGCAGCTGCACTGGCACTCATGGGATGTCCCTGCCTCCCCAGCTTGGGTGAGATACTATGGAACCCACCAAACTTCACAATGACCATATAGCACCAAGTCAGTCCCTTGATCCTTCCTCAGACTGGAAGTGTGGCAGTGCAATCCATAGGCCAGATGGCTTATATTTTACTGGGAAAGAGAACAAATTGCCATGTGTGGAAGAAGCAGCTTCTTCCACACGACTTCAGTGTTTCTGCTTTCTGTTTATGCATCATCTGTAATTATGGGATTTTTGAAAATTTCTGAAGAGATTCAGCTTCTGTCACTTGATTATGATCAGTTGTGCTCCAGAAATAATTACAGCAAGGATTGTGGGTACTAGCAGCTAGGTTTTGAACATTGACCAAACTCACAGCTCCCTTTATGTACTAAGGAGAGCAGATTCCTGCCACACACAGCTGAACACATTAATTCAGTTGAAAACTGGTATTTGTGAAGTACCAAAAGGTATCAAGAAGCACTATGCATTCAGACTCTTCATCCTTTCACCTCAAATATCTTGCACGTAGCAAGAGAAGGATGAGCACGGTGTTAGGAGAGACCATGAAAGGGTCAATTCTTAATGTTCAGGGGAAATGAATAATGTTATTTAACCATCACTTTCAACTACAGAGGCTTTGGGCTATACAGAGGTGCAAGAAATCTCTTACCAGAGCTTTGTCTTCCCTGCAGTTTTAAATACATACTAAGCCTGCAATCTGAGCAAGTCTGCTTGAAAAGGCTCGTGGTGCCAGAGGCTCCATCTGTTGCTGGTTCACAGCACATACTGTCAGGAGACCAGGAATGCCACTCGCCCACCTTTTCATACTCTCATGCTGCTTTCCATAGATAAGATTTCAGAAGCACATTTGCGGCTTTGCTCGAATGGGAATATGACAACACACTTGTCATGCTTTCCTTATGCTGACATGCCTTTTTTGCAGACAGTAGATTGGGCTGCTGTCGACCTTTTTTGTCTGAAGAGGCAAAATCCTGCATGAATATTTTCTCCATATTGTTTTCAGGCTGGTATTTCTTTCTTCTGCTTCCTCTTCATCAACATTTAAGTCTTCTGCCTTTAATCAATGTTGTGTCTTCTACCTTTAATCAGTGTTGTGCCTTGACTTTCCTGACTGTGCCACAACTTATTTTTCCTTTCCATTTTATCTGTATGTCATTTACATTTCTCCCTTCTTAGTTCTGTAACAATCCTGTCACGCAGGACGCATGAAGAACTCATCACCATCAGCTGCGATGTAAGTGGGAAAGGCAAAGTATTCATTCTGCAACAACGAAGTCAGAGAAAAAGTGAAGTTCTCAAAGACTTTCAACGCTTCCATTTTGGAGTGCCCAGCTGAGGTGATTGTGGGTGGTCATCAAAGGCTCATAGCTCCAGTGTTGTTTTAAAGACTTGATAAGCCATCAGGGAAGTTGCTAGGGAAGTTGCGTTCTGCAGCAGTGTCAGTGTGAACAAAATCACACACTCCCAAGTGGTTTGGTAATCCCTTCATTTAACCTGGGATTTATGGACAACTTGATATCCATTCATGGAATCAATTCCGTTCTCATAGCACAGAGTACCAGAACCTCCAAGTTTAAGTAGAATAAATTGAACCATGGTCCTTGTTTCTCTACTCTTCAAAGCCTGAATTACTTCCAACACAGACATGCATGATTGGATGTCATGAAGTGAACAGAAGGAGATGAGCGGACTGAGTTGACCTGAGACTCTTAGATATGGTAAGAGTAGAAGGAAGACAGGAAGACATGTAAAATATTGTCCCACACAACATTCATATTCCCAGCACTGAGTCACACCTTTTATCAGCTCCCAAGGTTTGTTTCTTGGAGATGGGACATGAGACAAGAGTGGTGATTTGGAGAACAGAGGCGGTGCAGTTACGCTGCTGGAGTGTGGCAGAGGCAGGTAGCAATGGGAATATTGCATCCATTATCTCTTTCAGCACATCTGAGAAAATACTAGACTTTATTCCAAGTGTTATCATAGAAAGTCATTGCTGATTACTGAAGAGTCATTATAAATAAAATGTGTCATGAAAGGATGTATAAATCAGTGAGAGAGCATTGCTACTGGTTATTTGTTTAAGGGAACTAAGGTAAAAGAGAATTCAAAATGTGAAGCAAGTTTCAAATCTGAATATTAGAAGCTCGAGAGAACAAGGGAAAGTGCAGGTTATTCAAAAAAGGTTTCTTTAGGCACAGAATGCCTTGCTCTTTGCTCTTGAAATGGCTGCAAAGTAATTTCTAAATAGAACAAAAGTCCCAACTTGCCTAATTATTTGCTCTGCATAAATATTTTGGAAGGGCCTTGGGGCCCTAGATTACTTACAAACAAACTGTTGAAGTTTATGCAAAAGGATAATATGACTTTTCAAGAGATGCATATTTGCTTCTGTGTATGCAACAGTAACAATCTGAAACAGTCTTTACAAGTGCATCCTTCTTGATAGAGAATAGCATGATTATGATGTCCTTTGTAATAAATACAGTTCATGCTACTGTAGTGATGTTTGTCTAGCAATAATGAAGGAATTATAGTTAGCTTTAACATTAATTCATTGTAATATTTGTGTGTTAGTAACGCATTTCCCTTCATCAGTTGTATAAGCATTACCCCAGGTTAATGGACTTTTTTATCTGAATTTTCAAAATACTTTTTAAAATATAGCAAAACATACAGCAAAGAAAGGTAAACTCTTGGGAGCATCCAAAATGAAATTTCTAATGTATGCACTGCATCTTTGTTTCCTGACTAGTAATGTGAAATTTTAAAATAAATTGAATGTCATAATAGCCAGATCCCACATCATGGTTTCAACAAGCTGAAACCATTTGCTAAGATTTAGAATCACAGAATTAACAAATAGACGTGTAGGGATCCTCTAGACCACCTCGCCTGCTCCAGCAGGGACACCCAGAGCACGGGGCACAGGGTGGCATCCAGGCGGGTTTGGAAGATCTCCAGAAAAGGAGACTCCACAGCCTCTCTGTGCAGCCTGTTCCAGGGCTCTGTCACCCTCATAGCAAAGAAGTTCTTCCTCACGTGGAGGTGGAACTTCCTGTGTTTCTACATGTACTCATTACCCCTTGTCCTATCACTGGTCACCACCGAGAAGAGCTTGACCCCATGATCTTTATATCCTCCCTTCAGGTGTTTGCACATGTTGATAAGATCCCCTCTCAATCTTCTCTTCTCCAGACTAAACAGGTCCAGCTTGCTTAGTCTTTCCTCATAAGATTTTATAATATAGAAAAAAAAAGACTACCTGAGAGAGGAAAAGCAGGTTGTGATCAGTCCTACATACGGAATCTTACATAGAGAAACTTCTAACCAACTTTGCTGGTACCTTGAGCTACTTTTGAAGGTTGTTGTTTCTTGTACCTGCACTTCAATCCAAATACCATGGGTTTAACTATGGAAGAAGGAAAGGCATACTTCAGCCACACAGAAGTTAGTTATGGGAAGCAATTAAAGCAATGAAAAATAAAAGATTAATGACTTTAAAGTCTCTAAGAATAATCTACTAAAATTACCTTAAATAAAAAAATGAGCAAAGACAGTGCATTACAGACAGCAATGCTGCATCACCTGGCAGCAGGAGTGGCTTAGCTATCTTTTTTATTTTGACATATTTCACACCCTAGTCTGTAGCAATTTATCCATTCATGCTTAACTAAGTTTAATTTACTGCTTGCACTTCCTGTGCCCAGGACAGCAATAGAAGCAGGTGGAGCAAAGAGAAGTTTCATACTGGAGGATAGATCGTGAAGTCCACATTGCAGAGCATGTAGAAGAAAGGGCTGCTATTCTGCAGGTTCACCGCAATGGGAGATACTAAATCCCCTGGCTGGTCTTTCCCTGGATGGGATAAAATAAAGGCAATTTGGCAGAAATATCCTCCTTGGAGAAGATTTCCTGTAAGCAAACATGTCCAATGTCTGTCCAATTACAAAGATGTAATTATTTAATGTAATTTATTTTTTCACACTTGCTCACAGAAAAGGAAGAAGTGGGAGAAGGTAAAGCTGAGAAAATAGGTGGCTATACAGGATCATTTGGAAGCTGGTTAATAATGGGTGATGCATTTAATAACCAAAGGTATGCTATTTTTTCATCTGGATAACAAATAGGTGACACAAAGACTTTGAAGAAAATCTCCCACTCCTTTGTTGCCATGACAGCCTTATGAAAAATATTAGGCAGTAGACAATATAAGCATCAAACTCAGGATGAGAAATTCCAGCAAAGCCAGGATATTATCTGAGAGAATAGCTGGGTAATTCAATAATAGCCATTGTCTTCAAAAATTATACATATATACCAATGCCAATGTGAATGAAATACAGCAAAATGATCCCCAAAATATACTCCCATCCCATTTTTTTGAGAAACAGGGAGAGATGGGGGATTAACAACAAGGCTTCTTTTATTTTAGTCTTTTTCTCCTTTTTTTAGTTAAGATTTTCAGAGAAATATTCAGAGTTCATCCTAAATGTGTCATCCTGTCATCCTAGCTAGGTTTAGGTCAGATTTTAACATTGTCCTCAGTGGAGAATAGACTTTACCTCATTAACTTCATTCAAAATGACCAGTTATTATACCTGATTTGGCAGGGCAAGCATGTACTCTGGATGTGTCCAGCACAACAATCCCCCAAAAAAGTAAGCCCCATGAATCTAAGGCCTTTCTATCTATGGGCTTAGTTATGTCAAGAAATCAAGTCAAGGGGCTGCTTAGGGCTGGGACCCAAGACAGGACTGCAGTGCAACTTCAGCATGCAAATGCCACCCTGGACAGTGTCATGTTTCATGTGCCACCTAACTTTCAGTAGTGTCTCCCTTTAAAAATAGTCAATAGCAGCTAGAGTTCTTGTTCTGAGTGAGCCCAGAGCTACATAGCCTAGGACCTAAGCCAGATCAGGACCCCTTCACCCCCCTCAGGGGAACCACTTTCATGATGCCTGACACAGTGAGCAGCAGCCTTTTTATGGAATGCCTTATCTGCTGCTCTGTAACTAAAACCAGAAGTAGGAGCGGGTTGGGCATTTTCTACCCATTACGCCATCTTCTAGCACTTAGAGCAGTAGACCAGCACTGAAACCATACTTTGTAGAAGAGCATTCAGTCACTGAATACAGGAATTCAAGGTAATGGAGTAGGGACATCATGTACTCTCTCATCCTACATCTACCCAGTTTGAGGACCGTGAAGCCCAGGACTGTGCAATCCAGGTCATTCTAGGCTGGGACAGCTCACCTGCAGTTCAAAGTCTGCTTTGAACCCAGCTTTCCTGTTTGCTTTTGGACTTTAATGTACAACACAGGGTCCTTCCCTGTCTACGACTGACCACTTTGACTTAGGATTCCTCTAGAGAAAAGTCCTAAGCACCAAGGTAGAAATTTACACCAAGCCAGTAATTCCTCATGTCTTTTCTGCGCAATAGCATGGCTTGAGGAAGATAGAGCAACTACTAGTGCCTCCTCATTGAACCCTACAAAGAAAAGGTAGGAACTGAACCTGGGACTCCTGCTCTAGTTTAGTAGATAATGCACCGCTGTAGTCAGAGGGAATACCTGCTCCTCTCAGCATCTTGAGGAAAGATCATCATCCTGTAAAGAATATTGTCACCTGTCTAGCCTGTAGTCAACGGTTTGTCAGAACTCTTCCTTGAAGAGGGTTCCCTTCTAGAGCAGACTGGTCACCACTGCTCTGCACAGTACACAGCTAGCCACTCTATACTACTCCTAGTGTCACTCATAAAATTATTCTTCTTTGTGTATATGTTCAAAATGCCACCCAGGTGAGTGGTATTGCCATAGCATGAAGTTGAGGTTGTGTGTAACAGACCATGTGGCAAAAAGCCAGCTGGCAGTGCCATTGTGATTAAACTGTTGGAGACCTTTGGAGCAACCATTTCTCATACATAGTGCATGATGGAAGGGATTTCTGGAGTGAATTGTTCGCAGTGATGATCCCAGTATTGCCTTGGAGAGGGCTTGCTGGGGTTGTCCAAAGCAGAGCCATGGAATAACAGAACAGCTAGGCAGTGTGATCTGTTGAGGGTGCAGTGCTAGAGTTGGCTCAATCAACCTGTTATTCAGTGATATGGACATGCCCTCAGTCTCTTCACACCCAGCATGTAGCCAATGAACACACACTGCTGGATTTCACTTCCAGTTTCACTCCGTAAAGTTAGAAAACCCAGCACCTTGTTTTCAAAGCAGAATTTCATACCCATTAGAGCCATATAAGCACTCAGATTCCTAATGCGACAATTCCCAATAACTTTGAAGAACAGGACACTTCTATTAGCATACTTTTATAGACTGATTTTGCAACTGCAGTTTTGGCAGTTAGCTTTTGCAACTTTGGCCAACACATATAAATAATGCAGACAGGAGCCATAAGTATTGTAACTCTGTGCACTTCAAGCTGCTGTGAACATCTGATCTCTTCTTCAGTTCCCATAAATCTGCTCATTACAAGAGGCATGAAGTCTAAAACACATGGAGGTCTGCGGGATTTCTCCCTTCAGCTTGATGCCTTCCGGTGGCCAATCAAGAGCGTAAAACCTGACAGACAATTTAGAGGCAGGACTGGGAAAAATTCTACTCAGATAAAAATGTCTATACCAGCCCAGGAAAAAAAAAAAGAGCTCATGAAGGAACATCGCCATGGAGATGATGTCCCTCTGCAGCTCACAAAGTCCAGACAAGGCCCTGAACAAAATGTGAATTTATATCAGTGCCACAGATAAATTATTATTTCCTTCCAGGGTAGAAAACAAAACAGGAGATCATGATGATCCTTAAAATAAATAAATAAATAAATAAGAGATTATAAATAAAAACACCTTCTGGAATCTGGGCTATGTGAATCACAAATTCAGAGATGTAAATAAGCCAGGCCAATGGAAAAAAAAGAGCTACTTGTACTGTCGACATACAACCCTACACTAAGGCTTATTCAGAGTATGACATAATTCATTTCAAACTTACAGAACATTTTTAAGCCAAAAAAAAAAAAAAAAGCAACTACTTTCCGCATTTCTTTTAGGAACAGAAAATGATGAATATGAGTTTCCTAACTGCCTTTCTTCCCCCACAGACTCTACCACATAGTTTTTCTCCCATGCATAAAATATGCTGATATTACAGAGGGCCTCATATTTTCTAAAGCCAACCCTGCAGTGAAAATACACTCAATTTCAGTGCTGAATCAGTGTTATGGCAATGGTCTCTCTCACATTCAGGCAACAAGCCAGCAACATGAAAGCTTTTTTAGCTATCAGTGACAGAGGCAAAAGGGTGGAAAGTCAGAGATAGTCCGTGTCCTCCTGAAATATCCAGTATTTACTCTTCCTACAGACTTTATTCTTCTGGATGTAGGACAAGTGGACAGAAAAGATTGTCTTCTCATGTATCCATTTTTTTCCCCATGTCATATGCCTATACTCAGTTACCCTTGTATTAAACTCAGTAACTTATTTTTGGCTACAGCATATCTACCAGAAACACCTCCAGTGCTAATTTGCAAACACAAATGAAAAATTCACTCCTTCCAGGGCTGATTCTTTCCCAGTGATGAATCACCCTCACTGCTGAAAGTGTATATCTTATATCTCTTCTGATTTTTAATTGAAATTCTCATCTGAATGTTGCTTCTGGTTCCGGCAACATTAAGCCAATGAATCACCACAGCTCTGATCCAGCATGATAGCTCCTATGCATAACAAAGAAATTCATAGCCTAACGAATACAGAAAGCTAAATCGACAAATGCTTACAATATATGAAATCTACCTGCACACAAACCCATGCAGCCTGAGTTGAGCTGACAGCGTCCTCAGCACAAACAAGCATCATTTAAGACGCTTTAAATCTAGTATCACCACCAAATACTTAGGAAGGAAAATGTTAGTAGAAATCAACCCCAAACAGAGAACTTCTGGTAGGAAAAAGTTCAAAATCAGTGGGCTACAGAAGAGACAAAGATGATATTGTATAAATGTTTGAGCCTCAGACCAAAGCTCAAACAAAAGATACCGAGTTAAAATTATATCATCAGTTGACCCTTTATATACAGGTGGTTTAAAAACTGTGTCAGAAACTTCCCAGTGTTTTCACATAGTAGTAGACTGACTTGAACATTGCAGTTAATCTTGCTCACTTGCCTGCTCATCATTGTTTTCTTTACTGCAAACATCAAGGGATACTCTAACATTACTCCCAAAGCCCTCTAGTAAAAAGTCTGCAGAGTGCTCTCCTCAAAGCTTTATTTCAGGATGGGCTGAAGATGTCTAAGTATTAGATACTAAAAGGATTGAGGATTTAACTGTTTTCCATAAAGAACCAAAATGTGGAACAAACAAGTCATACTGCACAGGAAGATGGGCAGTATGAGGAAGACAGTCTTCATATTGACAGGGACCAAAGTCAAGTTAAGTAGCTGGCAGTACTCTTAAAAGTATCTCACCTGGTTGAGTTACTGAATGTGGCTGGTAAAAAAACACTTCCCCATTGCGGAGTAATGCAAGAAACCTGACAGGCAAACTAGCAAGGTCAAACCTCTGGCACAGGGCATAGACACAGACATGATAAGTGCCAGCAGCAGGGGGTAAAAGAGCAGTCACATTTACAGCAGGTATTGAAGAAGTGTAGTGTAGAGAGACGGAGATGGAGATTAAGACAATGGGGTGCATCATCAAAGGAAAGAAGTGTAAAAGTGCAAAGATGGAATGTCCAGTGGCATGGACAAAAGAGTATCTTTCTCAAGCTCACTGGGAAAAACAAGAAAGCAAAATAAAGGTATTTTAATGAACTGAGAATCTGCTACATTATTTCATAATAAGATCTGGCTGTCTCGGGTATTTAGGTGTGTTATTAAATGGAGAGCTTTACTAATAATTGCATGATTAAAGGAAACTTTAATGTCCTAGTTGAAAATGGTAGAATAAGCAGTATGAGTTAATATCAGGGTCATTACTTCTAAACAGCTTGGAGAATTATCCACAAAATAGCCCAAAAGACCAACAAATTGTATGATATTTTGTACTGACCTTATAATTGTTGAACTTTTTATATATATATTTGGTCGTATAAAATAAAATCCCAAAAGCTAGTAATGTGAGTTTATATTAAATGGAAGAGTAAGTGAAAATAGGGCTGCAAGCTCTTCACTAAAGGCATAAGATTATTAGAAATTAAGGAAATGAACTAAATCACCTGGTCCTGGAAAGGTTTTCACAGTGACTAATTGAAAATATTTCTACTGTTGATTTGGAGCTAACTACTTCTTAAGGGACAGGAATAAAAGACATTCAGAGTATTAAACAAGACACAGAAGAATGGCAGAAACATATGGTCATCAGTAGGAAAGGATTTGAGATCAGGATTAAGAAGATAAATAGTGGCAGTCTTTAAAGGCTCAAAACAATACATATCTTGTGGGAGAAAGGAGTAATATCTCATTTGTGTTTCTTTGCAGAGTAAAGAGTGAGAGATACATGAAAACCAAAAAGGACAGAAAAAAAAATTCTTGACAGTGAGGGTGACAGACCCTCTGGAACAGGCTGCCCTGAGAGGCTGTGGAATCTCTTTCTCTGGAGATCTTCAAGATCCGCTTGGATGCTGCCCTGTGCCAAGTGCTCTGGGTGGCTCTGCGTGTGCAGGAGGGTTGGACTAGATGACCTCTAGAGGTCCCTTCCAACCTTAGGCATTCTATGATTCTATGGTTCTATGAAAAAAATGTGCTTAAAAAAGAAAAAAAGAAAAAAGACATTACTTAAAGAATAAATGGGTTAATATATAGGTTAAAAACATCTGACCTTGCACATGTTTATCAGGGAAATGAGAAAGTCTCTTAAGATTAGAGGACCTGTTCAATTTATTCATCTGTGACTTGGATGAAGGAATGAAGAACACTCCCAGCAAGCTTGCTGATACCCGCAAAGGGCTGTGCTGTCATTCAGAGGGACCTGGACAGGCTGGAGAGATGGGCAAACGGGAACCTGATAAAACTCAAAAAAGGCAACAGCAGGGTCCTGTTACACGTTACAAGGAGGAGTAACCCATGCAGCAGTAGAGGTTGGAGGTTGACCCGCTGGAGAGGAGCTCTACAGGGCATCCTCGGAGGCAACAAGCTGACCATGAGCCAACACTGCTCTTGTGGGCAAGCAGACCAGAGGTATGTTGGAGTGCATTAGGAAGAGTGTTGCCAGCAGGTGGAGGGAGGTCATCCTCCCTCTCTCCTCAGGCCTGTTTAGGCCACACCTGCAGCACTGTGTCCAGCGCTGGGCTCCCCAGTACAACAGGGGCATGGAACTACCGGAGAGAGTCCAGCCTAGGGCCGATTAAGGGCTCATTAAAGGAAATGGAGCATCTCTCCTACAAGGAGAGGCAGCGAGAGCTGGGCCTGCTCAGCTGGAGAAGAGGTGGCTGAGAGGGGATCTTATCAGTGCGTACAAATATCTTTCCTAAGGGAGGGTGTCACGAGGACAGATCCAGTCTCTTTGGTGGTGCCCAGCAACAGGGCGAGAGGCAACGGGCACAAACCAAAGGACAGGAAGTTCTGGCTGAGTCTGAGGAGAAGCTTATTGACTGTGTGAGTGACAGAGCACTGGCACAGGCTGCTCAGAGAGGATGTGGAGTCTCCTTCTCTGAAGATATTCCCAACTCGCTGCCTGGAGGCCATCCTGCTCATGCAGGGACCTTGGACTTGAGGATCCCCAAAGGTCCCTTCAGACCCTAACCATTCTGTGTGATTTGATGCACTTCTGTAAGGTGGGCACATGGGGACGCGCCTCATACTCCCTGCTCTGACACACGGGCCCCCATCACTCGCGCATCACCACTGGCCCTGGTGGGTCACAGAGGCCTGGGCGCTGACATCAGCCAGGAGCTCCTGTCCGGGTCCCACATCTCCTTGGGCGACTGAGGAGGTGGGAGGTGCCGAGAGTGTCTGCTTCGCAGCTTCACTTAGTGGACTGCAGTAGCGCTTTGGCACCTTGAGTTTTGTGGTGGTGGTGACAGTTTTGAGTCCTGTCACAACCATGATCCGCCAGGAGGGAACGAGCCGTGGCCCCACCAGGACCGTCTGCTTCCAGCTGCCCAAAAGGCACTGGTCCGCCAGAGCTGGAGGACATTGCTGAGCAGACGGTGAGAGCAGAGCTGCTCTGCACGGGCGCTGTGCAGCTCTTGCAGGACCAGGGCTGTCCTGTCCTTTGGCAGTGACCCTGGGGCAGATGCCCCGCTGTTAGCAGTGCAGAGAGCTGGGGGGAGCACAGGGAGATGAGTGCATGGGCAGAGAGCTCCTTCTGCCCTCTGAGCTCTTCTCCTCTCCTCCTCTCCCTTCCTGCAGCCTGCACAAGTGGCAGCGCCTGCGTCTGGAGGCCAGGAGAAGGTTTTCTGCCAGGTGGCAGGAACCAAACAGCTAAGCTTCATCATCTCAGGAAGGTGAGAAGGTGGCGTGGGCAGTGGCCACACCAGCAGCACGTAAGGAGAACAGAGCCAGACTCTTTTCAATGATGCAACAGGCACAAACTGCAACACAGGGAGCTCCATTTGAACATAAAGAAAAGTCTCTTTACCGTGAGGGTAACAGAGCATTGGACCAGGTTGTTGAGAAAGGTTATGGAATATCCTTCCTCTGAGATATTCAACTGCCATCTGGGCACAGTCCCAGGTGGCCTATCCCAGGTGATCCTGCTTAGATATTAGACTACCTGATCTCCAAAGGTCACTTCCAAGATCAATGGTGGAAGAGCTGTCTGGTCCAAGCAGAAGCAGAAACACCTGCTAGGTCTATGGTAAACCTCAGACAGTTTAAATGACGTGGATAAAAGCAAAAATGAGTGACTTTTAGGCTTTAGAGCCTTCCTTTTGCATACCTATGCTATTTTAATGCTACAAACAGCAGTGAATTGTTGCTTATTAAAAACTGCAGAAAAGTAGGACAAAGTGGACATCTGCCTTGTTTTCTGCTTATTAAATATATATATGTATATAGGAAATAATAAATAGTAACACAGGAAATGAACAACAGCAGAAGATCGAAAGTGTAAAATTCAGCTGGCATGAATGTTCCAATATCGGACTCCGTGTTTTTGCTTTTGATGCAGTGCAGAATCCTGTCTATTGGGCTGTAACTGCTGATAATTACACCGCATTGATTTTTTTTTCTGTCTATCAGAGTGCCAGAGTCGATTTCCTTCCTTGCTGATGCATAGAGCTTGCCAGTGTGTGTGGGCTGAAAGGGAAGAGCTTGGACTCGAACAACAACAAAAAAAATCCACCTCCCATTGTCAGTAACATATTCAATGATGAGAAAATACAGGCTTAGGTCTAGAGTAGGCATCTTGTGTTACTGTGCATACCAGCAGTGACTCCACTCAAAGAGCTTCACTGCAGCAACTCACATTGCCCGGGGCATTTACTTGCGGAGTGTTGTAGAGGTGTACATTGAGGCATCTTTCAGTGACCACCTGGCAAATAAAACCAAGATCACTTTCTGCTTGCTAGTTGGGCTACTGATCACAATACATCTCTAGTAGCAGAGTATTCAGGAGCAGATTCAAAATCCTTTGGAGAAGGTGGTAAATATTGGGGCAGCTTGCTGCTGATGAGCACCCCTCTGCAGCTCATCCTGCTGCTCCAGTTTCAGGCAAACTGGCCCAAACACAACACAAGTTACGAGACTGAAATCATGTCTCATAAGCAAGAGGAGTAATAAACTGAGAAAATAATGCACCAAAGCAGATATGCCAGAAACTAGTCCCAAATAGTAAGAAAAATATGAGTTTAATGCTATCAGCTCCCCGTTTTGGGGCCCTTAGAAATGACGGCGGATGAAGCACAGAAGGACCAAACTAATGATTCATATTATCACCATGGTGGCTGAAGCCCTTCTTCTTGGATATTTTCCATTCAAAACACGATAAAATACACTGCCTAGCCACCTCCATCAATTTCAAACCCGTCCTGAAGAGCATCTGGATATGAGATTCAGTCCTTCTCTCCCTCACATCCAGTTTTCATTCTTCATGCTGTTTCTTGCCTTTTTGCTCTGTCATTTGTTTAAAAAGAATCTCAATTAGAAGACCAGAAGCATTTTTCCAGCATTTCTGTGCCTCTGACCAAAGAGGGTACTAAATGTAATACCATAAATAGCCTGATGCTTGAAAAAGCTTTCCAGGTCTTGCAGTTGTTGAAAGACCATTTGCTAAACCTGAATAGCTGCAAATAAGGAGTACATTCAATTCAATAAGGAGTACATGCAAATAAGGAGTACATTCAATGCCCCTTTTCCTATGGGCAGTGGTATGCATGGCCCCAACTCCAGAACACAGCACAGGCATTATTTTTAGCACTTCTAGACTCCAGCCATTTCTTTAAATATTCTTCAGTTATTGGATTAATTCATTTTTCCTAATACCTCAACATTGAGGTTATTTGTGGAGAAGGGAGACAAAGAATATTTACTGTATGTTTCATAGGTTCTCACATGCCCTCCGATAAGTGCCTTTCATTCACCAGATTCGTTTATAGCTGTGTTTTTTATCTCTCTCTGGCTGTACCAGGGAAGATAACGAGTTCTGCCTGACTAACCTAGCACTGTTTACCATTCAAGTATTATGCTTCCATCTTTAGTTTTTAAAGACGCTTCTAATTTAGACAAGCTAGACAAAACCAGACAGTGAAAAATAATATGAGAAGTCCTGAGGAGAGTGAGCTACAGGAGTCACAGGGAGACCATGTTGGCAAAGAGCATGGGAATCCCCATCTCTTTCATAGAGGGATGCAGGATTGTCACCACTAGCACTTACAACATTTGGACCTCTATCATTTGCTCACTCCTCTGACCTCAGAACCCTACTTTGCATCCTAAGGGTGTCTGAAAATTATTTTGCATGAATCTACGCTATGTGCTAAAACCCCAGTGTTCCCCAGGGAAGTCATGCAGCCTTCTAGCATGCCCAACTAGCATGTCCCAAAACATGTTGCACCACCATAAAACATTGCACCACTGATATCTCTCCCATCTAAATGAAAAACAAAGTTGTTATTCATCTTTATTATGTTTTCAAGCTCTGAGAGTCTAAAAACAGATTTGTTTTTTAAATTGAAATGGAGGACAGTTCGTGACAGCTAGAACAGCAGGTGGTCAGCGATCCTTTTATTCTAAAGGAAGATGACTAATTCTCTCCTGTCACACATGAAGTTATTTCAATATCAAACAAACGGTCTAATTCTAAGAGACTGCATTACCCTCCAAGCACTTGAACCCGGAGATCTTCCTTTTCTATTTCACGCAAAATTCTCCTTGCATCTCATGCACAGCTTATATAACATGCCTCTTAAGAGATTTTGAAACTCTCTCTCCCCTGTGTCAGGGAAAGTTATATGATTGCAAATGCAATGTACAAGTTCTCTTTAATTCAACATAGGAAAATATGGTAGCCACAGTGTGCACTCCAGTTAAATTTGCACAAGAAGAAAAACATGTCAGAGGGAGGGAGGGGAAAACAAAAAGAATAATTTATCATTTTGTCCAGTTTGTGGAAGGAGAGGATTTCAAATCTAGTTTTGTAATACTTGAAGAGAAAATATTATATCTATTGTTGTTGAGTTTTTTTCCCTTAAATCTGTGAAGAGAGATCCTACACCCATTCAAGGTACTTAACACTCATGCAGTGCCAGAAAGCAATCCTGAAGCCTCTGGCACTGAATTTGGAAGCATTTCTGCAGTGCAGCTCCTCTCACAGTTCCTTTTCCCACTTTCTCTTAGAGAAGGAGCATTTCTGAATATTGACTGAATGCCTAAAAGCTTTTTCAACCCACCTACCCTGATCACCAGAAAGACACCAAAGAGGCTGTTAAAAAACACTTGGGGTAGTCCTTGGATTTCCTATAAGAACCTTGTTGAGAACTGGGAAATGAGATTACATTGGTCCCAAGTTCTTGTGCTGCATGAAGCACAGGGTGGGAAAACCATCATATTTGGCTCAGATTGTTTCAGTCGTTCAAAAACAGAAATGAAGAGACCTCATAAGTCCAATATACACTGTGCTAGAAATGCCTGGTCATTTTACATGCCATTTAAGTCTACTAAAAAGCAGACAGCACCAAGTCTACCTTACAGAAACTGCCTACTCTTAGAGGCAGCAAGACAAGCTGTAAAAATGAACTTTCAAGGTACAAACTTTTTTTCCAAAAAGTTGTAAGTGGGAGGACTTGAGATGATTTTTATTGGAGCAAACACCTCCAGAAAAATTACTGTGTTCTGTAAAGTTCCAGTAAAGGTAAGAGTGTATGCTTAACACAGATTGTAAGCCCAGCTGAAAGGAGAAACAAGACTTTGCTGTAATTCCACCTGAGCAGACCAAACTGGCAAAGCTTCACTTCAGATGGTTAATTTCCAGCAGCATTAGAAATAATTGAAAAGGACATTTATATATAAGAAGCATGAGACCCTTATTAACCACCTGATCAGCTTGCCATATCTAAAATCATGCATTTGTTGTATTGTTTAAAATATGCAGGAAAAAAATCACTTCTAATTATTCTGCCCCAAGTAGACAAATTCAAAAGTGCCTATATTTCATGTGTAGTTCATGCTAAATCTGAATCTGAAGTTCATGCTTCATGACCTCATCTTATATAACCTGACACGGGCTGGGGCGCTGGTCTTTGATAAGCCACTTACAGAGCACTGAACAGTTAAAATTTAATGAATTTTCATCAGGAATATGCTATATTCCTAGGTTGTTTTGGTGCCCAACTCTGAATCTGAGGACTGAAACTCCTTGCCCCTGTGAGAATACTCATTTAAGAAAATGATATATTTTTACAGAGAGATCCAAAAGAAAAAAAGGGAAGAAGGGAAGGGAAGGGAAGGGAAGGGAAGGGAAGGGAAGGGAAGGGAAAGGAAAAGAAAAGAAAAGAAAAGAAAAGAAAAGAAAAGAAAAGACAAGAAAAGAAAA
>JAWLRI010000936.1:1995527-2054531 GCA_034781795.1 Crypturellus tataupa | reverse complement strand
AAAAGAAAAGAAAAGAAAAGAAAAGAAAAGAAAAGAAAAGAAAAGAAAAGAAAAGAAAAGAAAAGAAAAGAAAAAAGTGGATATGGAAAAAAAACTGTTAACAAAAAAAAAAAGAGCAACAAACTCAGCTCAAGGGAAAAAACACTTCTGCAAAACAACAACGCGACACTTAAAATGAGACTGAAGCAATTAGAAGAGTCAGAAATGCCTGGAAGTGTAAAAAAGAGATTAACTCTCTTCCAAAGGTTTAAAAGCATCTCCCTTATGCCATAAAGATCCACGGCAAATCACATCTAAAAGTTTTTGCAAGATGAAGTGCATTCAAACCTGAAAGTAATATCCTTCCAGAGCAAGAATAGTGGCTTTTTAGAAAAGTTACCACCTTGGCAGATCTAAAGCTTGAATTTAGTGGTTATGTGAATATAAATAATAAGAGCAAAGACAAGAGAGGTCAAGTGTTTACCCTCTTGTTTAACTCTCCTGAGATAAGCATCACTGCAGGATTTCAGAGCTGTGAGTGATACAGGCCTGTGCTTGTGGGTCTTCAGGGTTTGGAGTGAGTAAAGGATGAAATAGTAATTTAAACTCAAAGTCTACCATCACTGTGAAAGTGTCTCACATTTCCATCTCCTTTTAAGCCCGGTAACAGCAGCAGGCTTTTGAATAAAGAAAAGCACTATATGGCATTTAAATATCAGATCTAATGTTATTATGTGTAAGTCGGAACAATTATATAAAAATCATGCTATAAAGAAAGGAAGCAAAGCACTCAGCTATCTCAAATGAATGAAAATGTCAGAAGGGACCTAAGTCTTCATTACAGACTGATGACCTGCTAAATTGCATTGCCAGCGCACACGCAAGCCAGTCATCGACAGGCTAATTCCAGCCTGTCTCTGCAGAACAATGAGAAATCCGTCTTTCAAGCCCACAACCTGAAAGCAGATGAAAAGAGCAGTGAAACTGAAAGGCTTCATAGGGCTGTGCTGGACCTTACTGATACTGCACCAGAACTTGATTAGAGAAGTTACAGGCAGCTTCATATTTCTCTGGCCGTCTCAGCAGAGAGACTTTAATAAGAAGTCTAATGGATAGCTTTAGAATGCTTAAATGAGGACAGTCCCATACCAATTAACCCTAGGAAGCCAGTTATTCTCATAAATGCTCTTTTTCACAGTGTAAGTGCAAAGAGGTAATGCATGAATTCAGATGATGGCACAGCTGGAGATGGTGATGGTCATAGAGGGGAGATGTAGCTGCAAGAGCTCCTGGGCTGCATCTGCAACATGCAATGAGGCTGGAGGGGAGAGGCCCATTAGATAGATCCAGTTTTGAGACAACATAAGGCACCAAAGCCCAAGCTGTTTAGCTCTGCTATGCAGGGATTAGTAAGTACATCCGTGCAGCACAGTATTATAATGAATATTTCCTTTTCAGGGCAGACACAACTCTGTGCTGTGCTGTGGCTGTATAGACACACTCAAAGCTTTCTTGAGCTGTGCCGTATGTACAATACAGCTGTTTTCCTACTCTGACTCTATGGACTTTGAGGAAATTGTTAAATCTCTGTGTTCAAGGGTAGTTAAAATATGACCATTAGGCCTACCTACTTTTCCAGACTGTAACGCTAATAGACTTATCAGTGACATCTTTAATAACAGAACAACCAAGGTATCATGACCCTGTATGGCCATAGGAAAAAGCCCATCCAGACCTGAGAGACCTCTGTCTCTTAGGATAAGTTTTTGGTGTTTTCTGGAGAACAGTGACTGCCTCATGTCCAGCCCTCAGCAGAGGGACTGTGCAGCTCCTTGCACACCTATGCTGGTTCTGCTCCGGCTGCAGGGCTGCTGAATCACTGCAGAGGTCCACCAAGACAAGCAGGGAACAAGTCCAAAGTAGTGACATGCAAGGTCAGTTAAAATAGACAGACTTCCTGAGCAGGGAGGACACAAGGAATGGATTCAACCCCTCATTCTCGTGAAATGTTACAGCTTATCACAAACCTCAGCCAAAAGGGAACATGGTGTCACAGAGGGCCTGAGATGGCTCAGGAGCAGGTGTCACCCTGTGTAAAATAGATGGAAATTTGATGGTCATCTTAGTAATTTCTCAGGGGAAATGTTTTATGCTGAAAGAGAACTTTAAAAATGAGGAGAAAGCTTTTACGATTCATATACATGTCCAAGGAGAATTCAAAATGTTATCTGCCTTACAAAGGGCAAAATGAGCTTCTGTTAAACCCTTCGTTTTTTCCTCAGGGTACTCTGCTAGTTGTTCTGCTTATACCATCAAACCAGTTACTAAACATAGCACTGGAGATGGAAAAATGATGGATAAACCTTTTCTGTGTGTGTGTGTCTGTGTGTGTGCAGTGTGCATACACACACACACATGCTTCACACCAGATTTTTCACATAGAGAAGCCATTTTAGATCTTGAAAAAAATATCAGCTTAAAAACAGAAATCTGAATAATGGCTATTTCCTAGATGATTTATACCAGTTGAGGTAAAAAGAAACACCTGTAGGTATATCAATAGCAACATACTGGTAAACAATATTTGTACATCTCAGACATGCACATCATCACTCCTGCCTTTGGGTGAGGTGGGAATCATTAATTAACTATGGCAGTTTGCCCAAGATTTTCAGGCTCACTTGTTTATATCTGTGGATCATGATGGCTGTACTCAAGTGTGAAATTTGGGTATGAGCAGCAATAGCAATGACTTCAAAGAGGATGGCTTTCCAGATTGCCATCTACCATGCTAACTAAAAAGAAACCCCGAAACAAGACACCCAGATGTTGAAGTGAGAACTTGGGAACATTGCAAGCGAAACAGGAGTACTGCCCAGGGAAAGTGAGATAGGAGACACATGTTTGGCTGATGAGAAGCAAACAGACTCCATAAAGAAAAGGAGTATGAGCTATTTTAATAGAAACACGGAAAATGGGCCAGTGCTGAGAACACAGTGTGCAGTCATGGTTCCCCATGGGCAGAGGTCAAGGACTTTGATTTAGTAGCCACAGAGAATCCTGCACAGAACACGTGCCAACCACGTTGTCCACACAGGGAAGTTTGCTTGTAGAAAGGATATTTACTGCTATACTCAGCAGCACACCTCCATACATTGTTTTCCTAAGGGAAGGGGACTGCCAGAGATACCTTGTTATATCAGTGCGAGCCATGTAGCTCTCTCAGACAGTGTGAGATAAAGATTTTGACCCATCCAAATCAAAATATCACTTTTTTGTTTGTTTGTTTGTTTACAAACAGCTTATCAATATGCACATTGACATCCCATCTCAAGGCAGTGCCACAGATTCATTTACAAAACTCCCAGAAGCACATGGTAGCCATGTATGGAGACAATCTCATCTGCTACACTCACTGCGATTTTCTTTGCATGGTAAAACAGGACCAGACCCTAAATCTAACACATATCTTCCTTCTTACTTGAACTATAAAACTCTCAACACAAACTCTCAGTCCTACAATGTAAAATTCTGGGGTCCTTGCAGCCAGAGCTCAACGCCACAAGCTCTCATGTGTCTCTTGCAGAGCTCAGATGAGAAAGGAATCATAGCTGAGTTCCTTGCAGAGGAAGCTGCTTCTGTCTCTCAGCCCTTAATTTCTCTTAGATCCTCAAACATAGAAATGGGGAGGAAGAACACCGGCTCCCTGGGGTGCAGCCTTCAGAACAAGTGACAGAGCCCTTGGACAAGCACTTGAACAATTTCCAGGTGCCCTTGGAAACTCTTTGTTATCTGATGAAAGCAAAGTGGTCAAGTGCCCAGGAACAGATGAGGTAGACTGGGAGATAATTTCAAGGTCAGCTTGCTTTACCCTGTCCGTGGTTTTGCCGACGACCTGTCTAGCTACAGAGGAGATCAGGAGAGCAGTACTCAGCAGGGATCCTCAGACTACTACTAACTCTGGAAGTTAAGGAGTACTTGGGTTGGTGTATATGTTCTCTTAACATATAAAATCTTCCCGATTTTATATTGCTCTAAACATGGGGTACACGTGATCATATAGCACATCATGATTTTTCCAAGGAAAAGTATTAGGTGTCCAGACTGAAGGAAAGTTGGGGTATACTTCAGGCAGGTCCAATCTAGATGTTTAAAGGACATACTGTGGTACACATCTTGTTCTCAATACAAAAGTGCTGCAACTTGACATTTTTTTATTCTTCTCATTTTGACATTTCATCCTAAGCATCTTCACATAAAATAAGGTAACGTCTTTGAGCATTCTGGAACATTTTAAGTGACTCAATTATTGATTTTTCTGATTCATGGAAAAATGAGAAATAGGCTAGAGACATACCTCTATATGATCAGTCCACAGCCTTGTTAGAATTTTTGACACTTTGAGAACCCTGTACTAGAGCTATTAGTCAAGGAAAAGTGGAAGCTAACAGTTTCTGTCCTTTGATTAAGACCTGAAGGACAAAAACAGCCCAGTGCCTGGACTGTCATTACTGGGAAAGTATGTCTTGACCAATCAGTATCTAAGAGCTAACTGCAGGCTGTCTGCGGGTCTGCTATGTTCATAGTGAGCAATGGATTTAGACTACCCGATTTTCAGATGATTCAAGGCTCAGGATCAGAGAAGAACTCCTCTTGCTTTCCTCCAGACCAGGGCAAAACTCCTCTCAGATGCCTTTCATTTTCTCTGTGTCCAGCTAACCAGCAGGACCAACTGGGTTTTGCTTTGATTTTGGGTTTCCCTTTGATTTTTGCTTTTTAACCTCATTAAGGTAAATTGTCTAGAATGCTGTCTACAGACTTGCCTGGTTCCCCATGCACTGAACTACTATGCTTACTACATCATTAGAAAAAGTAGCTGGAATAAGTGCAGTTAAAACAATTCCTTCAGAACATGGTGCAAAGTCTATCAATAAATCACTTTCGCAAGTGTCTTTCTAGTTAGGGAGAGATGGTAACAAGGTACTAGTTAAGTCTTGTGAAATCTTTGAATGTTTGAAAACCTAAAAACCTAAGAGATGGTCTCTTCCTCCTCTTCATCCTTCTCCTATGGTCTACTGACATAGTCAAGGGCAGCACTCAAACTGCCCATCATAACTTCATCTTGAGTAGATGTTTTTTTTCTGCATAGAAAAAAGACTCGAGACCGACGTCAAGCTGTGACTACTGTGGTGGGTGTGCTCCTTCCCCAGCCTGGTGACTTCCCACGCAGAGTCCTGTCCAGGTGCTGATCACCTGTGATGTTATCTACCGGTGGTGCCTGCCCCTCTAAATCTCTCCCTCCTTTCCCTACTGAACGTTAACCCTATGGATGAATCCTGCTGAGGGACGTTCCCATGGACCTTGGGAAGGGAGATAACAACAGCACGGTAGCCAAGGACTAACTAAGCTGGAGCCAGCAAGAATTTGGCTGATATGCAAGAATGATTGAGTCAATCATCTTATCCCATAAATAGGGGGGCAGTCCCAGAGCCCCCTGAGCCCTCCTTGCAAGGCAGCAGGCTGCGCACCAGGATGTCCCCTTGGGCAAAAACACCTCTCAAGGTTCCTCCTTGAGGTTGAGAGGTTCCTTACCGGTGACAGATCTGTGGTAAGTGAACATAGCATGCCAAATTTTCTATTTTTTAAAAAGTTTTACTAAATTATATCCAGGATTGATTGTGCACAGAATCCCTTAGACAAAAAGCATTGACCAAGTCTGCTTGGATTCAGCTTCACTCAGGCTCCTCTGAGAAGGAGTTTGGAAAGCATGAGGGTCTAGTCTGAACCCCATGACTTAATGGGAGGGTATTCCTGGTACTTTTGTATAAACTTGTCCTCCAAGCAGTAAGTAACAGTGACCTTGTCATAGAATCTCATTAAAACCTCAGTCTAAATCAATAAAACAAATAGCTATTTCTTTCATAAGAGTGAAGTGCATTGCATCACTCCCCACCACACACACACACACTTTTTCTGTAAACACCTACACAGGGCTGTGGTTGGCAAGACTGTGCAAGCCAGGCTCTATGAGGATGCAACACCCGAAGATGGGGAAGGTAGGAAGCAGCAGCGGCTGCTGGATTAGGCCCCTGTTCCTCTTGCCATGAGCCCACGAGCTGTGCAGCATCTGCTGCAGAGTAGCGTGGGGTCTTTATATTGTCCAAGGGAAAAATGAGGGCCCTAAACCAACAAAGTGCTAATTGTGAGCACGTGAGGAGTCCCGTTTCAAAGCAAATCGCACTTGAGCTACACTTTTTTCCTGGGTCCAGGTATCAGGCAGGATTGCTGGACAGAAGAAAAGAGGAGTTTGACATGAACAAGCCCATATGAATTTGGGCATATTGTTATTGTCCCTCAATCTGTATGTCTTCTTTTAACCGATGCACAATTGATAAATAAGTTTCCTTGATCACTCCTGTCTGGACACACAGGCCTTGATCCAGGCACTCCTCAAAAAGCTAAAAAATGAGCGTAATCTTTCTTTTCACTACAATGGACTTTGCTTTGTGTCTTTGCATTTAAGTGGAAATTTTCTAGCCAGTGACTGTCAAAAAACAAAGTAGTATGTTGCTGTGATCCAAAAATTATTGTGTATAAAAATACAACTGGAGACAAAAAATTAGCATTTTCAGAGTGAATTAAATGTATTTATCTCAATGCACTTGATTAAACACAATTAATTCTTTTTATAAACTACCATAAATGATGAGATAAATTTTAATTTCCATAAAACTCTCTCTCTCTGGAAACATCAGAATTTGTACCAGCACTGTGTGTTTTGAATAATGAAATCACCATGTTTTGTATGAAAACATAGTTTACAGTACTTTAATCAAGACAATTCTGGAAAATTTAATTAATAGTCTCCATCATATTAGTTATTTGCAAATCTTCATCATTAAATGAAAGACAAATTATTGCAGTCTGCTTGGATAGTTTATACATTTGGCAGGGAAAGATATGCCCTAAACAAACCAGCTTTTTTTCTTCCTGCTACTGCTGTATCTAAAGGTATAAGCAAGATGGGTTTTAATCATGATATGAGGTTAAGCGAGCAGAGCTTAGGGCAAGAGAGAAACAGTGTTTGTTACCTGCTTAGAAATGACCCCTCTCATTTCTCTATATGCAGAGCCAGTGTTAGGAAGAAAGTCTGATTCTCATTTTGTTTCCAGCACAGATGTGAAAACCAAGCTGCTTATACAGGAAGGGATATTAATATTATAATTCAAGCTGTGACGCTCAGATTTCTTTTCCTGAGGGGAACTTGAAGGCATCAGAATTTGGTTTCATCCTACACCACAAAAGAAAAAAAAATCACTTTGTTCTTACATGTTTTGTTTCAGCTGTCTCACTCTGAATCAAATGGGCGTGATGGCATACTCAAACTGAAATGTTACAACCTTTTGGAAAATAAACATTTTGATAATTTCTCACAAATATTTTGACATAACCACAGTGTACAATCATGAAATCGCTTCATTTCTTTCAAGCAGCATTTGCTGATGGAAAGCTGTTCCCTTTACAATTGTTGACAAGCTCCGATTAGACATTAATTCGTCTGTTAATGATAAACTGACAGATGTACTTTTCTACCAGCATGGCCAGGCGATGGCATTCATCAGCCTCACCAAGGCCTAGGAGCCGTCCCTTCTTGAAGGAGCAATCCGGCACAAGAGCAATGCTTCTGTGTCTGGTGCCTCCTGCACCATTCTGTCCCTGCAGTGTGGACTTAGCCAGAAAGGAGAGATGTTCACACCATCTTCTGCTCCAGCAACAATCATCTGCTGCTCCCTTCCTTGACTACCTTCCTCTAACGCAGTGGTGAAGACTTGAGAAGGAAAAAAGAAGGAAAAAATATCTGAAGCATATTAAATAAATAGTACTTCAAATATTATGGAAAGATTAAATATTTTCTTTTCTTTTTGCCTCTGTAAAGTCTTTCAAAACCTGTATACCAAAAAGTATATTGAAGATAACACAGGCTGCCCAGTCTGTGACTGATTTTGTCATTTTCTTCTCTGTTTGTTGCTGATGTTCAGCTATTACCTTTACACTTTACACTTTAAAGCCTTTAGGTTACAGATCTGTTATCTGTCACACTCCATGTACTGTGGATCTTTGTGGCCATCAATAGTGCCACATAAATAAAAAACAAGGCAATAATAGCAAATTGAACAGGAAAGAAGCCACTGTGTGTCCAAGGGATGAATGGAGAAGCGTCATGAAGGAAGTAGTGGTGGAGGGCAGAAGACAGTGAAAAACTTTCATTTCTTGGGTTGCCAGGTGTGAAATTGGTCCCTTTGAGTGAGCAATGCACTCAGGTCCAGCTGAGGCATAAAAAGAAGAGGTTTAGTTGCTGGATCTCTGGCAGGAATGTGGGGGTGCAAACTCGAGGAAGCCTTTTCTATCTAGAGGCATCACCCCCAACTCATTCCTACTCCAAGTACCGTCACTTCTGGCTGCCTCGGCAGAGGGTTGGAGACACCATCCCCAAGAGCATCCCAGCTGGGCATCCCACGTTGAAAAGGAGGAATGTGAGGCGGGTTATGTGAGCTGGTGTCCCCTCCTGCTGCAGAAGCTCTGCTGGCCCGCAGCTATATGCAATGCTGCTCAGTGCAGAAAGCAGAGGCTTTCACTGAAATTTCATCCATAGCTGGAGGTTGCAAGCAAGGTATTCTCTGTGACAGGGACCTTGGCTTGTCATGTCCCTGGGGTTACCTACCACACAGGGTCCTTATCTCTATCAGTGTTTAGGTACGTTACGTGAACATGAGCACTACAAAGCAGTGAGATGAAATGAAACATCCTTCAAGTTTAAGCATTGAGAAAACACCAGGCCACTTAAAAATAAATTATTATCTCAAACAAATCTTTTAAATATGAAGTGATTGTTCTTTTGTCTCTCCTAGTATGTCCAGGTGTAGTGAGCCCAGTGATTTCTATCAAGTAATGCCAAGACAAGCTCTGATTGCTTCCCTTTTATCAAGTGCTGCTCTGACACACATACACACACACACAAAAAAAAAAGCAAAGGAGAGGAAAATTGAAATAAAAGGGATAAAATAATAATATTTGTTTAAAAAGATCCAAACCAACTCCAAAGAACCAAAAACACAAGATCTGTCCACTCACTGTGGGGTGGGAAAAAAAAAACATATCTGTTTCCACCTGCCATCTATTATACCACCGTGCAACAGTGTGGCAGAATGCAATTCTGATTAAATGAACATTTAGGATCAGGAAGATATATCCCAAGAGCTCATTCTGAGCAGTAATAAGCAGAGATAACCAAGGCTGGAAACCTACTGAAAAAAAAAAGAGCTGCTCAGAAGGTGACTAGGAAAACTACCAAAATGAGAAAACCTGAACAAAAAACGAGAATTATGAGAAAATAATGGTAATGCAGCAGTAGTAGCTTATATGTATCTAATAACTCTCAGCCCAAAGGAACCCACAGCATTTTGTAGCAAAACAGGGAAACTAATTAGAAGAGAGGTCACTTTTCCACTACCAAAATACAGCTGCCTCCTGGGTAAGACTCTCGCTGATAACAATAGTTAAGAGCGCAACAGCACTAGGACAAAACTGCTTAGGGCTAGAAGTATAAAATAATATCAAAACACCCTCTGAAGCACCAGGCAGACAGTTGCTCAGCCTGGGTTTGGGTTTGATCAGGAGAGCGGATTCAGTCCCTCCTGTCCATAGGAACAACGTTATTTCTCCAGACTTTCCAAGTCTGCAGGGAGAAGATGTTTGCACCTGAGTTGTTCTCTTCCAGGCGGCAAAGAGGAATAAGCACTTTCAGGACAAGATTCATGTGATGTACATTAGACATTTATTTTAAGATGAGATGAATCATATCCTAAAATTATGATCATGTCTTGGCTATAAAGGGAGCCTAGACAACTGGTTGGATGTGAACAGTTTTATTGTAGACTTCTTCACTTCTATTAGATGAAGGCAAGTATATGAGAAACTATTGACTTATGTTTGATATTTTTTTGATGAAGAGGATAAAAATGTAGCAAAAGTTAAAAGTGTCTATGAGATTAAAAATAAAGCGTTTGCTTTTCTGGTCACCATCTGCACTCAAGTTAAAGCCTTTCTCTTTCTACATTTTCTCATCTTCATATATTTCTTGCCATCATAACATTCTTGCTTCCCTTTTTTTGTACTTGTTCATGCCTTGTGGATGGAAGAAGCTCTTTAAGTGCCCAACCACCACATCATGGCTCAGTGTACTTTAGAAACACAGTAAAGGCAGCTAAGCCTGTTTGTTTACTTCAAACACTGTAGGAACTCCCCACCTTTTTTCTGTCTTTGTTTTGAGTTGAAGACCAAAGTAGCAGCTGCTGGGGAGGGCAGAACCAGCTGCAAAGACTAGCAGGCATAACCTGAGCAGACATCAGGGGAACAAGGAAGAATCCGAGAGGCACAGTTCCTGGGAAAATGAAATAGCAGCCTCAGAAAGTAAGGGTTTCTTGACATAGACTTTAAGGCAGCTCAGGAATAGGTGATAATCTTCCCAAGCTGTGTTACCAAAATGGACAAACTGTGTCTAGCTTAGCTCTGGCTTGAAGGCTTTCTTCTATATTTTTCCAGAAAAGTAGAATTATAGGTGACAAGCAGTATTTCTACACGATCCGCTAATACAGTGACACATATAAATAATAAAAACAATAATACTCACTCTCCAGAGTCAAAGTGAGATATAGAGGCTTTAGTAATTAGACTGGTCATTGGAAACATGGGAAAAAATGCTCATTTTTTTAAAGTTTCTATCCTTTTATCAGAGTTAAAATTTTATTCAAGCTTTATCTTTTCATGAATGCTAAAGGCATTTTGTAAATGAACATAAATGAACTGTTTTGCTCAGCATTCAGAAGAGGGAAAAAACAAGGAATGAGTACCTAAGTATTGCCTCCAAGTAGCTGTTTCTGAAAATGCAACCAGAAGCGCTAAAAATATTTTCTGCTAGTTCTTTTCAAATGATATTCAAACCTTGACATTTTTTGCATTTACAAGTCTTTGTACTAGACATACATTTTTTTCTGCTGAATATATAGATATTGTCCAGCAGCTAAGTTATCCTCTCAGGGCCTTTAGTGTAAATGAATTAAAGTTATTACCTGCAATGGCATGACAAAACTAAAGTACTTTCAGTAAAGTAGGGTGGAATGAGTGAGGAGATACAGTATAATGTAGACATCTGTCAAGAGCCAGTGTTTTGAAGATTCTGCAGGGTTTTTAAAAATGTCTGCAAACCTGAGAGTATGACAGGCCCGTGTCCTCTGCAAAGGAGAGAGGAGAAGCATGCAGAATCGTGTGTTTCCAGTTCATTAGGATTAGATCTCTGGCTGGGCCAGGAGATTTTGAACCGAGCAAATCAAGCTCCCCACAGCGCCTTGATGAGCCAAAGCATCTCTGTCCACTTTGTTTTTTAAGGATGAATCCATACAAAAACCACAAGTTCATTTTTGCCTTATTCTACCAGTAAACTCTATCTGCCCCCATACTCTTTATTTCTCCCTCACTTTGACCTCTGTGTAATTAGCATCATATTTTAGCAGTTTGTTGCTAAAATATATTCAGTTTCATATTTTTGAAGCACCTTTACCAGCTTTCTTTAATCAATTTTTCCTAGCAAACCCCTTGGGAGGATTGCTGTCACCATTTTGCAGATACTCCAGCCAATCTCCGACATATGCAGAGATTAAGTGACTTGCTCTATGCTGCAAGGGAAATCAATATCAGATATGGGACTGAAATTCAGGAGTATCTCTCTGTTTCCAACCTGATGGTCACAGCTTATCCTTCTGTTTGAAAATCAAGTGTGAGGAAAGAAATGAAAAACATAGAAATAATTCACTAGCAATTACATCTGCAAGAGAAAAGGGTGATGCTGTTCACAGAAAATAGAAGAGTCCTTGTGTGACACATGGGTTTGGTGAGGTTCGTCTCACTTAGTTTTAAGTTGGGATTCAGCAGTAGGTTTTGAACATTGACTGCAGGGAGCAGCTGAATAAAGATAGGTGTCATGTGGGTTGGCCTAGGATTTCTGAGTTACCTGCAGTGGCTGATATTGCTCTGCAACGTCAGCTTCAGCGCAGCACCAGCAGATGCAGCAAAAGTCGCTGTTGTCTTGCTCAGCTGTAATAGCTGCAGAGAAAAGGAACGGCCCTCTGAGCCTGTCTGAGGGATGTGGAGGCTTGAGGGGTAATAGAAAGAGTAACAAGAGCCTAAATAGACTTCAGAGAGGAAAAAGAACAGCCATGTACAGCACATAGTGGTTGGAAGGCACAGTGGTCACATACTGGGATCTTCTTGCATGCATCATGAGAGACCCTGGACAATTACCTTAGTGATGCAGATTTCCATATTTTCCTCTTTCCCAGACAGTGCTTTTGTCACTGAGTTGGGAGTAAGCAGGAGAGGAAGATGCCATCTTTGATTTTTGCCTGTGATGCTGAAACATGAGCTTTCCTGGACTGGAAGGTGGCAACACTTCAGAGGCCACTCTTTGGCCCTGCAATTTCGGTGTCTCTGAAAGGATGTCTGGGACTCCAGTTCTAGTTGTATCCTCTGTAGGAAAGCATCCCTGGACAAAATAATTTAGCCTTTAGGAGAGCAATGACTGAAACAAGCCAGACAAAAATGACTACAAAGTGAATCCTTTCACATACTCAATTCATCATTGTAGATGTGAGCTATGGCAGAGACCTGTCCATCCAAAGCATGGTCTTCATAACTGGCCTACCCAAACCAGTGACAGTGCTGTTTTCTGCCTGTGAGGGATGCACAAGTAATCTCTGTCCATCATGGACAATCTCAACCTGAACCCAGGGTCTGAACCTACCACTCAGCAATGGAGTAAGTTCCATTATTGTCTGCATAAAACTGGAAATAGCACATATGTTGCTTACCTTAGTGGTGTAAATATCTCGAAGATCAATTGCTCCATGCTTTTTGGGAACACAAGACATTCATCAGGTCATTTTAAGTCTTGCTTTTCTTCTCCATCGCTGTATACAAATCTCAAGCCAAAGTGCATTGCCATCTTTGGAGTATATTAATTAAGGTCAAAATTGAGATTAATGAGCATTTTTACAAGAATGTACACATTCTGTGCAAGAATGTACACATGTACCCTTTGATCTAAGGGCCAATTTACCTTTTTTGTAATGTTCTGGAGTCTCTGGAAAATTATCTCATATAATCACTGGATAGCAGCCCAGGAGAGCTTTGATTTTGGCTTGACTTGCTAAGACTCATCTCTGAATGATAGATCAGCTACATTATACAGTTCATATTTCTCATGAAACTTTGGCTCATATATCAAGAGGGATACAGCCTCTCATGTACTTCATCTAATAAAATATAGATTAGTCTGCAGGAAGATTTTTGGAAGTCAGCTTGATGAAAGTCAGCAGTGTTTCTTCTCACCAGTCCTCTTCTTTGTTAAAAAACTCAAGCAGGATACTTCCTTTAATAAGGTAGCAGCACAGGGATATTTCTTGTAGTCAAAGTGAGAGATTTTATTTCACATGTATGTAAGTGAGTTCCTGGTTCAAGCTGCAAAATAACGGGGAAAATAATGTCCTGAATGCCCTACTTATTGAAATTCCACAAACATATCGACTACATTTTCTCCCTAGGGTTGCTCCAGTATGGAAGCTAATCTTGTAATACAACAAGCACAGCACAGTTTGCACATACCTGGTGAAATCAATGAGTTATAATTACAAAATGAAGATACTCAGGTCAGCATACAAAGTAGCTTAATAAACGCAAGATTAATACAATTTTCTCTGTGTTTGGTATCAGCTACCTAGCTCTCAGCTTAGGGCATCCAAATCCTAATTTCCCCTGCCCATGATTATTGCCTTTAACTTGGTATAAATCAGGAATAACGAAGGGTCAAATGGATCCCCTACAAGGATCTCTCAGTTCTTTCCATAGGAGACAAGTATAAAACCATCTATGACATTGCAGCAGGGTCCAGTTCCTGTGACTGGAACAGGGAGCAATCAGATCTGCTGTAGCGCCTTTGCTCCTAGAAGCTTGCTTTCCCTGAGAAAACTGGAGAGAAAAAGCTTACGACAACTAATGGCCCATGGACAACTTCCCAGATGTTGTAAGCTCCCAACTCCCAATCTGTGATGCATTTCACATGCCTCTTGCTGTGCCCCAGCACAGTCAGCGAGGTCCAGCTACGCCACCATGGCTTTTCACAGGCATCTCTAGAGCTAACAGCTGGCAAGGATGAAGGTGAAAATGAGGCGGCAGTTGTTCAGGATATGGGAATATGGAGAAGAGGAAAACGCGTAGCAGCAAAGAAGAGACGTGCTGGAGAGCAAAGGAGAAAAGGGAAGCTTGAGGAATCAATGGTCCAGGGCATGTTGGAGGAAGCAAGGGACAGCATGAGAGATATGGTAAGCTATTGTGGGTCTTTTTTATGATTTGGTGAAGTGATGTTAACTTACAAGAGTTGCCGTGTGTCTTAGGAAATCATTATGGGCTGGATTATGAGGCTATTTCTTGCACAAAGCAGTCCCTTATGCCACCTGTGACTCCAAGGACTGAAGTGGGGATCATCCATGCTGCGAGGTGATACGCAATGTAAGCAGTTCATCATTGTGCTTGGAAGCTGGAGAGGGCAGGTTAAAGCAGCAATTCCATTCTTCCCAGAGGAGATAATAGAGAAAAAATAGTGATTTCCAGAGAGACTTTGTCAGAGAGGATGGAAGAGCACATTTCCTGTCATCTACTCTAAAAGGTGATGAGTGGGTGTCACACACCTTCAAGCTTATAAAAACAATGCGTTGCATCTCTGAGCACAACATTTCTTGTGAAATTCAGGTAATAGAAGCATAGTCACAGTATTAATTTCTCCTGGGAGGACGCACTCTTGCAATTTTTAGATGCACATGGTCTCTAAGCACAGTAGCTCCTACCGCTCAGTCCCTACTGAAATTTCTCTGTGAGGAAGGTGTGAGGATCCTCACATTTCTTCTTCTGCAATTTGTTTTTGCAGGGAACAGCTGCTCCACTAACATCTCCAGGGATCTGTGCCAAGCATGGGATCAGCTACCTTCTTTGGCTCTCTGGGAAGATGGCAAAATAATCTGAAGTTCTCTGTTGATGTGTGTTGGCAAGGAATAGCCATCAGGAGCAAATAGTCCCTATATGTTTTTTTAGGAGGATGTAGTGCAATCAGAAGTTGGTCTTGGAGGGGGAAAAAAAGGCAGTTTTTTGTAACCTCCTCTCCTTGGCTTTCTCTGCCATTTCTGCAGGTTCTCTGGGGAATCTGAAAGCACTTCCACTGTTAAAATACGACTCCCTCCAACCTTGTCATATATTTGACATTCAAATCCTGGATGCACGTTTTCCTAAAAGCTCTAATAAAAGGAAAATACATTCCTAGTTCATTTCACTCTCTTCTCATCCTGATGATAGTAGGATCTTGGCTGTATTTATTTTTATCTTGATCCCTCACTGTGTAGTGACTTAGTTGTTTACACACACAAAATTGCATAGCGTCAAACCCTGCATGTAACACAGGAGTGTACGTAAACCTCTCGTAAAGAGTCCAGATTTCAGGGGGGAATGAAGGCAGAAGTGTGCGCCAGGGCACGGCTGGTACCAACAGAGAGGAATACAGTTAACGAACAAAGCTGTCCTCAAAGAATTAGGTAAATGGCAAAAGGAATAAATGACAAGGCTGACATTTTAATAGAGAACTTTCCTTCTGAGTCACAGCTGTGGCTTGTGAATTATGTTAGGTTTATATCAGAAGGGTGCTGATTAACTTTTTCCAAATTGCTCAGCAACATGTGTTTTTTAACACGCATAGTTCATGTGTCCATAAATAAATTCTTTCTTCTTTTCTAGTAAGATATGATTTTATATCTTTCTTCGTAGCTTTTGATTATCCTTAGCTATTGGATGTTCCTGAGAACCAGTAAAATTGTAAAAAGACAGAAAAGGAAGACAAAACTGACATTCATCCTGAAAACTGAGAGATTCTCCTTCAATGTGGAGAAATCCTTTTCTGTCATTTCCACAGGAAATTTATTACCTGTTTTGATATAAATACATGTTCGATATGTAAACAAAAGATGACAATTCATACTTATCCCAAAGCATTTTTTTTCAGCTGTTCTCCAGCATCTATTAAGCATAACTAGGTGCTAATTACAAATGCCTAAATTCCTGTCCCAGAATCCCAGAATTCCAGAAGGGATGAGGTTGGAGATCACCTCTGGAGATCATCTCACCCTCCTGCTCCAGCAGGGACATCCAGAGCACAGGGCACAGTGTCGTCAATGTTTGCCTTTCTCAGTGGCCTGGCATTATTGCACCTAAAGTTGAATATTTGTTCCAAGCTGAAAAAAAAAAGAATCACCTTGTTTTAAGTTTATTTTGTTAAAAACTTTGCCAGATCAGGGATAAAAGATCTAATTAAAATCTACTTATGTGACTACACAGGTGCTTGGTGTCCTTCATTACTGAATCTTCCTATTCAGAAGATAAAAAGGGAGAAATGCAGACTTATTCTTCATACAGAAGAAGTCAGCTCTGGCCAGCTGTGTTGCTTTGCACTGAACTGGGCCACATGCACACCATGTACCACAGAGAACAGAAGGCAGCTATTAGATATTACCAAACCTTTCTCAAAGGTTGAAGAGCTGCAAAGTTTCGAAAGAGTCTGGGAAAATGTTCCATTAACAAGTCTCCAGAGCTAAATTCCAGTCTGTCCTGGAAAGCCAATTGCTGTTGAAATCCCAATATAGGCTGCAGCTCAACAGACCACTAGTAATCAGATGAACTGACTCCCATTAAGGCAAATATGGGAGCCGCATTGGTACATGTTCATGCATGTTTGCTCCTCTAAAAGACACCTTGGAATTCAAAATCTGTATGATTCTGTATATGCATGAAAAGTCCTAGACATCAGCTGAGTATTGTAGATGATCAGAGACTGTTCCTGAACATCACAGAGAGAATAGAAGACTATAAAATATCAGTCATTGATAGTAATACCTCAGGAGAAAAAAAAAAAAAAAGAGGAGAAACCTTCTCAATTACTATTACACTAGCAGCTAACTAACTATTATGCTAATAAAATAATGATTACAAGAAAACTGTAAATCAGTGGAAAAATAATGAAGAATAAACATTTTTAAGATCAAATTATTATAGGAAAATTAGTAACAAATTCTATAAATCTACTTAGTAATGAAGCACATGTGCTTGTTACTTTGTGAGCTAAGGGAATAAGAACAGTTAAGGATGAAAACGGTGCCCTGCACGTTGTCACTCATCAGGATTTCGTTTCTTTTAACCTTATAGCAGTCCAAGGACCAGAATCAGCTAAATAAGGCCAGCTTGGAGATGTGACCCTCCACTGCCTTAAAAGGTGGTAAAATTTGCATTTCTGAAGTCTGTGGCTGCTTGAGATGCTGCAACGACAATTATTTCAGATCTACTGAGCAACTATAAGTCATTTCATTCCTAGTATTTGCAATCATTTTAAGATCAATTTATATGCTCTTCTTTTACAACTCAAACATTACATACGTTGTGTGTTGTCATCCACTATCCCAGAGGGCAAATCCACCAAAATCCATTGCACATTCAGTGTTTAAGGACTCAGCATCATGATTGTTAATTTTGCACTGCTAGACAGATCTTCAGTTGTGCTGAAGACTGCGTGTGGCGGTCAATAATAAGAAAAGTTCCATTTTACTTCCTGTGAAGGAGCATCAATGCCGTCTGTGCATGTGGAGGGGAGTTCTCTACTACTCCCACGCAATATCTGCCGGGAGCAGTGCACAGGATCTAGCAGGATCTGCACAGGGTCTATCTATGTCTCGTGCCCTCAGCTGCCAGTGAATAAATTGTACTAACACTGCTTGCCCGGTGACTTTCAGGCAGGCGTAATGAAGTTGCAGGAAGCCATGTGCTTCTGTAATTATCCATTATCCTCATTATCCTGCCACTGTCTGGTTATAAATTCTAAAAAATCCAGTCTAAAAAATCCTAAGACATTCAGCACTGAGAAGGTTTAGATTCAGCAAATTAATTTTTTAAGTCACTTTAGGACAATTTAAAAAAGAAAAGGGAATCTCACTGGCAAATGGCACATTTATTAAGATAAAGTGCTGAGTTCCCTCAGGGACATGAAATTAAAAGTAACATTTCATGTGAAAGGATACAGCACAAGGCTGGGGTTCTTTTTCATCATTGTTTTCAATTTTTCCTGATGCTGCATAGCTATCTGGAGAAAACTGACTCCAAAAATTAATCAGAGGAGAAGGGAATACCCATCTCTGAGCTCATGAGAATGGTGCCAGTGATGTCAAGCAAATGCTGTAGGCAACATACACACAGTTCATAAACCTGCCCCTTCTCCCTTGCATTGGGCATTCCTCTGCCACGGTGAGAAACGTGGTTTAGTGTGTCTAAAGACAACTAACAAATTGCTATCTTAGTAAAATGATGAAAAGTCTTACATGGTGCCCTGTAAATAAACAGGGTGTGAAAGAAGATAGAAAGTATCTAGGAAATAATTTATCAAAAAGCTCATCTCATAAAAGCTGCTACCATTGGTGCAGACTGCAGAATGTTTTCTGGATGTGTGAGGTGTTACGCATGTAAAAATTAAACAAAAAGCCAAGTAACATCAATGAGAGATGCTAAAGATGATACACTAAAAGTAGCTGTACATGTCACTCTGCTTCTGTGGAGGGAGTAAGTAATCCCAGTCTATTCCTTTAACGTTGTGACTGAAGCCTAATGACAAAATGTGCCCAAAATGCAGAAGGGAAAAGAAAACAACTGTTAGGACATAATAGATTCCACTCAAGAAACTGCAGAAAGTGTGTTATTGGCAGCACATCTACTGTCTCTAGGGGCCGGTCTGCAAGACTAGCCCAAAATTTCACAGCCAATGAGTTGGATCCATGATCTAGTTTGATCCGCCAAGATATAGAAATCCTCTGTCTAATTGGGACTAATCTGAGCAGTCTGGAGATGAATGATCTCTACACAGTTCATTCATCTCTGTGAATTACAAGCAACAGGTATGGCACATAACTTCATCCCAATTTTCACAATGTCACATCCTAGCTGAACAATTCAGCTGTCTCAAAGAAATCAAGCAGGAATATTACTGAGAATAAGAGGAAAGAATGAGAGAGGTATTTGATACAAAACTTTTTTGCCTCTTAGTTCCTATTCTTATAATCTGTCAAAACTCATTCTTTTGTTATAAGCCAACATGTCTAGGAGTTCAACCTTTCACAGATGTTTTGACATCCTTCCTGGAGACTTTCTTACAATGCGGAATGAGGTGAACCAAATCAGACAAGGAGAAGATGAGACATATTGAAAGGCAAGACATAAACTAAAACCAAGGAAAGGAGCTTTTCCATGATTTCCATGATTTCCAATTTCTGATATCACCAGGCAATATATCATAAGGTTATGCACAGAAGTTTGTAAGTGTGCTGCACGGTATTTTTTCATTCATGCTACACCCTGAGAAGTGTGATACATGTAACTACTGGCACACCGTCCCTGTCCCTACCTGACCAGCAGAGAAGACTAAGTGAAATGCACCTGGATGTCTCCCATAACCTTCCCAATTCTCTCAAATAGACACACAACTTTCACTCATCTTCCTGAACTCCAGACTGTCCCCAACAAATGTGTGCGATACCACTGTGCTGCTCCTTCAATCCTCACTGCATGACTCTCTAAGTGGAAAGCAAGAAATGAAACAAATAAAATATTCCCAATTCAGCATGAAGCTGCTAGCAGTGCTAATGAAGAAGAACTACCATCATTTGTTTTATGGGGGAATATTGTGTCCTAACTCACACGCAGCTCTGGTCAGCAGGCATTTTGGCTTCCTTACATCCATATATCACACACAGCTGGCAGTAGCCAACCTGCAGTGAGGACCTCTTAAGTCTGGCAAAGCACAAGTAGTAATAAGCCAACTTCTAAACTCTTCCATTTGTCCCTTTCTGCAACATATCTGCCATATCTTAAATTTTAATTCTAAAGAGAAGGAGAAGCATTTTCTTAGGCTCTCACCAAAGAGAGGGATAACTGCAGAGTACAGCGACCAAACACTAGCTTCCTCTTCTAAGTTGTTTAACTCTGCAGCTTGGGAGTAGGTTGCCACTTCTGAAGAGAAAGAAACGCATGTCTTCTAGTGCATGCTTTTTACCACATGGGGATTAACAAAACATACAGCTATGGCTTAACTGATTCTTGCCACTTTTCAGCCATCTTGCTTCATTAGGCCTTTTCTTTGATTTCCATTGTGTTTCTACTGGCTCCTGTGAGAGCATTCTTTCTCATGGAGAATTAACCTAATCTGACAAACAGCGTTTGTCTTTTGTTGTAGTATTTCACGGGTTGAACATTTCAGTACTGTTGCCATGAGGGGAGGTCATCAAAAGTGTTTGTCATTCTCTGACACTTCGGTAATTTTAAGGTTGGGCTGGATTGAGAATACTGTTTCCTGAAGCAAGACAGAATAATTTCCTTCATTTTAAAGTGCATTTTAATTATATCTCATTCTACACGATCACATCTCTAGTTTGGAGCAATATTTCTTGAGACGGAGCCAGGTTTTGCTTGACCTGGCATTTAGAACTAATGGCAATTGTACAAAGTAGTGGAAATTCTACAGAACTTTGCTGTATCTTTATATCATTGGGAGAGGGGCTGATCTTTTGGGGAGGTACGGATTCCCGCTGCAGCGATGTAGCTATGGACTGGTCCTCCAGTTGCTACGCTGACACATGCCACATGGGCATGGGAATAAACAAAGTATGGCTTGCAGACCTGATATACGTCATGACATGTGCACAGACTATCCAGCTCATCCACTAGCTGTGAAGGAATCATGTTTTTGTGAAAGTGTGGAACTCTCACTCCGGGTGTTTTTTATTGCCCTGTGCACAGGCTAACATGTAAAGCCTACAGTAAGTGGGACTCGCTCAGGGCCAGCTCGGGATGTATGGTTGCCCAAGCTTTTGAAGAGCCTTAGCTGGTCCCCCTGGCTCTCTTCTCCCTACTTTTGCCTTGGAGGACATAGGAACATAATAAATAATGAAAAAAAAGTGTAAGGGTTGGGTAAGGTTGTCCAGGAACAAGTCTCAGCCCTCCCACAAGGTCAAACAGGCTGAGGGACAAGGGGGAAGGAGATGACTTCAAGGTCAGGGAGGGAGTGTGCGGAGAAATTCAGCTTCCCTCCTTAAAGCACTTTTCCCCTCTCACATCTCCCAGAGCTCCTCTAATCCCTCCACCCCATATCCCTCCCTCCTGCCCCTCTAAAACCCCACCAGCACATCACAGCACCCCTACCAAGCCAGCACCACTGCATTCTGCTGCTCTCACCAGATGGGCTCTGCGCTGTCTCCCATTTACCACGAGCATCTCCAAGGCACCAGAGCTGTGGTGGCACACAGGAAGGGAAGAGCTGTGCATCTGTGAGCCATGGCAGGACGCTCCTCTCCAAACCCCAGGGGGACGTGGTAGGATGGGGATGTAGCAGGAGAAGAGTCAAAACTCTCAACTGAGACTAACCACAGCTCTAAAAATGTGCACTTCTTCAAACTCTTGTCCACACACTCTGATCAAACTAGGGCAGCAGCCCCTGAAGAGCTATTGAATTTAGTTGGAGATCCTTTTGCCGCTATCTTTCCCCTACATGACACTGAGTCACCATTCATTGTGGTCCTTGAAGATGTTAGTGCCAAACTGAAGGCAAGATGCAGAAAAATAAAGCCAAATATTTAATGCTGTAAGTGGCATAGTCATGTACTTGTGGAAAAATCTTTTCTCAAAAATAGGACTTGATGTTACTTTGTTGTTATGGTGGTGATTTTTATGGCAGAAATACTGGCTGAGAAAATATCTGTATGATTCCTAAATGGAACAAGAATGTGTTTTTGAAACTAAAAATAGGTCACTTTCAATTCTCTAAAACTGCAGAAAACCCTTCAAGGATCAGAGGTCAGTTTTCAAGGCACCCCTGCTAAAAAGTAGCCCAAAAATAAACATAAAACAAACAAACAGAAAAAAAAAAGCAAAATAAAACAAAAAAAAACCATCATGTACCTTAACAGATTTTTTTTTTAATTCTCTCTAGGAAACCCAGCAGAAGTTTTTGACCTGATTTGATCTTTAATAGCTTTCTAATTCATTGCTCCCAATAGGCTGCTTCTTTCTCCTAGCAATCAGGTTGCATTAAGAAAAGCTACAGCTCTGCATTACAGTTTATCATGATGCCATTTACCTCCAAGATCAGCAGCCTCATACTGCACCATAGCATCACTGAATTTGTGAGCGCATGTCTAGATATCAGCATTATCGCCAGAGACTTACATTTTTTATGGCAAATTCTTTAAAACTTCAGCAGTTTTTCAGAGTACAGATCACAACCAATATGTTTTTGTTTTGCTGTATTCACAAAAACTGGCTGAAACTAATCACCTAATCACCCCATCTTTCATGGCTGAGCTTCACAGCTGCGAAGGAATGTTACATGTTTTCTTCCAAATTTCTTCATTTGATAAAGGCAATAAACTTAGTTGGTCATAAAAATAGTTTTGATGCTCTGTTTTTCAAACTAGAGACCCATTTTCCTACTAGGAATAAAAAAGGACGTGATATCTAGATTTTGCTAAAGAGCACCTTCGTAGCTAATTGAGCTGTACATGTAGAGTAAAACTTGTAGGACGAGTGATCTTCATGACAGTTATACTTTAACAAAGGAACGTATTGATTTTTCCCATTTGACCCCTACATCCCTCTTTTGATAGCAATTGTACCAAATGTAAAACTACAGCAAAGTATTGACTATCTGGAAAGAAATGTGCTATTACTTTTCAGTGACAAAATAAATGCAACATGATAAACATTTTTAGAAAGATTTAGATGATTCAGGAAAATAAACTTTCTTTAGTGTAAGTAATAAAATGCACCGAACATTTGCTTTTATGCTTACTGAAAACCATGCAACTATAGCATTTTTAAATCAGGTTTGTTTACTAAAGTACTGTGAGCAACTTCTCCTTTCATTTCATAGGAAGCAAGACTGGAGTGCTGCTTTTATTTTATCTTCCATACAGTTGCTCCAGTCACAAGCTTCTTTCGGTGACAAATCTATAACTAATGAATGCTAAAAGTCCAAACTCTCCCCTCACTATAGCCTATCTGACCTTCTAGCATCACTGAGGCTTCTTTCTGTGAAAAATCACTCTGTGCAAGCAGGATCTAGACACACTACTTAACCCAAGAGCAAAGGATTATGTGGGAAGACCTAGTTTACATTTATTCACACTCAAGAGTCTGCCAGGATTTTATCATTTTCATAATTTGCAAGGAAATACCAGGTTCTTGTTAAACATTACTTCATCTCAAAATTTACTGATAGGTAAACTCCCCTTATGAGGAAAAGGGGATTGATAGCCTGTTCTCATTCCCCTGAGTTCTTTGACATGGGTAATGTCTCAAGAGAAGTGATGAGAGTTTAATTTAAAAGGTTAAAAAAGTGTCTTATTGTGGAGAGTAATATAATAGGACCTTAAACTGAGCCTGCATGTCCATTGAAGAGCCATGAAGACTGGTCAGACCGTGTGGGGCCAATGCGAGCAATATACGGAGGAGAGACAGCTCCACACACCATCAGATACAAAAATCCCCTGTCAACAAGAGAACTAATATCCGTGGCAAGGTCAGCTATGAAATGAAGAAGATCAAGTGGGAGTCAGATCTGAGGACTTTGGGCAAAATGAAAGAACATGGTGTGTCCATCCACCACCAAAGAGAGAGAGGTGCTGCTGCAAGACATGCCCACCCATAGTAGATCAGTTCAGCCTCTGGAGCACCCAGGACATCCTCAGCAGTGCTAGAGCCCTTCCACCAAAGCACAGAAGCATCTTGGAGTGGAAAGAAACAGGGGTCCCAAAGACTCCTTCAGACTTTCCTTATCTGTCTTCCTCCAAGCTAGCCGAGAACTCTTGTAAAGAAAAACAGGGCTAAAAAACAATAACTAATCCCCAAACCTCAACAATTTCATAAGAAATCCACTCTTTCCAGGCATGTTATCTGCCTCTATTATTCTCAGCTGCCCTAGTTTGGTCAGACCAAACCACACCAGCCCTTCTCAGTCTTTTTTGTTGAGATAGGAAAGAAAGTTAAAAAAAATCCTTCTTTGAGATAGATTCAGTCTAGCTTTATCATAAGTTGCCTGTGTTCCTAGATCCTGTTTTGACCATCCGAAAAGCAGAGGAAATGGTAAGCTGACCAACAGTGTCACCCCACACTACAAGGTTTGTATATCTAGTTATCTGAAGTAACTTACCTATTTTTTCCCCAGAAGAGAAGCATAACTTGAGGTAATAGCTCCTCAAGACTACCTGTGCATTATATGTCTTCAATCAGGATCAGTGAATCAGCTTCAGCTTCTCCAAAACGTAGAACAGAGGTCCGGCTTGTCTGAACAAGAAAGAGAATGTCTGTGGGGACTGAGTCAGGTGATGAAGTGAAGTACCTGAACAGATAAAGATCATTGCAACCCTGGTAAATGCCTCTTATTAGACTCTGTCACCTCTAACATGCAAATACAGATGCATTTATATGTATTTTATATGCTATATTCTTTTAAAAATCCTTCTGGAACAAGACATGTCGCTGCATTCATTTCCATTCCCCAAGTGCAGAAAGGAAGAACAAACAACACGACAGATGTTATTCATATTGCATAAAGTGCTATTGGAAGACATTCAGATACTTGTAAGATAATATCTATAAACACTTCACTAAAACAGATTTCACAATAGCTCTTGCATGTGAGGCATGGACGTACATGAAATGCTGGTCAAGCCTTTCTTCTCACTGCCTGCTCCGCTGACCTGTGGGCAGTGGACCCAGGAGTTGAGGACTACACACGAACATCCCCTGTCTTCCCAGAGCAGACCATGTGTGCGAGACAGTGCATTGGTGCAGGGTGCAGGAGCTGTGGATGGCACTAGGAGTGATCTGGAAAAGATCAAGTGTTAAGTTTCTCTCATTCCTCACTTTGGGGAAAATGTGTTCCAAAAGGCTCTGGAGAATCGGACTTTGTCAATGCTCCTACAAGATCTTATTGAGGAGTGAAGTATCTTTCCATCTCTACCGAACATTTCTGTTCACCCTATATTAAAAGAAAAAGTAAAATGGGATTTATAGGGCTGATTTCCTTTCCTGGAAACAGGGCAAAGCTGTCAGGCACGCAGACTGCCTTTCAGATACAGAGAAGAAGCCACAAAGCACAGGTGGGAAACCGCTGCTTCAGGTCTAACATGAAGATGTTAATCAAACAGATGATTTAAAGGGGGGCATCTGGGATCTGCACAGCCAAAGGGGAGAGCCAAAGGCCAGCAAAAAAATAGTAAGGTTGATAGAGTAGAATCCAAATACTTATCATTTAAGGGATACTGAAATATTATAGGATGAAGAAGAAGGAAAATATATAACATAGATTTCAAAACTTTTTAATATCCAGCAAGGTTTTGAATGTTGTTATCTTGACTTGTTTTTTGAGGGTATCTTGTTGCTGCTATAAAGTAAAATGAATGCAATCATTCTACTTTATTCAGACAAAATAGAAGCTTGTAATAAAATAAATCCTTCAAGCTAGTGATGCTAATGTTGTTTAATCTACTTTCCAAGACTCACATACAACAAAAGCCTTTAACAACTTCAGTAGGAGGAGGGTGAGATTCTGAATGAGGACCAAGAACTCTTTGTTCACCTGTCCTAAACACTGCCCCTTCTGAAAGATCAAATCCACTATCACTCAGAGGAGGTGAACTTTTCTTAACCAATTTTTTATAACTCCAGTGGGCAGCCCTTTATTTGGCTACTCTGGATAAAATTTACTGCTGGTAGATACACAGCAGCGGCAGTTTTGAAGCAGCAGATTGATATCCTTGCAATGTTATTTGCCTCATTTTTTTATTAGAATTTATTTTTAACAATGACATGTTTACAGCTGAGGTAAGTGAGAAAGGATGTACACAAAAGCACAGCTATAATTCTCTCCTGCTAGCCTATTCCCTTGGAAGAATCAATAAAACGACCTTTTCTCATCAATCCCCATTGATGCACCAGATCCATTGACAAGACCCCTGGGCGAGTCTCCCTCCGGGCTGAGCTGGCACTCTCCCTCCTGCCTCCTATCCCATCGGAATATTTTTTCTTCCAAAGCTCTTCCTCTTCTGCAAGAAACTATGGGAGCTTCGATGAGATTCATACTGCAGGTGTGTACTGCTGAGTCTAGCAATCTGCTAGAACTGACAAATGCCAGTGCTGTTCCAAAGCCCTGGAAAAAGCAGACTGGGTTTCTGCTGCTGGTTGTGATATCAGGATGGTAGGGAAGGAGTAGGGCCTTTATCCTAAGAATGATAAACCTTGGGTTTGCTCACCTTTCAGGGATTGCACTCTACTCTGGTTCTGTGGGTTCTCAGCTATTGCTGGTCGTTTTCTTTAAATCTGACAAATTCAAGCATCTCTTCAAAGTCAAAGGAATGTTGCCAGTCCACATCCCCCGGATGCTCCAAACCAGGTAGTTGAAACAGAGAAACCTTTCAACACTGAAGAAAGAAGTTTAAACCAAAATGAGAAGTCTGGTCAAGACTGAGGTGAAAGAATTTTTATCTGAAAAAAATTAAATACTAAGAAAGTCTGGATTATTCTTTAGTTTTAGGTAAGGTCAGCTTATTTTCTCAGATCCTTTCTTTTCCAAAGTAAATTAATCTGTATTGGGAAGATTTCAACTGAATATTGGCAGTGTTTCTAAATTCATCACTGTCATCGTCAAAAGTGAAATTTTTGGGCTACCGCTTGGATATGTCTTTTCTGAGTTTCATATATTCTGTCTCAGAATATCAACATCTTTCAAGAAATGTAATGACCAGAAGGGGGAGGAGGCAAAAGGAAAAGCCAAAATTGTATGTGATTATTTTACTAATCCTTCAAAACACTCAAGTCAAGATGATATTGGGTATGATAATATACCACTTCATATGGTTAATGTATGCAAAATACTACACAACATGCCAAGAAATTTTATTAATAGCAGAAGTGATAAAAAGTTGTTTGGAACAAGAGCAAAAGCACCATGCATCTATTCTGGAATTTTATTTGTGATCAGGAACGCACTTTGAAGCAAATCTCATGATCACCTTGGTGAATAAGAGATGTATCTTTTTGAGAAGACTTGGTGGGCATTGGTTTTGGTAAGTCTGTTTCAGAGTAAAACTAATATTTCTTAAATGTACATTTTATTATTTTGCTGTTGTTATAATATAAAGTCAACATTTCATTCCTTGAAAAATACCTATATTAATTATAAAGAAAATCATATATTTATTGTAAGAAGAAATACTGAGTCATTCCAAATCAAAGGAATTGTGTTCGTAAAGAGAATACCTTTAGCTGTGCCAGTATTCTCACACCTGTGTAACTCTTGAAAACACTTTTTATGAATTTTTGTGCTGTTTTGGGAATGCTGTTCTTGAAATATAAAAGATATTTCTTTACTCAGTTATAAAAAAAAAATAAATATTATTATAAATATATTCTTTCTTTTAACTGCCACACCTCTAAGGAGACCAAGCTTCCCTTTTAACCCGTTTGTCTCACGTACACTGGCAGTCTTGACTGAAGAGTCACAACTATTCCAGCAGCTACTGGAGGATGAAAATATTTGCATAAACATCCATCCAGACCTAGAAAGAATAGATCTATGAATATTGTTATCTTTGCTAAGATAACTTTCAAACTGAAGAAGGACAAAATATAGCAAATGAACTGTTCTCTGCCAATTATTTCTGCTAATTTTAGTGAGAGAAAATAGGTCAAACTTGTTCAGGGCTTACAAGGCTGAACACTGCAAGACAAACAAGTAAAAAAATAATGTTTTGTAAGGGAATTGTGTCCTGGAGATTTAAAAACAAACAAAACGAAACCTCCCAGGTTTACTCATATGAAAACTTTCCTTTTCTTAGAAACCTGAACTTTATGGCCAATGCATTTTTACGGTTAATATATCTCCAGATTCAGATTAATGAAAGCAAATGAACAAATACAAAACCAATACTCTTATTTTTCCAGGCAATCATCAAATTAAATTAAACTAAATTAAATTAAATTAAATTAAAAAGAGAAAGTCTTTGGACTCTCTGTAGCCCAAAGAGATCCAACTTTTGACACATTCCAGTGTTCATGTCAGTGACAGCTAGAGAGAACAGGGTATTATATCTCATATTCTCTCTTGTTCCAAATGAACAAAACTGCGAGAATGAGCAGAACTGTGAGGTCATCTCTTTGCTGCCATTAAACACAGTTGTTGTTACACATGGACAGATACAAATGAACCCACCATCATCCTCCTGTGCTCAAATCTGAAAGGATACAAGGCGGTTCCATCCCCCAGGCTGTTCCCTCTTCTGCACAAAGAGGAAATTTCCCACTTCTACCAGCAATATGTTGTAAAATTTCCCTACAAAAAGCTTGAGGTGATGCTCTTGAGCGGGTTTGTTCGCATGTTCATTTGAGACCCAAAATCATCCCACATCCCTTCATCCCTGGAATCCCTCTGCCAACAGGAGCTTCATTTGGACAGAAAGGCACAGTAGAGAGCTTATTTCCAGCTATACATCCTCTCCCGATGCATCGTGTGGGCACCACAGGAGATACTGGGGTCTTCATGCTCTTTGTTTGCAAAAACAGGAAGTTTCAGCAAAGAAGGTCCCCTCCTTGCAGCTTCGTGCAGCGCAGGCTGCCCCACACTTACTGCAGCCGTGATTTCCACTGCCTTTAGCAGACTCTCACAGGTTAATACCAGGAGACTTTGACTGGAGGCGGAATGAGCACACAAAGCTGACTTAGAAAGAGCCATCGAATTTCTAAAATAAAAATCAATAGGCATACCCAGCTTTAGGCTGTAAAGATAAAATTAAATTTGCATGATATAGTGACTCGGATCCAACAGCAAAACAGTGATTTACTGAACCTCCCACCTCTACATAGTTCATTCTGTCTGCATGTGGAAGTGAAGCTCTTCTTTCTGAAGGATATTTTTCAGATTTTTGCATTTCCTACTGAACTTAGTACTCAAAAGTCCCATGACCGGAGCAAGTAAAATCCAGTTCTCTGTCACAGTGGCGACAGTCATCAGAACTCAGTATTTCAATGGAGATGCTCTGTATTTACAAAAAGAGAGGATCCCAACACACCAGTACAATGAAGAGTCATTTTATGTACCTAGAAACTCCCAGAGCCTCTAATGGGAATTTTAGGTGCTTAAAGAAACGATGTGTTTAAATGATTCAGTGAACTGATATATGTCTGTCTGTCAGATTTGACATTGAACAAGAATACAATATTCTTACCCAATATTCTTACCACAAAGATATGTTACATCCTCAACTCCCACGTAAAGCAAAGTGCTCCTACAGTTGTTTTTTCTGCTGTGATTGTGATAAAAGCTATCTTACCTAGTTGGAAGTTCAAGTACATGTGTGCATACGAAACACTTTGAATAAATGAGCAAGATGGGAGGAGAGTGCAGAGACTAGGAAGGAAAGGACTTTCACTATGTACAGAGGAGTGCATGTTTCTAGGGATGTGACAGAAAAGGTAGCATGGAAAATGGTATGAAAAAAGCAATTGCACCTATGTCTTGTTCGAAGTTGTTTCTGTCATTAAGTTCAAGGTAGATTCATTTCCTATTCTGCAGTATTCACTATTTTGCTGTGTCGTTTTGTGTTCTGAGATTTTTCCATCAACATCATTTCAAGAAGAATGGTAAACAAACCCGAGCTCTATAACATTCTGTTTCACTCAAAGACTTACGAGTGAAGAAATTTTCAGTGAAAAAAAAGAAGGTTAGGTAAGATAAGTTTAATAAAAGGATTGCATGGAAAATACTGCCTATGTATTTGTTCTAATATACAAAGAAAGAAGACACAGCAAAGAAGAGAGTTTTATTATAAGGGTATCTTTTGGTAATGAGGGAGACAAAAAAAAAGGGGGATTAAAATTCTTTTCACCTATTTTTGGTACCTAAAAAAGAGATATCTAAATGTGAGCTAGAGCCCCTTGGTTCCCCATAGCCAGTGGAGAAAAACAGACATCTTCCCAGAATGAGCCATCTCACCTCAAGGTATATATGGGTAAGGACTATCCTGAGCCAAAAGGCTTCTCTTACATAAATCCCTTAGGATAAGACAGCTCACAGCAGGTACCACCTGCACCTTTCCGCTGGAAATAGGTAGCAATTATAAAGCAGATTCTACTTGAGAGAAATTCCATGTGCTTTTGAAAATAGCTTTTTTCTCTTCTTTTTGTTTTTTTTTTTTTTCATTTGTCATGTCAAATTCCTTTGTCTTTTGGCACTCCCTGACCTCATTTAATACCGTTTCAGAATTGAAAAAGGTGCTTCTGAAAAAGAAAGCAACACAGCTCCTATTTCAGAGCTGCCATTTCTGAAGCTCTTGCAGGAAGATGCAAAGCGCTGGGGAGACCCTGGACCTGCGCCTGCAGCCACCGAGTGCCCAAAAAGGTAGAAAGGCAACAAGGAGCCAGTATGTGCCCTTGCGTTACAGTTGTATGGTCTTCTCGTTAGAATTAAATAACATGCACCCTCCTGCAGACAGCATTTCCATACCCAGGGAGAAACACTGGTTACTTCTACCAGCTTTAATCTGTAACATCAATAGGACCTCAGAACTGCTCCCCAGATCTGGATGAGTTAAGTTTCTAAATACACAGGTAGGATCCTAAATGCAATCATCACCTCTCCTAGCAAAGTGCTATTAAGGATGTTAGTAGTTGATTTATTCATATCTGGCAGTGATTTTCCCAGTAGTCTGAACAGGTTAGAAGTTCAGTGCAAGAGCAGGTCTTCAGCATAGAGCCTTCTCAGGCTCCTTCGTCTGTAACTCCTAGGCAGAAAATGTGCAAACTATAGAGAGAAGTCGAAGACAACGGAATGACGGATACATTGACTAGAGTCTCAAGTCAGTTAAATAAAACAAATGCAAATATTGACAAAAGTTTTAAAATCTTAATATACATCATTATTTCATTCATAATTATAATATTTAAAGCATAACTATGGGTATAACTATTATATTTAAAGGATGCTAAATAGCCAGTACGCAGAATGAAAAGTTATTTAGCATCATCCCATTTCAAAATGTTTTGCTAAATTTAAATTAGATCGGTGTTAACAGCTCTCTTTAAAGGCATATAAAATACATTGACCTGAATGCAACAGCATTTTCATTTAATTCACTTTAATTGTGTTTTCTGCTACTGAAGGAAATAGGGTTATGGAAATCGGCAATACATGAAGAGAAATTCTTTAACAAAATATAGCTACCAAAAGAATTTAACTTGAATAATGCAATGTTGGTCCTGAAAATTTCTCAGTGAAAGAAAAAAAAAGTTTATTTTGCCATTTAATTTTATAAGTTTTTAAAACCCTACAGTCCTAGGAAGATATAAAATGAGATATAAACATTATGCAGCAGTTTTCAAACTTATTACTCTAAAATGTTTTCTGCAGTTCTTCCAGGAATTACAAATTGTATTTTTATATTTCTTCAGACTTACCAGCTTATCAGGCACGAGGCTCACTGTAGGCACTGTTTAATATGCCATTAGATTTATTTGAGTGTTCCTATGAGTGCTCAGAGTTTAAGGTCTTCAACAATATTCAGCAAAATATCTGACTATAAAACAGAAACGCAAAACAAAACAAAACAAGCAAACAAAAAAAACAAGCAAACAAAACAAACACCCACCCAAAAAATGCTTCCAAAAACAGGACTATTCCCTTTCTGTTGGTGCCCACAGGCACCAGTTCAGTTTTTCTGCTTCACGTTAGAGACGGCTCCACACAGATACAACTAACACGGATCCCAAGCATTTATTATCACATCTACTACGCAGGGGCAGTTGTTCATTTCCCTCTGTGCATCCACAGAAGGAGAAAGTGGCCGTCTGCCAAAGACAGGCCAAATGCTGAGGTGTCCCCCAGACAGCTTGGTTCAACCACGTTGCCTGGCTGAGGAGCTCTGCAGGTGCCATAACTACTTATAACCACCATGAAGACAGATGGTGTCGTGCTTTTGCTACCTCTGTATCTTTTTTCCTGGTTTTTAGAGTACTGAAAGCTCAGGACAGACTTGGCTTACACTTTGCTCCCCAAAATGTAAATCCATCAATCTTTTCATGATGTTTGACAGCACTTGCCAGCAGGGAAAAGGAGACACTGGCTGAATTAAATATAACTTTTCTCTGTGAATGTCAGGGTTATCTTTAACAGAAGAAAACCATTCAATTGTGATCAGGCCAAGAAAAGTCACAGAATTTTTCCGAGAATCTGCAGAATCGCAGAAGTTATGGGAAGAAGTTACGATGCTTTCTGGCTTATCCCTGCACTGATACATGTATTTCCCCTCCCACTTCAAGTATGATTTAGACAATCGTTCCTTCAACCTTTGAGATGCAATTTTCATCAGCTGCAATTTTCACGGTCATGCAGCCATGGTTTGTATACACTGACATTTCCAGGAACTATGGAAGAGAAATAATACATAACTTTAGCCATCTGAGATATAAGCATTTGATGTAGGTTTGCCATCTGGGAGCTTTTCACAGCAGGGAGAGGAAAAGAGGCAGTCCCAGAAGCCATTAGGAAATTTAAGTGACAGCAAGATGGGATGTACGATGAACCACCTCCTCTAGTTCAGTATTCGTATGATAAGCCCTTTTCTGTGAACACTTCTGCTCTTTCCCCCATGAAACACCAGGATGAGGCACCAGCATCCTTCCTCAACACAGTAGTGCACAGTGTAGTGCACAGGTATTGCAGGACCAGTTTCTATCTCTCGTGTCTGTGTGAAGGCACTCCAAAAAAAGCACTCCAAAGAGATGGGAGCCCCTCTGACAAACCCATTTATTACAGTTTAATTCTGCAGTAATGTGACTGGAATGGTTTAAATTTGCACTCAGCAAGAGAGGAGAGGTTCGCTGGTTTGACTTTTATTTGATAAGGCGAAACCAGGGCTCAACTGCCTTTATCTACAAGGGTTTGAGAAGTTTTTGGAGCAAGGATGGATCCATTGGAGCACAGAGGATCCACTCTTCCCAGGCAGAGCCAAGGGACTCATCTCACTCTCATAGTCTTTTCAGAGTTGTGCAAACCTCAATATCCAGGGTGGCTCTGAGATCTCCCACCGCCCCTCTGCTTGCTACATAAATGTGGTGCTGGGGTCACAAGTGAAGGGTTTTAGATGCTTTTGGGATGTCTTAGCAATACACAGTGGTATGATTCATCTCATTTCACTGAAGCTGTCTGCAATGCATGCATGTAATCTAACACACATAAAGCATGAAGTAGAATGGAACAATAAAGTCAATAGACTGAAGAGTCAGGAGATCTTAAGAAAATAAAAAAAACAGATGCAATGCAAACTCATCCCAGACTATATATCCACTAAGTGTCACTGGCTACATTTAGTGGCTATTCGTCTCTCTTTCCCACCTCTTCTTCTTGGGAAAAATGTATTTTCTGATTCTCACTTAAGGCTGTTATTTTTCCACTCTGAGCTCTAAACAAGAGTCAGTCCATTACCAGACCCCGAAAGCAACCCTTTACCAATCCCGCATGCTGTGCAAAGCCCACAGAGGACACCTGACCTCTCTGTTTTCAAGCAGGAGCGCTGAGTACAACCATAGCCAGAGATAAGCCTGGGTGAGAGGTGTAAACTGTGCAGCAGTGCAGTGTAAATAACCACTTCTTGGGTGAGATGTTTGTACAAACAGAGCCACTGAGGAGGAAAAGGACATGGTATTTCTGCTGTCAAAGGAGGCCAAACATTTCTAAAAAGCACCTGGAAATATTCTGGACAATTAGTTTCAGGAAAAGCTGTTGTCCTTCATGAGTTCCCTGAAACCACAGTGGGTCAGAAAGAGCCATCCTGAAAAACAGCACAGGCTTTGCTGAAAGCTTTAATTTAACTAAAACCAAGTTAACTGTTGCCATTTTCTCGCAAATAGCTCTTACAGGCCTGGCACGTTCCCCATTCCTGCAGCGCACATTCAGGCTTCATGTGTCCCTCGATGGGAACCGGTCCAGCCTCTTTGGGTGACCAACTCAGGAACACAATTTGCTTCCACATTAATGGGCAGATGACACAACATCTGTATTTTGACCCAAAGAGGTGAGAGCAGGTTCTCTGGTATATTTGACTCTTCCCTACGTACAGCCACATGGTTGTTAAATGACGAATGTCATTTGCCTTTGCATCACAGAGGAAACTGGAGGTTGCCGTGTCCTCAGAATCTCTCACACATGTCTTTGAACACTCTGCCAGCTTTTTTTTTTTTTTTTTTTTTTTTTGAAATAGAGGAATTGTCACTTTTAAGCCAAAAAAAAAAAGACATTTCCTCCTACAGTACAGCTGAAATGAAATTTAAGAAATACTGCAGTTTTATGTGCAGCAGAGCTAGTGATGCCTGATTTCCTCAAGCTCTTCATTGCCTGCTGGAAACACCCCAGCAGATATCAGGGTCCCTGCAGCAGCAGGGACATCTTGCTAGAAAGCAAATGAAAAAGGAATTTTGTATGTGATCTGTTTGGTCAGGACAGAGACTGCAATGTTTCTCATGAGAAGTGGTTTCTACAGAGCTGATTCTATCAGGACTGTGTTCTGTAGAATTTGACCCTTGCTAGCAGAAAAGTTTAAAGAAAATAACAGAAGTTCTGAAAAACTGTGATACCCAATCAGACAAAACAGCAAAGTGGTTAGTTTACAATCATAAAGCAATTACCATTTATATTCTGTATAATTATCAGCGTTTCAAAATTCACAGATGGAGTTCCTGCATTTGAGTTCGTAGAGGTCCTGGGGATTCTCAAATTGTAGCCGATCTGTTCGTGCCAAATCGCTATCTGCACCATGCCGAGGACTCTGCTGAGAAGGGGTTTTGTCAGTTTATCAATATTGTGAAACTAAGGAGAAGTACCCTAGCATGCAGCATCCTCCCCGCTCCGAAGGTCCAGGAATCAACAGCTGCTGCTTGTCTGCCCTTGCCAATGTCTGCATCTTTCTGGGGCCTCCACCTGCACTGCAGGAGACATGGTCAGGTCCTCCTCTGCCTGAGGATGAACAGAAGTAGTGGCTGTGCCTAATTCCGCCACTCTCACCAGCCAGAGTCCCCCCCACACACCTTTATTCTCAGTCGAAGTGCCACTTCAAAACAGGTTCTGTCACGTACATCCTTCTGTTCTGTCAAGATCAAAGAGCGTGTCACAGCATGTCACAGCATATTGGTGACTGAACAAGTGCCAGCAGGATCCAGCCGCCTCAATCAAAAACCCCACACCTCAGCTTCCCTTTATATGTTCTCTACCTCAATCAAAAACCCCACACCTCAGCTTCCCTTTATATGTTCTCTAATAACCTTCTTAGTCATCATATCGTGCACCTTCCTGCAGGTTGTCACCTTCCATCCTGTCCCTAGGCACTGGCAATCTCAGCATACATCCTAGTTCATGCAGTCTATCCTGAATGTCACACCCGAATTTTCCTAGTCTGTATGTTTTTATTACACAATAGCAATGTACAAAGCACAAACGTGTGAACAGGCTTTTGTTAGTCCTTTGTGAGATTATAGGCTCCTGTGTGTTAGTCTGCTACTCAGATGCTTCTCCACCAGACTTGCAAGTTTCCCTTTAGTTCACTTCCACACTGGCTTATATGATGCTGAATATTTTTCAGAGGTAGCTGAGCCAGGTGTCTGACTCTGGAAACTCTTCATCCTTTTTGCTCAGATCAACAAAAGGCAGAAGAAAGGAACCAGTGCAGAATGCCACAGGGATCAGCCCATTTTGACCACTGGCTAGACCTAAAATGTAATGTAAGAATCATATCATGACTGCTCTGTTTTGCAAAGACCAGTTGGCTGTTAGAAAAAGCACACTTCTTCAGATGACACAGAATGTAAAAATCTTTCTATGGGGATGTACCAGTCATGCCCTTTAGACTAACTCTTATTTTGGCTATATTATTTCTACTTTTACTATTATTTCTACTGCATGTTGTTCTTTCCATTCTTTTATACTGGTCAGAGACTATGACAGATGTACTGATGTGTTTGTTCTCAAATTATCAGGAGGATTCATCTAAGACTTTCTCTAGAGGATGCAGTGAAAGGCATCTGTAAAACAGGGTATTGTAGAAAAAATAGATGTCAAATTGTGATATATATTAGCTGTACATTCTGACAGCTGATTTCTTTAGTAAGAACTACTATGTTTCAAATAAAGAACTATGTTTATGTTTCAAATAAACTAATTTCCAGATTTCAGCTAAACTTGAACTTGATGTGGTGAAAGCAGTGAAATCAAACCCTCCTGTCAATATTATCAGAGCTGGGAATAGCTTAGATCACTGTCTACTCACCTGCCTAAGCCCCCTGACCTGAATAGACAGAATTTCTTTCAGCTGATCCTGCCCTTCCTTTTTCCAAGGGATCCAAAAGGGAAGCAAGCAGGTAGTGATGTGTATCCTTTAAGTATGGGAGGATTCTTGAGTGTCCCACATCACTCAGGGCTATTGTTGCTCTTACCTGATATCTACGGGTAGCTGCTGGGAGAAGACCTGGTGATGAAGACCTGTATGATGAAGACCTGAGGTTCTATCTCTTACACTCAATGTAGCACGTCTAATAAGACCTGAGGTTCTATCTCTTACATGTCTAATGACATGCAGCATGTCTAATCCTATATCTCAGCAAAGATAATTTGCTCAACATTTGCTTTCTCAGCAAAGAGAGCCCATATAAATACACAGACACCTAGATCCACCCCAACTCGTGCGGAGACCATATCAGGAGAACAAACTGTAATGTCTTCTATCATAAAATGAGGAAGCAATGTAGGGTAAGAAGAATAATTCTGCCTCTTTAAGCTGCTGAACTGCCAGGCAACATCATCCAGTAAACTTAGACACTTCTGAAAAACTGGCACATTAATGATAGGCATGGGTCAAGCATACTCTCTGCAAGTTAAAATGAGGGAAGGTTCCCGCTAAAGCTGAGGGATGAAGACACTGCAAAAATTCATGCAACACAGAGGTACATTCCCTCCTAGCAGAAGAGAATATCAGAGCAATAAATTAAAGATGCTTCAAAACAATAAATTAAATATGTCCTTCATTTTCTCCACTGCCGCCTTCATCAGTTAAATCATTATAAAGGTCTGTATTTGCAGATCCCATGACAGGGCTGATATTATTTTCTCCTGTACTTTTTTTTTCTGCCATGAGGTGTGCTAGTTGTTGGCTCTGGCACACAGGCACCAGCTCATCCTTAGCAGCTGTTGGAGAATCTCCACTTAACAAAGAAAAAAATATGGAAACTGCATTACTTAATATTCAGTCTCAGGAGGATGTTGAGCTGCTGACTGAAAAGAAAGTTTTCAGACTTCTTGAACTATCACTGTAACCAGAAGACAAAAAAAAAGAGGCCATGAGCAAAAAGTGAATTTTCCCCCTTTACACATTTCGCTCCCTATCACATTTCAAAATTCAGCATTTTTGCTTATTTATAGACTTAGAGTTCAAAAAGTTGGGGAGGGTGTACACTCAAAATCACTTTTCTCATTTATACTTCAAAATGCTTATAGTCTTCCACAAATAAAATTTTATGAAAAGAAGAAAGATGCTGAGAAGTGTTACAAGATGAGTTATCTCTATCCGAAACAACAGGAAAAAAATAAGTTACATTATAATACTTTATACATGCTCTGTATCTGCAAAGCACTGCAAAACAATCAATCATTGCCACTTTTATTGCTCAAACAGTAGGAAGAAAAAAACGCACTGATACTGTTTACCAAATGCAGAGGATCTACTCCTAGATTTCACAGGCTTCTAATCAAATTAAATGTTCATCTAGGAATTACAGAAAGTACAAAAGGTACTGAATACAATATTTACATTTTTGTAAAGCAGAAATCAGTCTTCTTCTTCCAGACCTATCACCCATTTGTCCCTTGTGAAAACTGTATTAGGCAGGGGCAAGCATGAATACAAAAATTATGGAATGGGGCACATATTTAGATGAATTACAGTCTGGAAACCTTCTTCCCTTTTAGATCCATATGTTTTAGCACTGAATACAACACCGAATACAACAGGCATAAGATTCCAAAGGGAAGTGAGAAGGATGGAAGGATTTGAAAAGAATTCATTTTATCTCCATTTAGCTCCATCTTCCTCAGACAGTCTCCAATAAATCAACAAGCTAGAACAGTAGTGAAATTAATTTTTTAAAGGATGGAAAAGACATAGAAAAGATCATGAAGGTAAAACTGAAAATAAAAGTCATTCTAAAGATATTTTGAAGGATATATTTCAAAGTTGCCTTAGCAGATTTCCAACGAAGATGAGAGTGAGAGATAAAACACCACAAATAGAAATATAAATATTTACAGCTCTGCAAATGAACACTTGAGAGATTCTAAGTAAATATCCCCTAAAGCTTATTGGAAATTATTAATATTTCAACTGAGAAAGGAAGAAAATAGGGGAAAAGCTTCAGAATGCATTTTTTCACCATCCCTAATGTCCAGAACCTCCCAGCTCAGAGTGTCAGAGCTTATGAGACCCAACTCAGCATCGCTGTCTGTTGCACTGTCAATGAAACAGCCTTAAAACTGAAAACGAGAAAATTTAACTAGGAAAATATTTCCACTTTGTTACTCCGTAGGTGCTGGCACACAAACCAAAACTCATAGCGCTACAATACGGAGGCCAGTAAAGCAACACCAGTGCAAGACCCTTAACACCCAGGCTGTTCCTCTCCTAAGCTCAGCTTTCCATGCGCAGACATGGAGAGCATGGACACATTGAGACCCATGAAGCAAAAACAGGACACGGACCCAGAGGAAGAAGGAAGAAAGTGAATACTGCAAATTATATCAAATGGCTGAACAAAAAGAAAGATGAGCAAAGAGGGTGGAGGTAAAGGAGGACAATGCAACATTTGGTGATTATTTGTATGAGTTTTTAAGAATACCAGCTATTTTGCATCTCAAATGTTTTCATTAAAGATTCACTTAAAAAGACCCATAATTTCATTACGAATTGTTTCTCATCTTTATGTATTGAAAATACAGCAATTCAGTATTTAATTAACTAGTTTCAGGATTAATCTCATTCTCACTTGTCAGTTTTAACAGTTTAATTAAGACATTACATATTATTTCTCTAAGGGATGATTTCTATTGCCACAGCATGCTTCTCAGTTTACATCTTTTTTTTTTTCCCAAGGAAGAGGCGCAGGGATGTTTGTCAGCACCTGTTTGTTTCATCTAAATCTGTTAATTTCCTTCTAATGATTGTAATTTCATTCCTTCCACCAAGCAGCTTCAGCAGGGTTCAAACGCTGGCAATCAACTTTGCGGGCTGGCATGACAAATCCCTTTGTCACCTGCCTGGTAATTTGCATGTGGACTGGGGGTTTAGACACATAGCAAGACTGGAAAATTACTGTCACTTCTCATTGAATTGTTTCTTCTATCCTCTCTCTACTATCAGCCCCTGGATAATTTTCTTGCTTAATCATTTTGTTATTGCTTTATTCTCCATATTTCTGTATAGAACCACAGGAAATGGTAGATTCCTGCTTCCTAGGAAAGGAGCAAAACATTTCGGAAGTGTTTTATCCTCAAAAATTGTCAACTGAGATACCACCACTAAGATTTTGAGACATTACGACAGTCCTATAATTAGTACATGGAGATCCACAGGTGTGAATTTTCAGCGAAGGGGTCTCACGTGCTCTAGTACTCCACATCATGCAGGATCCAGCCCCATGCATTCTCGGTCATTGCAGTCCTGGTGAGCCATCCCACATTCAGATGAATCCTGCTTCCACTCCAAGCTGGACAGTGACATTTAGCAAAGACATAGAGCCTGAAACAATAAGACCTACTGAGAGACATTGTATTTCAGCTTGGCTTAGTACCACGATAATATGACAACATGGCTTGTAGTCTTTTTGGCCAACTCACATGAGCATGCAAGAGGTCAGGTAAGCCTAATGTAGCCTAGAAGCATTATAATCTTCTAATGTTCAGTACCACCTCGCGGCCTACAGCTGAGAACTTCTAATTAGGTCACTGGCACTGTAAATCAATCAGCTGGTAATACCAGCTCCAAGCAAGACAAACTGACAAGCCTCTTCAGAAGAGGGTGGAAGCTCCATTTGAAAGCATGATTTTTCTGAATACTGGTTTTCAGCCTTTTGGCTAACTCCCAACTTGTGCTCTCAAGCTCACTCATGATTGTAGACCTTCTCCCAGAGCATTATCGCTTCTCAGTATCTCAACCCCAAGACACAGGCTCTAAGAGATGATGGATGTATTACTTTATTGAGAGAAAGTTCTTCTATAGGGATCTGTCATGCCATGCTAATCTATATAATAACACAGAAGTTGATCAGTTCAATAGACGTGATTTGATTTTTGCCTGCAAATGGTGAGATTTGCTCATCTAACTTTGCAAAACAGATCAAGGTGCCCAAAGCATGACTAGAAGCACTGATCCTCACATTGTAAATGGTGAGAATATCTGGATAGCTCCAGAGGGATAACTAGTTGCTGAATAGATGCCACCATCATTGACTAGAAAGGTAGCCCAAGGGGACTGGTCTTAGAACAGAACAAATCTATTGAACGTGTTTATGTCATTTCCTTAACTTCAAGCATAACCTTATGCCCTGTAAGTAGACATTAAAAACTTAAACTTAAAATACACACTTAATATTCTTCTGAATTGTGATATGTTTTGATATATGGTGAAGAGATATTTGGAGGGGGCCTTCTTGTTTCAAAAGGCGTCCTTGGTCTTAGTACAAGAGCAAACAAGAATTTCAAGATTCTCTCAGAGAGTCTGCTGCAGAGATTACCTTGTTTGCCATGAGATCAAAGGATTTCCCATTCAGTAGAAGCCAGAAAAATTATAGTGGTCTTGCGGGTACTCACAAACTAAAGGAAATTCTATATTAAAACAATATTTTTTTAATCAAAATGTTGAGAAGTACAGGTAGAATAAAAATCTAGATTATAATTTTAAGATGGTTCTTGAAAAAGCATTTTTATATGACACTTTACATGATAATTTGCACACTGCCTAAACCAAATATTTACTGCAGTTGTTACAGATGGATTCAGAACTTTCTTTCAGAATTTGGAAAGAGCATATAAGTATTCAACACAGAGCCATATTCAAAGCCATATTAAAGTGAGAACCAGTCTTTACCCAGTGCACCTTCAGGTCTTACTTTGTTTTGCTGTACTCTCTGAGCTCACTTTTATTCAGTATTATTGCAATAGGTAGGTACACCGCAGCTTGGAGAAGCAAACTGATGGAGTACACAGAAGAGAGGAAGCAAGCTAAAAAACCTTTTTTTTTACTTAAAAAAAAAAAAAAAAGTCAGAGAACCAACCCGCAATTTTGCTACTGGCAAAGGGAGTCTTTCTATTTTTTTGAGTGGGCATCAAACTGAGATCTTTGATGAAAGTTTTGGTGAGAGACCTCTATGACAAGGTGAAAGAGTACCAGCTGGCCCCTAAATGACTGTTTTAAGACATCTTATAAAAAAAATACACAATTACTTCCTCTGAAGATAAACTGTTGACTAAAAGGTACTAAGTAACTGTTAAGCATCTCATTTCTAGTCCTTGTAAAACAGAAAAAGGCACAAAGTTTCCAGCAAGAAATCTAGATTTACAGCTAGAGTACAGAAAGCATCCTACTGATGATGCAGATTCAGAGAGACACCCATTGCCTGTCTGGTTAATGGGTAAATCCTTAAGGCAAATATAGCTCAAACCCAAAAATGACAAGAGATTCATATTCTCTGCAAATGTCCAGGACTTGTACCAAGCAGTTTTATGGCTATTCAGTGGCATTAATTTTGCTTTTGCATATGGTTCTGATGGACCCAAAGAAAAAGGTATTGTAAGAAAACTGACTTCTATTCACTTATACATCGCACAGAATGATGTAAAAGACTTTCCAGATTTATGAGCCCGAGCCATGCCAGCCCCAAAGCTGATTTCCTTAGTTGCCTGCCAACAACATCCACAAGTCCTCTCTGAGCCACCATATAAGGCAGTTGTTCCTCCGACTACTGAACTTTCGCTTGACCTCAAGATTCATGAGCTCAAGTAAGTTTTGGCACCGTTTTGGACAAGAGGGACCATGCCACTCCCAGGCAACAGAAAAGACCACGGCACATTGCTTAACACAAGGCACGGTTACAGCCTCAGGACACGGAGCCAAAGAAGGAATAAAACATTATCACTGAGCGTTAGGCTCGGGCTTTGACGCTTTCAACACTTTTAAAAGCTTTTTAAACATACTGTATATCACCATCATCTGTGAGTTCTTATTTTCTCTTCTGAGTGGCAGGTATCTGGGATATTTATACTCACCTAGTGCTATATATTTGGTAAGCAAGCACCCAACCCAAAGGAAAATTATTCTACGTTTCATAGAGGCAGAAGATGGGAGTAAAGCAGTTCAGCACAGGACATAAAAGCATGCCAGGTAATGAATGTATTTCTCTGCATGCATCTCTGCCAGCAACTGACACTGCCAATTTACTGTCTGAAGGTTTTATTTTGTTTCTGATTATCTTTGTCCCAGGAGATTTGCAAGGATTACTATCTGCGATAAAAGCCTGAATCCTCCCACACAGCCCTATTCTAGTCACTTCATTTAAAACACAAGCAACAACTCTGACCCAATGAAAATATAGAATTTGCAGTCAAAACAATTTTTCTTTTCCCAGAAATGTACCAGTCATGAAATGGGTGGACAAGAACAAAACTCACAGAGAACTTTGCACAGCCGTCTATTCCAAACAGCATTTATTGCTCGATGTGTATGTTATGTCTTCATGGGCATGTACCTCCTCTGTTCAGACCATCAGTCCTCGTGCGATAAGAAGGTATTGATGCAACTTTAAAAAATTTTCTCAACAGAATATGCCTAGGGGACATTGCCAATCAACAAAATCAATCAAAAATGGGGCTGGGAGATGATCTCTAAAACAATATACTCATCACCATGCTCTGATCCCTCTTAAGTAAAGTTAACTGCCAGGAATAGCCCCCTGGTAGAATTTGGGTCAAATCATCTGTAATCTCAACAAATGCCCCTCATGATCTCTTCCAGTTCACACTGAAACCTTCTTTCTGCTAGATAAGCTGATCAATCTCCTGGCCTCTAGTCACACAGCATAATTGATCACCATCCTACTTATAGCAATAGGCTTAATCATGGGAAACTACTGTCATGTCTGCTCCTTGTCCTTCCTTGGAAAGGAAAGACAAATCCCTTGGGTTTTTTTTAACACATTCCATTCTTGTTGCTATTCTCTGGTTGTCTCCTATCTGCTCTATTTCTAGCCTAAAGATTGATACCAGTACTCCAGCTAAGATCTCACCAACACTGAGGAGAGAGATGCTTTCTCTTCCATGTGCCTTGCACATTACACTTTTGCTTACATATCCCCAGACAGAATCCAACTCCAGCTCTCAAATACTTTTTTTTTTTTTTTTTGCAGCACAGCTGCACTGGCAGATATTCCCTATTTTATATCTGCTTTTTAAATTTTTCTTTCTTATTCACAGTTCTTTGCTCTTGCCTTGGTTGAACTCAATCGTGTTGATATTAGATTACTTTTCCAATACATTGAGATTATTCTGAATCAGAATTCTGCCCTTCAAAGTGATTTCAATTCCTACCAGTCTGGTTTCTTTTGTAAAGATTATAAGCATTTGTCATATTCCATCATCTAAGTCATTAGTCTGCTGACTAAAACAGACAGACCTCTGCAGGACTCCACTTAAAATGTGCTGCTGATTTAAGATGGAATAATTCTTAACAGTTTTAGTGCAATTTTAACACAATTATTCACCCAGCTGATCATCGGTTCATTTAGATCTTATTTCCCTAGCTTGCTTATGCAAAACAGTGCCAAGAGTGATGCTTAGGCCAAGAAATATCACACCTATTATTTCCTCTTTATCAGACAAATAAAGGCACGAGATGGTTTATCGTGACCTGTTGTTTACTAATCCATAATAGCTGGTGTTTATCATCAAGTTATTCTCTGTGTGGCCTGGCAAATTGTTTTATTCTTTAGGCACTCCTTTTTTGCCTTGTTTGAGATGTGTACAACATTTGTCCTTGGCTTATCCTCTGGGCCTCCTCTAGGAGGATTTCTGGGAGATGCTTGTGCATGGAGCAGAGATGGATGCAGTTCAGCCCTAAGTATCTGCAGGAGGGCTCCTCTGGGACCTGCCAGCTCAAATGCCTCCAATTTACTTGAATATAAATATTCTTTATTATGACCTTTGCCTGTTGTGGTGTGAACTTGTATGCTCATGTTATAACTCATTACATTAAGTATGTGCTCACAGTTAACCTTTTGGGGGAAACGTAAGCAAAAATAATGGCACTGAATACATTAGTCCGCCCTGTGACACCTGTTATACCTGCCTTTTTCCCTTCTCCTGCATTCATACAACTTTTTCTTGTTTACTTTCACAAGCCTCAGTAGTTGGAAAATATTTTCTGCAATAGTGTTTCTCTGTGCATGCTTTCTTTAGGGTCCGAAAACTACACAAGAAGCAGCTGTCAACATCTGGGTGAAAAAAAAAATGTAGATAAACTTGAGAATTTCCTTTCAAACGTGTTTGCATAAAAGTACCTTTTTTTTTTTTTTTTTTTTTTTACAATGCCTATTGCTTTTAAGTGCCCTTTGTCTGAGTTTTGTGCCCATGCGAAGAAAGGTCCTTTCAACATTAATCTAGAGAAGGTCTGCTGGAAGGTTTTAATGGCACTGAGTGCACACACACACAAAAAGGGCATAAAATGGTACTTGTAAACTCATATAGGCACAAATGGAACTGCTAGGGCCTATTCTCAAAAAATTAGCTCATGCTATAAGCTAATAGAAATGAAAGCAGTAGGGTCATTTTTTCTAGCTGGACATTTCTTTCTTTTGTCTAAAATAGCAAAAGAAAGAAATTACTGGCAAATGGTATGTTAATAGAATTATAATTTTCAGGCTAAGCCTATTATCTCTGCAGTTAATTCTATCACTCTTAAAAATAGTAAAATCTTATCATCTTTAAATCATACTTTATGCAGGTTGTTATATAAGGTGTAAACACCTGAAGTTTTGCTGATCAACATATCTTGGGGACTGGCATCAGACAAACATTTTTTTAAGAGTATTTTTTCATTCATTCAGAAAACAACCTGACAAAACAGAGCCTTTCTGCAGGTACATATCACTTGTGAAATTTTGGGTTTTTTTAAAAAAAACAGAGAAATAAAAAAAATCAGTCCTGTCAGAACACTCTGCCAATCCAACTCTCTCAAGTCTTTTCACAACACAAGGTTGGAGTTTTCAGCTTGAAATGACATTTGATTTTGCAATGTCATCGTATTAAAAGACAAAATTTACTCAAAGCATTTCAGTGTTATCAAAATGAAACACTCAACCTGATTTCCAAGTATTTGACACGGAAAGGTGTCAAAAACTGACAGTTTCCATTTAAAATGAATGTTGGCATTTTGAAAAATCCTGAAAAAAAATTCTCGTTCTCTCCCAGTTTTCAGTGGGACTGTCTAAGCCAACATTTCAGTGAAAATACATTAATGAGCTCCAAAGTTTCAGCCTCTTCTGCCGGGTGATAGTTTCTCATTTCTAACACACTGATTCTGCAACGTACTATTGCAATGTACTATAGTGCATTACAATTTTTTAAGAGACAATAAAAATTGACTTTTGGAGCTGGCCCTCAAAGGAACTTTGTTTTCATCTAGGAGCCTCGGGGAACAAAGCCAGTTTTCTTCTCTCTTCCATTTTTTTTTGGATCTAATGTGTGTGTCTGTTCTCAGAGCCTGACTCCATTTTCATACTACCAGGTAAATTAATTACTAAAAATATTTTGGTTATTTGATTAAAAATATTCAGTTATTTTAATTTTAGGTAAATATTAGTATTATCCTAGATATGGTATGTTCTCTGAGCCAGACTCCATTTTCACACATTCTTAGCTCATTGACACCTACCAACAAGGAGAAATGCCCCAGAGAATATTATCCTGGGCTGGATTTACACTGGACTCAACAAAGGGGTGGCATATCTGTGCTTGCCACATCATGGAGATAGTAGTTGCACATCAGGCAAGATTTGCAGGCAGAGGGAAAGGGTAATTTATTCTAATAAGGTAACAGCTAAACCCCTAGTTGCAAAATAGGAAATGGAATTACAAGTGTAGGTGCCTAAAATAGACTACGGCTTCCCCAGACTGCATTCAACAGTGATGTGTTTCATTAACCATTTCAATATATTAACTAATTCAGAAAACCCAAAATGCAGCTCCTATTCCCAAGCTCATCTCAAAGACAGCTTCCCCCAAGCCCTCCTCAGCATCAGAGCTCTCCCTTTCTGGTTACCAAACAGCTGCTGGGACCAGCAAGAAGTCAAAGTTTGAATTTCTTTTCTCTCCCATAGGTCAGGCTGGTCTTGACTGGTCTTTCTTGGCTGCATTTCATCCTCTCTGACCTTGGTTGTCTGAAATCAAGCTTCAAAATGTCACATGCAGACTGCAAGAAGCAACACGCTGCCTTCTCCCACCTGCGCCCTCTCCTTAACTTGGTCTCTTCCTTCTTAGTTACTTTTCATTCACATTCTTGTCATGACTTCTAGTCTCAAGATGAGCTTTTCTATTGTTTTCTGCTCATAAGGTGCTTAGGAAACTGTGTACATATAGCTCACTGTACTCAAAACTTTTGTTTCCTAATGAACATTGCACACAGCCTACGCATGTTTTGCTATTTGAGTGATGGCAAACCTGGCACTAAGAATGCTTTTATCATTTCCACATTGTTTGTAAGGGTTCTGCTGTTGCATCTTTCCAAATGTTTCCAATATCTTTCCATATTCTTATCATGTGTTTTTTTTTTTTTCAGCAGACAGTTGTTCAAACTGGCAGCTGAACGAGCTGTATATGAATATATGAATGCGTGCATACACTTGTTCCCTCGTACTTGGAGGCATAACCAAACCCTTAGGCATTCAAATGACAACACGTATTTGCAATTAACAGCCTGTCACAGGAAGCAAGGAGACATGCACAAGTCGTGAGACCCGGGTGACAGTACAGAATACCTCATGGTTATATCGCTTCGACATTTGTTCATTTGAAAAATTCTTTAAATATCATCAGGCTTATTCACAAACTCATTTACCAGTGCTTTGCAGTTCAAGCTAAGACTTCCTAAAGCATGACAGTAGATACTCCCATCATGGATCTCATTCCTGTATCTCTAATAAGTCCTTTTTAAAAAATGAACAGTCGCTTTCATTTTTGCTGTGCGTCTGGCAGCTATTTTTTATGGGCAAAAAATACAGCACAATTTTTGATTTCCTGTTTCAAGTGGGTGGAATTAGTTTTTCATCTGAAATGTTTTCCATTTAGACACTAGCAAAATAAATTTAATGCTATTACAATTACAAATTGATTCATTTCTTTTCTGCTAGTATTGACATTCATTTATGCAGCTCGCATGGGAAAAATAATAAATGCAGCTTTAAATAAGCTGTTACAGTCTAAGTCTGAACAACAAAAAAACAGGCAGGTAACTAACACACTGAGCTGTTAAAGATAAAACACACAATTATTGCAAATAATACTTTAGCAAAAAAAAAATCATGGTGAGGTTTTTTGTTTTGTTTTGTTTTTTTGAGATTTTAATGACTGCTTAAACTGCCTTCATGGAGCACTGTGTTTTTTGGCTTTTTTTTTCACGCCTGCTTCAATGCAGTTATGGAGCAGGATGTTGAGTGTGGGTGAATCAGCATCACTGGGTGCAGAAGTTCAGACCTGCCCAGGAGAGCAGCTCGCCCAGGTTGCTCAAAGCACGGGTGCTCTCGACACAGGGGGCTCCACCAGAGAGAACATTAAGGTTGGGTTCATGATGCCAACGTAGGAACGAAATCCTGAGAAAAAGTCTTCTTAATCATCAGGGTTCTCTGCCTTGCACCTAGTGTTTCCCTGTCTCTAGTCCATATGTGGAAACCTTGTCTTCCCTAGTACGTATCCAAAGCTCCCCAGCAAGAGGAGGTCTCCATGTGGTTGTGTCACCGAGCTCCTTCAAAAGTGGATGGGAGCCTGTGTAAGACTCCACAGTCTTTTTCTTTTTTTCCAAATATTTCACTGTTTGGAGCTTAGACATCTCAACATCTCATGATCCTTTTGACTTTAGTAATTCCATTTTTGCACCATTAAGCATCTTTAATGCTGTTTATCCAGAACTTCAACCCCTATCCCTTCCTAGCACTTAAAGCTCAGATGCAAGTTTAATTTAAAATTCATTCCGGTGCTCTTGTTTAATTCATCTTTTGAAATTCCTGCATTAATTTATAGTGAAAATACAAGGCACAGTCAATTCTAAAGAACAGATATTTCCTGAGCTGTCTATAAACTTATGCCTACCCATCCCTCACAGACTGTATAATGCAATATTTGGCTGTTCTTCAGTGGATTGGGTAGCACAGCAGTACAATCTTGACCTATTTTTAAAAAATTATCACACACAATATATGTATCTCTGTGTGCTTCATCTACATGTGCACCTAATTCATTCACCAGGCCTGCCTGGGAAAATTAGGTTTACTGCAGTTTACAGAAAAATGAACAAACGGAAAAATGAAAACTGGTGAAAAGTTTTTCCACTATAGAAGATGCAGCCAAGATTACACTAGAGCAATAAACTGCACAAGTATTCCAGGCTGAAGAAGGAAAGAGCAAAACTTGGACAATTTTTTTTAAATGTTCTTATATCCTTCTCTACACTCACAGAGAAAAAAAAGGTGGGTATGAAATATATCAGTTTTCACTTACATTCAGCTTTTTTAGTTAGCAACACGAAGACGCACAGGAGATTTTTGAAGCTTTTAAGCCCAAATTGTGCAGAACACAAAAAATAATCTCGGTTAAACTGGAGAAACTAAATGTTAAAAAGCAGATAAAGAGAATGAGGCTAGTACACCTGAGAGTCCATGTAAATGCAACTTTCCATGGTGACTTTTGGGGCTCTCTGGGTCTCCTAAGAACTTACTGCACTAACAAATGTCCACTCCTTTACACACGCGCTTACTCAGTCAGCCTTCTACCCCAGCTACTCTTCTCCTTTGCAACACACATCTGTTGCCTGCACAACAGACGAAGCACTCAACAGTGAATAAAACCAAGTCTTTGTGAAGGTAGTAATAATTCTATTTAAATTAAGTACCTCGAAATAGAAATGAATTAGTATGCCAGCATTGCAGGAAGGCACAAGTACATTGAACATTTGATGAGCTGACTGCACATGGACTTGAAATGAATTGTCCATAGAAGTAGCTTTGATATGCTTAATGAGTGAAAGCATTATTAAAGCCAAATGTTATACAGACAAGTGCCCATTCCTGAAACTTGTTTAAATAGGAGAGCACTTCAGTCTGCTGCCCTCATGTTTCTTGCTTCACATCATTGTCACTGCTCATCAGAGATATCATCATCCATTCATTGTTTGTATTTAAGTGGGATTGATGGGTATAGCTTGGATCTGCAGGGTATCACTGAATTACAGCTGTCTATCTCTAAGCAGTACAATACAAGTCATGGCAATTGAGCAATGAGTCCTTATCCTTTTTGATTAAAAGCTTCGTATATGATCTTGCAGATGTATTGTTCACTTTTTTATTTAATTTACCTGTAGCTGCTTCCAGCATAGTCAATCCCTGAATCCTTGAACTATACGGAAGTATGAACACCTATTCATTTTATCCCATGGTTTTCTCTTGCTTATTGTAGCATAATCACTACTGATTAAACCCAAGGAGACTGCCTGTTAACAAAGTCTTTCAGTGTTTATTTGCTTGTGTGACTGTCTCTATCCGCTAGTAAACTGTTAACCTCCTTCCACAACTTCTTTCCCAAAATAGAGTGGAATTACAAGTCTCTATCTGCTACTTAAGAACTGAAGATGCTTTTTTTCCCTCATGTCTTTGCAAGGATTGTCCTTGTCACATCAATTATCAATGACACTTCCCCTTCCTGAGTTTTTTTGAGCCTTTTACAGGTTCCTGGGTAGAATAGGCAGGTGCAAACATTTCCTGATGTTATAAACCAGAGTAACATTGTCCAAAAATGGTGACAAATGCCCTTCCACAGACAGCCTATCATACGCCATACTAGCATCACACTGGTAACTGGGAAAGTTCTCAGGAGGTTGTAAAATGATTGATTAGAAATTATGAATATCTACCCAGACAAGAGTGCTGGAGAATTTCACAAGGAAACCCTATAAATTAGCAATAAAAATACATCTCTAAACTAGTGCTTTCCTTTTCACTTTGTAATCCACTTTCAAGCCACTTCACAATTCAATTAAGTTTGCAGTAGTGTAAAAGTGCAAGAAGTGCAAGAAACTAAAAACTCACCCATTTATTTTGAGCATAGTCCACCACCAGGAGAGGTGCCTGAAGACTGGCAGAAAGCCAACATCACTCCAGTTTGCAAAAAGGGCAAGAGAGAAGACCCAGGCAACTACAGGCTTCTCAGCCCTACTTCCATCCCTGGAAGCCCATCTTGGATGCCACGTCCAAGCATATGAAGATCAGAAAGTGATCAGGAGGAGTCACCATGGAATCACTAAGGGGACATCATGATCAACTAATCTGATAGCCTTTTATGATGGAATGACTGGCTGGATAGGTGAGGCGAGAGCAGTGGATGTTGTCTACCTTGACTGAGCAAGGCTTATGATTCTGTCTTCTACAATATCATCAGAGGCAAGCTCAGGAAGCATGGGCTTCCTATGATAAGGATGTGGGCTGAGAACTGGCCGAATGGCATTGCTCAGAGAGTTTTGTTCAGTGGCATAGTCTAGTTGGAGGCCTGTAGACAGTGATGCCCCACAGTGGTCCATACTGAGTCCAGTGTTTTTAACCTTTTTCATCTAGCATGTTGCAGAAGGGACAGAGCTCACCCTCAGCAAGTTTGCTGATGACACAAAATGGGCAGAGTGACTGATACAACAGAGGACTATGCTGCCTTTCACAGGGTCCTGGTTGGCTGGGGCTGAAAGTAACCTAATGACATTCAACCAAGGCAAGTGCAAGTCCTACGCCCGAGGGGGAAAACCCCAGGCACCAGTATAGGCTGGAAGCTGATCTGCTGAAAAGCTCTGCAAAGAATGGCCTAGGAGCCCTGGTGGACAATAAGCTGACCATAAGTCAGCAATGTGCCCTTGTGGACAAAAGGTCAATGGTCTCCACGGGTACACAAGGAAGAGCACTACCAGCAGGTTGAGGGAGGTGATCCTGCTCTTCTACTCAACTCTGGTGAGGCTGCACCTGGAGCAGTGTCCAGTGGTCTCCCCAGTACAAGAGGGAAGTGGAGCTACTGCCTAGTGCATCATAAACTTACAGAGATGATTAGAGGAGTGGAGCATTTCTCTTATGAGGAAGGCTGAGAAAGCTGGTCCTGTTTAGCCTGGAGAAGTCACAGCTGAGAAGGAAACTTATGAGTATGCATAAGGCCCTGAAAGAAGGGTGTAGAGAGGATGAGGCCAGATGCTTTTCAGCGGTGCTCAGTGACAGGACAAGAAGCAACAAGCACAAACTGAAATACAAGAATCTCCACCTGAACATGAGAAAAAACTTCTTGATTGTGAGGATAATAGAGCACTGGAAGACATTGCCTAGAGAGACTTTGTAGCCTCAATCTTTGGAGACATCCAAAAGCTGCCTGGACATGGTCCTGGGCAAGCTGTCCTCAGTGATCCTGCAGGTCAGCAAGGGAGTTGGACTACAAGATCTCCAGAAGTCCCTTGCAACCTCAACCACTCTGTGATCTTACGAGTTCCATATTGACCCAGCCACCCTGCTATGACCACATGAGTGAGCTGCTGCTAAGTGAGACTGAGTCTTTCTTGAGGATCTGCCATGTTATCTTGGGGTAACAAAGCCCATTTACTCTCATTGCTATTATCTGTGTGACACGAGGTCCTGAAAAATGCCTTCACTGTGCATAATTTATTTTCAAAAAAGGTCAGTTCCATTCCGCTTATCTTCATGTTATTCCTTTGGACGTCATTTCCATTTACTAAATACCATAAGACTATTTTGCAATGCTAAGTGTTTTAAACCTTTGCCCTTGATCTCACATGTTAATTTAACATATCAGAGCACATGGTTTTCAGCAGCAGTTTAGACTGCAGCATTACCTTGGAAATGGTGATTAACTGTCTCAGTGCTGGCCCTGTCCATTATCACCATGTTTTATTGCCATGCTGTTAACAGCAATGTCCCATCACACATTAGCCATTCCATCATCAGTCAGTTCAGCTGCATATCAAAAATTAATTACACCCTGGAATAACTTAATTTCAGCCAGACAGAATGACATGGGATTTTTTCCTTAGAGCTGATCAAGAATCTGACATGTGCTGTATTTTCTCACCTCCAAATAAGATGAAAATTGGGATGCCTTCTTTCGCTGTGACTTTGGAGTGTTAAGTCTGCACAACGAATGTGTTTCAGAGACTTGTAGCCTGAAGGCTTTAAACTGCAGCAGCTCAGGGAAGCAATGCTGGGAGCAGGAGAGGCATGGGCTTATTTTACCCATTTGGAGTTTCACAGAGAAGCAGAAAAAGGAATTCAGGCAGCAACCCACAGAAGAAAGTGGTGGTTATCAACAGGCTCCATACCAGCTTAGTGAGGCTGAATATGAGGCAACAGTTCAGGGTACAAAGTTCTCCATATTTTATAGCAAAGAGACTTCAAAAGTCTTGCTCATGAGCCAACGAGTTATAAGACCAGATCCTGGGGAAACCCTGCATGATCTAGCAGAGGAATGGCACAGCAAGGGTTGAATATCAAAATCACTGGAACATACATTGTGAGAAACTGAGAAAAGGGACATACCAAGGGATGCCCAAGGCACTCAGGTAGGAGGAGTCATCAGCTGGAGAGAAACTGAGCAAAATGCTGTAGGTTGGGAAAACACAGGGCACCTCTAGACATGAAGAGCAAAGCTCAGTGTTCATGAAACTCAAAGTGCACATTGCGGATTGCTTCTTTAGTCTAAATGTGAACTGTTCTAAATTTGCTCCTCTGGGCAAGAAGATCCAGGCTGAGATATAGGCCAAAAAAATACATTCGGCCTGTTGGTTATGTCTTCTTTTTTTTAATCCACTCTCATTATTTAAAACCATAACCTGCAGTTTAGTGTGGCCTCTGAGTCTGTCTCAGTGTGAACTGGAACACTGGGGGAAACTTGGTCAGATTAATCTGAATTTAAACAAAAGAAGCCTGCAAAGAGCTTCCTTCACTAGCAACTCCAATTTGCACAGATCTGTTTGAATGTAGTAATATCTGTCCCTATGCGTGCAGAAGCACATGAGTTTTCAAGGCACATCAGTTTCCAAGGTATCAGGAGAGAATTTAGATGCCCTCCTATCCTGTACACTGTGTTGAAACCCAGGCTCCCTTCCCCATGCAGATGTTGATATACTTGCAAGCATCAGTTATAACTCTATGATTCTTTATTTACTCATTCTGATGGCTACAGAATAAATAATGTTCTTCTCAAAAAGAGGGTTTTTTAACTCATTTTGCAAGTGAAAGTGTGGGGAAAATTCAGAAATTCAAAAATACAATGTGCTTTCAAGGCTAAAAATGAATTAGCTAGAATAGAAGTGCAAAACCAAGGCTCTAAAATAGATGGAGAGGAAAAATATCTTGAAGAAAAAGATCCATAAAACTCTTTAGAGACTGTTAGATTAAATTCTCCTCTATCTAACATATAAATTCTGATGCTTTAACTGTGCTAGCAGAGTTGATCTCTTCCTTTTGTTAGTTATATTTATACCATGATACTGGCAAAATTCTCGAGCACTGTTAAAGCTGATTTGAGATAATTATTTCATTAATTAATGACATAAATGCTCCATGGTGAGATAATAAAAGGAACTTTAAACGTGCAATTTGGGCTTTATTGTTAATCAAAGCCTTTCACCTAAACCTTGGCCAAACCAAGGAATCACGGACTCCAGTTAATCAAGCTGTTTAAATGTTTGTGTCTAATACGAAACATATGACCAGTCCTATTAGCTACAAGAAAACAACCTGTTTGTAGAAAAGGCTTAAAGATAAGCATATGATTATACATCTTACTGGATATAGGTCATGGTAGAGCAAATATTACTTCACTGAAATGGTAGACTTAAGTAAAGTTTCTTCAGATGAACAGCTCCAAGGTATTTCTCTAAGTTCCCAGAGCTGAAACAACCCCCAAACTTTAGCACATGAAAACAAGTGGCTCTACCAAGATCCAAGAAGCTCCAAGACACTGAGTGAAGTTCTGCGCTCCTCGTTCCATCTGGAAAGTCATTTCATCTTCTGAAACTTCTGAAACTCATATGCCGCGAAGTATGTGACAGTTGTTGCCAATGTTGCTCTCACCTCATCCATACAGTTCACACAGACCACTGAATCCCACCACAGTGGAACGAGTCAGGAGGGGAGGCAGAGGGAAGCAGGTTTGTGTTCACAGATTTTTTTTCTTCGAGCTTAGTTTTAGAGGCAGCATCTGCTTTAAGGATATTTGAAATACTTCTTATTCGGCCAGGGACAAAAGCTATCAAGTTCTGACTCTGAAAAACCTTCAGTAGCAAAGAAGTTTAGACCTTTGTCCAGTATGCAAAAAAAAGTATAATTTCATTGGCATCAATGGAAATAAAACAATTTGTTACCTTTTCTGGTCTGACCTCTTGTCCCTAACAACGTTCCAAAGCAGGGCGAACCGAATGACACGTTTTGCCACGAGTAATATCTTTGCTTGGATTCTTGCCCAAGAATGATGCCTTCATCTTTAAAAAATGCTCTATTTATATGTAAATGCATTGCTTGTATGACAGAAATACATGAAAATGCTACAACTGCATTTAATTGTCTCAAAAAAGGGAATTTAGGTTCATTTTATCCTCTAGTTAATGGCGTAAGCCTTTATATGTCACTTCCTAATGTAAAGTATCAGAAGCCTGTTTTGCAATGCTAATCAGTCCTAGAAGACCTTACCCTTGATCCAGCATATTGACTTAAAAACACGTCTGCCAACGTAGAAATACAGTACAGGTCTTGAAATACCTCCCCTCATTCAGGGATGAGAGCAAAGCAATTTGCATGGGTTTTTGAAGCTTCGGGGGACTATATCTATTTATTTGCATGTAGATTAGATAAGAATAGAAACAGACCTGACAAAAGCTCAGATCTATATTCTTCCAGCTTTAGCTTGTGTGAACACAGTTTCCATCTCAACTGAGCAAGTTTTGCACAACCGCCTCTGTGCCTTCTTCGCTGTGATGTGTGATCTCTGGCCATTTTGGTCCACGCAGCAAACCCTTCACTCATCCACATTCCTCCTTCACACCCTGTGTTTCTCAGGTGCCCACGGACACAGCAACATCCATTTGGAGAAAGGCTCGCTGGGCTGGGAGAAAGGCGGTGATACACAACTGTCAGAAGTGAAAACCAACTTCAGCCACTCCAAAGGGAAGCGTCTTCAAACAAGGACCAAAAATAATAACTCTCCTATCCATCCAGTTTTCCAGACAAGGCAGTAGTCTTCTGTTGTCAGTGGTAAATATAATTTTAGCCCTGACATGTTTCAACAAGAAAATAAGCACAGTTGTCATTGATTTGTCATAACTGAGGGGGTAAAAAGCCCTTTCAACACAAGAACAGTAAATCAACTTTCTAAAAAAAAAAGATATTTAGTAACACAAGGAAACACAACTGATAATAAAATATCTTAATTTTGCAATCATTTTCAGTAAATCTGCAGCATGACAAGAAGCAGTACCACCAGATCTGCCTCCCTAGCTCCATTTTAACCTAAATTGAAACACGTCGCATACTGGAAGGCTCAAAGGGAGATTTTATATCATGGGTGCAATCTAGGATATTGATTCTCCAGCTATGAACAATCACTTATCATTATTGTCCATCTTATTTTGACCCTTTCAACCAACGGGATGCAGATGTCAGGCAAAGCAAGAATAATTACAATTTACTGCAGAGAGAGATACCCAGACATGCGGAAGAAGCACTAGGTTACCATTGGGGAAAAGAGCAATGAAGAATGAGGAGAAAGATAAGTGAAAGGCAGAAATCTGAGCGATGTTGAAGAGGAATTAATTTCTTATCAGATGGGAAGAAGAAGTAGTAAGAAATCATAATGGGGAGATTTTTAAATGCATATTAGCAACTAGCATGGACTGTCACGTCGGTAACTCAATGACAGGAGAGAGAAGGGTTCCACTGACTGACAGGAGAGCAGCATCCCACACGGTGGGCATGGGCAGAAGTGAGCCCAAGGGGGTTTGCACAGTTATGCTACAGACAGAGCTGGATGAGTAGGAAAAGGAGTGGTGCTGCAAGCCCCCAGGACAAGAAAAGGTGGTAATTACTAGAACTAATGAGCGCTGGCTCTGATTTTGATCACATGCCATTGTGCTGGCGTATACCCCAACACTGGTATTGAGATAGAAATGAAGGAGAAAATTATGAGGTCGGAAGAACAGATGCAGGATAATAGCCACCACATACAAAATGTAGGAAATGTTAGACTAAATTACTATCACACCATTAACAGCAGCAGTCATAAACTAGGGAAAACCCACTAATCTAAACCCACAGCTTTAAAAATACAGCATATAAGCAGGAGTACTTAAGAGTAGTGAACAGCAAAGACAGTCTTCTAATAGGTCTGACATTGAGATTCACTTGAAAACTCAATCACTTCACATGTGGTTGTCTTCCCTGCTGGTTCTAAAGCATTAGTTTAATCAGAATCATTTTTAAAAGGAAATGCAGCCTATTCTTGCAAACTGAGATACAAAGAGGGTGAGCCACTAATAACCTGGGAAGCACCAAATGCCAGAGAGCTTTAGACAGGTTAAGAAAGCCCAACCAAGAAACAACTCAGGAAGGAGAAGGTCCATGGAACGTTTATCCATCTGCAAGCCAGCAATCTGATGACGTCAGCTCCTTGGTCACATGATTATTTCCACATTATTTACAATAAAAATGTGGATTTAATCAGAATTACCCTGTTCAAGTTGGGATTTGATTTAAGATGACCTCTGATTGCAGCACATGAATACATGAGTATTTGGGCTGCAGATCTTAGGAAAAGAAGGTATGGAAAATAACACTACCAGTAATCACACAAGCACCATTCTTAAATTATCTGGAAGTGAGGAATACATTGGAGGGGCTATTGCCTCACCTAAAATGAAAGACATTCCCTTCCAAAGAGGCACGGCTAAAGTCTCAAGGCACGCTGCAGTAGTGTACAGGCTCAGACAGCCAGGGCTAATCCTGCACAATGAGCAGCCTGCTCCAAATCGTTGCAGTCAACACAATTTTGAATTCAATGTATAATTTTGAATTGATGCAGCATGGGTCTTCATAATATTAAGAAAAACATTTTTTCCTGATGTATTATAAATAATCATCTGAGCTTGTAGCAGTCTCTCATGAAGAGACTATCTCAGTCTTGTGTTGATCATTGGAAAATATTCCTTCTTTTAGTAGAGAGAGGATGGCATAGACCCACGGGGTTAACACTCATGAAAACCAAATAGATATGTTATCTCTGGTGCTTTTTATTTAGCTATTTGTGAGTCAACGGAAGGAAGAATTGGACACAGAGTCATAGAGAAAGGAGCAGGTGGAACCACCTGGCTTTTGCCCCGTGGCAGAGTGTGGCAAGGAAGGCAGGCCTGGTAGAAGCAACCCCCGCTCATGGCTGGTGTGTGTATGTGCACCCACTTACACACCTGCATGCCACCACAGTGGCATGTCCCATTAAAGGTCAGCAGGAATTCGGATGCAGCACTTAAGGGAACGTATTTTTGAAGTTCCCTAGAAAGATTCAGTTATCGCTTGAGATACTTGCTCTAGGAATGGTGAAGTACAAGCACTAGAGGAAGTTCAGATAGATGAAGAAGAGAGAGTACCAGTGAAAGAACATCTAATGAATGCATGCAGCGCAAAGACCCTCAAAACATGGTCATGCTTCTGCTCTTATAAATAAAGCCTCTGGCAGAACTGAAATGGAGTCCAAAGTCTTAAACTAGAGATAACAAGTTTAATCACAACACTATCTTCACTTTACTAACAAATCCATCTTTTGCTGCAGAGAAAAAAAAGTTGTTTATTACCACGACAGATCCTGATGCTCTGTTTTCACATCCCTCTCCAAAATGGCTGATGAAGCTGAAATATTATGGCTAGAGGGCAACGAAATGACTTAGGCAGTTTTTCAAATATTCAGAGCATCTACCAAGAAGCAAAGTTACATGTTGCCCTCTTTAAATCTCCCTTTGGAAGAAATATTAAAATGTAGCCTAAATATTTTTAACCTACACATAGAAGCTGTAATCTTATATCATCCCATACATGTTTTTAAATACCTTTTTTCATTGGAGAAATGGATTCAGAAGAGGGATTCAAAGAACTTTTCTCCAGCCTCTCTTTGGTTTCCAGGAATATCTTAGCTGATAATATGCCAAAAGTTTCAAAACTTCTCTTCATTCAAGAGAGGTAGCTGTCTTGATTTGGGGCAAAAAAGGAAGAAAATCTGTTGCCTGTAAAGTGTTATGTGGGTCTTAGGTGGGTTTTAGGTGGGTTCATGGAAATAAATAACGTAGCTTACTCAGCCCTGGTGAGGCCACATCTGGAGCACTGTGTCCAGTTCTGGGCCCCCCAGTACAAGAAGGATGTGGAGCT
>JAWLRI010000936.1:1975869-1995495 GCA_034781795.1 Crypturellus tataupa | reverse complement strand
TCTAGGTGGCCCTGCGTGTGCAGGGGGGTTGGACTAGATGACCTCTAGAGGTCCCTTCCAACCTTAACGATTCTATGGTTCTATGATTCAGTCCAGCTAGGATTTTAGGAAGCTGGTAAAGAAAATGTAGGTAGGTTCCTTAAGGTTTAACAGACAAGTGCTGTTGTCTGTACTTCAGGAACTTAGAAAGCCATTTGGAAATTCTACTTTTTTAGGAGCAATCAGATGTGCCCCAGAAAGTGCCAGGTGATAGGTCCTTAAGGAAATGTGACACTGCAAGCCATATCTTCAGACAAATGTAGGTGTCTCACAGCTCAGAGAAACTCTCAGCTCTAAATAGAACATCCTGCCTTCCTTACAGAAAGTGTAAGAGAGTAAGATAGGTTAAAATCCTTCATGACTTTTTTAAAGACAAAGTCCTCAAATGACCTTAAATGGGCATCTATCAAAACTAGTGGCATAAAAGGCAGGAAAAGAGATGGGGTTTAAGGTCCAGGAACAGACACTGCCACGTGTGAACTTTCAGCAGGAGCTACAAGCTCAGGGCAGGTTACCTTACCTCTTCTTGGCACTACAGCGAGGAAGACCCACATAATTCCCAAAAGACATATGGGCAGAGAGCTGTCACCGTGCCTCTGATGAGCCCCTTGTCTACCAGACCCCTGGCTATTCTGTCACAAAGCTTTCTCAGTTCAGCTGCTCAAGTTATGCTCTGCTTTATAATAGCACAAAGAATAGCTTCAGAAATGCCTGCGTGAGGTGGTGAATTCTGCTGCCACGTCCAGGACAGGGTGCAGAAAGGTTCAGGTCCTTTTTCAGTGGCCCAACTTGCCAGTCTGTAGTGGATATCAGCAACAGTTACCATGGGCGACCTGCCACCAAACGTTCGCTAGACGTCACACACGGGGAAGAGTAATTTAGGGCAGAGCAGAAGACAAGAAAAGCTGAGGAAAGCTGAAGCAAGGAACGTGCCAGATTGGGAAGGACATGCAACAAAAGTTCGCCTCAAAGAACTGGAAGTGCTATAAATAGTGGACAAAAAAGGCTGTGAATACTTGGCAGAAGGAGCAGCTGGATGCGCACAGAGCTCGATGCAGGAGTCCTGGGTGCCCAAGGCTCCAGGACACTTGCCAAAAAACTGGGAGACCTTGTGACCGGGGACTTAGTTTAGCACAGCTGTTTATATGCCCTACAAAGTTCCATAAAAGAACAAATTGTATTTTTCTTGAGGACTGCTCAGCTGATTTATCACATCAATAATGCTCCCAGCAGCTCATCAGCTGCAGGCTGGTACCACTACTTGGGCAGCTTTGCCCATGCCAAATGATGGCCTTTTAAGTGTATAAAAGGCTAAACACTACAAAAGCAGTGCTCTTTGACAACATCTACAGCACCTAAAAGGCAGGCTTGTGACGCAAAAGAGCCAGAAAAATTCCTGTGCTTGCCTGTATGATAAGAAGACATATTAAGCAGAAAGGATTCTCTGAAGTCAGTAACAAAATTGCTCACTCTTGTTGCTATCTTTAGTTGGCATTATTAGTGACTAAGGCCCATGAAGGCGCCTAGGATGTGTTCCTTGAGGATTGAAACTTGCTAACGGGACCTCTCAACTATTTAAAAAAAAGTCCCATTCAAATGCCAGTGTCTGATGAATTCTCAAGTACTGGATTAATTAGATCATGTGCTCAAACATGCGCTGTCAGCTCACACCAAACATGGTGTAAACAGTCTTTAAGTCTTGAAATTGGCTCAGTTTGGACCGTTTACAAGAGAATCAGCAGCAGCCCTTAGACTCACATTTTACAAGGGCCACATTAGGGTACTCTAAGCTTCAACTTTCACTAAAACTGCGAGGCGTTCCCAGAAAAACCCATGTGGTCACAGCACAAAATTAAAAAGAAAAAGATGCACATGGTAATGCCAGGAATGTAGCCTGAGAACAGCACCCCACAGGTAACCAACAGGAGACCCAGAGGGCCTGAAAGCACTTCCAGAAGAGCTCACAGCTTACCGTTCAGGTACTGTCACAGGAAACATTGGTTTAATGCCAGAGTAGAAACTGAATCTGGGATGCACAAGCCCGGTCAGACAGTGAAAGAGAGGGAACTACCACCTTGATTTGAAGGAAAACGTCCGCTACAGGAGCATTCTGAGTAAAGGCTGCTTCCACCCCAGGCACCAAGCAGATTTGGATTGAGCCATGACAAGCTGTCCATGTCCCACTTTGGGTGGCTGAGATCTGCAAGGGCTTTTGTGCTTTTCTGGGGGTTCCTGTGACAAGGTGGAGAGACATTAACCCACGTTCTGTCCCTTGGCATTTGCACAGCTTGTTCTAGGGCTAGGAAGAGGGTCTGTTCACTGAGTACGTGATACAATTTTATTAACAACGCTTCACCTTTGGGGACACAAAATGTGAATAAGAACAGAGACTGCTTCTTTAGTAACAGCAACACCTTACTTTGCTTTTTACAGTTCTTATCAAAAAAAAAAAAAGACTTTCTCATCTGAAATTTGTTATCCATCCCTCTATGTTTTTTGTGCTGCGTTGATAAGCCCCAGCTGCTACGTCCCCTCAGCCATGGACGAGGAAGCCCTAGATGCACACACAGTCGGGTGGCTTGGGTTCCAACAGCTGAACTGTTGCCCTTGGTGTCATGGAGAAGGGCAGGAAGCCCAGCAACACCCTGCACACCGAGACAGGCACACGCAAAGGCCCACTTGTTTCCCAACGAAAAGAAAAATTGGCTAAAGAAAATCATATTATAATTAATACACACTAGTGATTCTCTATAATGCAGAGCTATTAACACAAGAAATGACCAGAAGCTACTAAAACTCTGACATTTAGGATTAAATAGGAAAAGCAGCCATGCCTTACTTGGGTGAAAAAGAAATCCATAAGGCAGGCAGACGCTGCCAGTAATGGTGTTATTTTATTTAATCGATAACAAGAAGCTGCAGGCAAGGAGGTTCTTTATTATAACCACGGCACTTCATAGAAGAAATGAATCTTGCATGCCTAGCTCAGAAGCTCTCTACAATACCTAGTAGTGTTTTAGCACTAAAAACTGCAGTCTGCCTTGCAATGCACTTGAAACACCAAGAGGAACTGGAGAAAGTACAGAGGAGGCTTTCTGCATTAACACCCCCCTGAATATTTCACTCTCTAAATTAGTTAGATGTTTAAGACAAGAAAGTTGAAACCTCCTTGAGTTGTTCAAATGTACTTGTAATAAATAGGCCCTCTACAGAGCATGAACAACACAGATGCAAAACTTATAAAAGATAGATTTTTTTTTGCTTTACTGGTAACTAAAATCTGTAGGAAAAGAAATGGGCTAGGGAGTGGTCTTCAGCTAGCTGTCCAGCTGTCTTTAAGAGTTGAAACCGGAGTTATGATATATAACTTTCATGGTGGGTGATGCTTGGTGTGGTACAGTTTAGCAGATGCAGAAAACTGAATTATTTTGGAAATTTCAGTTGAAATTCTCTATCCAGAATCACAGTTGAAGAACATATCAAAAGTATCTGCTGGTTACCCTTATCATCTTTCTTGTTCACCTTACGCCACATTATAGTATCTCCCAGGCACTAAGTATAGGGAACAGACCTGGGACTTGCCCAGCTCTTGACAAGAGCACTTAAAGTACTCAGGAGTTTATGGTAATTTTCACTTGCCCTGCGCTCGTTATGAAGTGTATGATTATATCGCTTGGTTCAGTGAAGTGAAGAATAGCAATTCCAATAAAACATCAAAATCATTTACTCAGATAGCTGCACCTAAAACTGCTCTATTACACAAAGCAGAGCAACAGCTGGGAATTGCTACAAATTGTTTGGAAAATGACCTGGCTCTTGCTAAGATTTAGGTCCAGTCCCTGTCGGTAAAATGAAACACAAGTGAGTTTACAACTGACACCTCTCTCCTGCAGCCTGCTCTTCCCCTGAACCTTCTTCATCGCTCCATGCCTTCTTGTGTTCAAGTAATCAGGCTTTAGCAGCAATTAAAATGAAGAGGAGTAGAACAAAGGAGAGAATTTTCTGTTTTAATTACATTCCTGAAGCAAATAAAAATGCTACATTTCGTCTTTAGAAGGCATAATAAACTCATAGTAACTGCTTACTGTATCATTTAACTTTCCTAATTGCTGCAATAAAAAAATAATCTTTTTATTTCTAAAGAAAATCATTAGGTAAATCTAAAATGCTCAGCAGGAGTTTTTATTTAGATCTACATGGACAAAGTGGTCACAGGCAGAGCTCTGAGGTTCAGGTGTGCTCCCATTGAGAGAACTGGGCATCTTCCAAACTCCTTTTTCAGAAGAAAACCTTGATGACATAAATACCATGACATTTGCTGGTTTGGAATATACAGTGAAGTCTTCAGAGATTTTTCAGTTTTTTAAAACTACTCATATATTTTACAAAGATTTCTTACAAAGATTTCTGTTAATTTTATGTTGTTTTAAAATATTCCACTCATGGTGATGTGGAAACTTGAATTCAGCAAAGCATGTGGGCATAGGCTGAAGTTTTGATCCAGCAATGTGCTCAGCCAAGTGTTGATCTCAATGCTATTAAGGAATTATTCAACCCATACACAAAGTTTTTGTGGTAGCAACAACTGTATTTTGAATTGCTGCCATCTTAGTGATAGATTATCTGTTTTCTGTCAGTGAACTGCTGAATTTTGAAGCATAAAGTGATCTGCAATGTCTAGTAAGCAGCCCACTTTGGCAGGGTGTGGCAGTGTCTACTAAATGTGCATTTGAAAATCAGAGCTCATCCACTAAAGGCACAGAAAAAGTGTGGTGCTAAAGCATCTTTCAAAAACAGGATATTTAATTTTTTTTTTATGTAGTGGGTTAGTGTGTTAAATTTATATCAATTTTTCAATGGGACCATAAGATACTGCATTTTATTGTGGCTTGAAGTATTATTCTGTAGAAAAGATGTTTAGCATTTATTGAACAGTAATAAAGGATAAATATTTGCTTAATCTTCAAAAAACAATACAATTTTCTAAAAAGATAATATTTCAAAGCCTATGAATGTGATGTTTTGTCCAGATTACATTTTTATTCCTTTATTACAAGCAACACCTTCCCAAAAAAAACTAATCCAAATTGTTCTTGTCACATCAGACTAAAAGCTTGAGCTCAAATAAAGGCCATAGTGCTCATGACTTTGCATGGTGTGGTCTGCATTATAGCAACATAAACTCTAGCCTCCTTCACAGACAGATGAGCTTGTCCAAGACAACCCTGCTGGCCACCTTGCCCTGGATAGAGTAACACCTGACTGCTTTCTTATCCTACTTGTATATAGTTGTAAATCATCACAGCATTTCATCTGCTAGCTGAGGTCTGGGTCAATTATGCTGCTCCCTAAAGATAAATCTTCCTCTAAAATGTACTTGGAAGAAATAGCTTATAAGAAAAGAAGAAAACTCAAGAAAACTATAAGAGATCTTATCAGACATGCACATTACACATCCCCAGAATATGCAATGGCATTATTACCTTTACTTTCCTACCTATGCAAGGTTGTTTGCAGCCTCTGCTGAACCTTTTCACTGGAAAGGGGAGGAGGAAGCTTTACTCACATGTGACTGAAATTATGTTATTACATTCAGTGAGCGTTTTAAATGCTCTCCTTCCCAAGCCTTTTCCTTTGTTTTCTTTCCCTCTGCCTGCAAAGAAACTAGTTGCCTGTAAAAGGTCTCTAAGACCTTTCACCTGGTTCCTCCTGATCGTTATGCTCTTCAAAACCAGGCTTCTTCCAAAACTCTAGGTAAGGGAATGTTAAATACTTTTTACAGTTTAGGAAGGTATATTCAAATAAAAATAAGATAAATATAGTTCATATTTTCTAAAGTACTTCCTCTTCCTTTTTTTAACTTGTAGATTTATGAACACAGACTCTAATAAAGTATTCTTCTAATACAAGCAATAATAATTCTAGTAAGAATTATGCTCATTGCCACATAGCTAAAACTGGAAATCTGCTCTTTCTAATACAGCAAGCATTTCATTTCTAATCTAGCTGTGTAGCTGCTTCTGCCTTGAGTGGGAGGGTGGACTAGATTTTTCCAGAGGTTCCCTCCAACCTGAATTATTCTGTGGCTCTGCTTGTTGGAGTTCTTTCATGGATATGTATGCCCTGAATATATTCAATGGTTTGCAAAACAGGTAAAGATGCATAAAGTATGCATTCAGCAGTCCTCTTTGAGACTCACTTGCTAAAAGGGGAATTATTCCACCACAGGCAGAGCTGGCTGCAATACTGTAGTGAGTATTGAATTCCTACAAACATTGTTGTACATCACTGACTACAAAATCAAGATGTCAAGAACATTCATCAAGACACAGGTTATTAAGAAAAAGTTGGTAGCTTATACACTGATGTTATGGTTATTAACTTAGAGTAATTGGATTTGCCTATATAAATGCAACCTACTTTATAATACAGTAAATGGAAGGAAAGAGTCAAATGTCTCAGCAGTACAGTTGCCAAGTTGATGGATGAAGTGATAATATTGTCAGCAGCGATGCAGAAGAGGCAGAGGTGGTCAATGGATATTTATATTCTGTACTCGGATGAAGAGTGCCACTCTCAGGATGGTGACTGCCCGTTCCAGATGTGTCTCAGGCAGATTCTAAATTTGCAGAACTGATGCCAAATAAGTTTAAATCAGCATTTTCCTATAATTTGAACTCAGGAATTCTTTGCTGAAAGTCATCAAGGTGTTTTCTGGCTTTTTGATTTTCCAATAGCAGATCAGCAGCTCAGGTGCTCAGAAGAATTTTTTTTTAATGTACATCAAGTAGGAAACAACTTCAGCAATACCTTTGTCGGTAGTGTGAGAATGAGAAGTTAACAGCAGAGGGACAGGATTAGAACTCCATCCTGTCAAGCAGCGGCTCTGAAAAAAGATTTAGACTGTGATGAGGCCACCAGGTGAAAATGACTTCCAAGCCCAGCTGTTTTGTAGGTCTGGTAATACTGGGCTGCAGTAGTGGGTGAAGTGAATGAATCTGGAAGAGAGAGGTCTCCTCTCCACCCACCACCTGGCAATGCTGAAACCACGACTGGTGAAGTGGAAAGGGCTGCGGGGACCACTCAAGTTCCAGCTGAATCCCTGCTTTGAGGCAGTTGCTGGGTTGCCTGTGCCAGCTGGGAAGGAGCACTGGCCCAGAGCAGTAGTGTGCTCAGATCCAGGTCTTGTTTGGCTCCATGTATTACACCAAAAAGTTCTGGCCTTTCATCAAAATCAGGGATTATGTAAGTAGGATTGGTTAAATTGTCCTTTTTTCAAGATAGTTTCAGTGTGTCTTAGGTATATTAATAAGTACATTGTAAAACAAGTGCATGTGTGCTGGAGGGGTTATTGCGGTTGATGTAGAGCTATAAATTGAGATTATATGGAGAACTACATAATATTTTCTGGATTCCTGGTCTGTTTTATACCAATCTCTTTCAGAAACTACAGCAGCAAAACTAATGAGACTCTTACCTTGCCTTTCTTTTCCGCAGTAAATCTGAACTACAGGGAAACATCACATATAACTGGAAGTGTCTCAAGTAAACACGCACACTTCCACCCCAAAACCCCTCATTATTTGCTTTAACTGCAAAAGGAAGACTCCTCTCGTTTCCTCACACAGTGTACTCATTCACCTACATGCACCATCACCCACAGTCACTTAGAGCTCCATTTGGGAGCACCAGCAACTTCTAGATTGCATGCAAAAATCCCCCCAAGGGTCCTCTCCTTCCACAGGTATACAGATCGTCCTGTCATCTCTGTCTGCACAACAGCTACTGGGTTCTTAGAGGTTATTTGAGATACCAGCCTGGGTTGTGCTGGTGGCCCTCCACAGACTTGGCTAACTTCTGGTATCCCAAGTTTGTCAGTTCTTGTGGATCTCACGGGACCACCAGCCTTTGGAGTATATCTGTCCTCAGGAGACTTTCAAACACTACCTTGCAGCATGTATTTTCTCTCTCCTGACCCATGCACCGGCCACATCACAGCTTTGTTCAGTGCTGGTCTTGCAGGAAGTACTGAAGTACTGTCTGTACTTCAGATAAGCCTTTTTGGTGGATCAGAGATGAAAGAAAGACTGTATCTACTCCAAGCAGGAGTGTGCTGTGAAGAGTTAGGACAAGGGCATCTACAGCTTGCAACTGCTTGTGCCAGACCAATCTCAAGGAAGGATAACCTCTGGGATCTGTCCCACCAAAGTGGGACAATGTTATGGATTTTTTCCAGCCCAGTTAACCTCTGCTTTGAATTTCCTTTAATACAATTATGCAGTAACACAGCTACATTTAATCCATGGTGTTTTCTCACTGTGCTTTCTTTTGTTCCCAGAAAAATGGAAGATAAACCTCAGATACAACCTTTCCAAAGAAACAAAGAACTTTCCTGTTAAATACAGATGCTGCAGCATTTAATGAGATGGAAAACAACACATATATGTCTCCTGTGCCTAACCTCAGTCATTTTTAATAACTATTTGCTGTGATGCCTGCTTTATGGTAGAAAATCCTGTCCTGCCAGCAGATGATTTGCACTCCATCTCCAGGCCTGGCTCTCCTGCTAAATTAACCCTCTTCCCCCACCATCCTCCTCCTCTCTTGCTCCCCTCTAACCCTGCTCTCAGTCACCAGAGTGCAATGCCCAGCACCCTTGGGCACAACTGTCAGGTAGCAAAGGGAGGCGCATTTAGCTATATGTGCAGGCAGCGCTGAGAGAAATTTCACACAGCTCTTCCTGCTACTTTCAGGCATCATCTGTCATTCAGATAGATAATTTGGCAGCAATAGCCAGAAAAAGAAAAAGAAAAAAAAAGAAAGGGAAGATGAGCTGAGAAGTGTTAGCAGGAAGCACTGGCTTTTGCACTGAGCCCTTCCCTATCAGGGCAAATTTCCCACTTCTGCTCAGCAGACCCTGAAGACAGTGGTCAGGCCAGTTTTGGGAAGTGTTGTGTGTGTATGCTGTTTCTTTCCTAAGTTCTTTCAATCTCTCATTCAAAGCCTTAAGCTAAAAATGCCTAGATAGGGAAAGCAACAGTTATGATACTTTTCCCTGAGAAGGGAAAGTTTATTGGCCCATCTCCTCTAGCAATGCCCTCGGCTGCAAATGTTTGCAGAGTTGCCCAGAATTTGAAAAGCAAATAATTTCAAATACACTTCTGCTTCTTTTTTTTACCCTGCAGGTCTGTCTGCCTTAAAAAAGGCAAAAAGGGAAACAAGCCAGTAAATTGATGGCGTGCTTCAGGCATAAGGAAGAATCGAGCACAAATTGAGAGAAATATAACAATAACACCAACACATTAAACAAATTTTGCATGGGACAGATTTCACACCTGTCCATTCTCTGAGAGTTCAGAATTCTTTCTGACTAGGAATTTGATATTTTTTAATAATTATTTTGTGATGCAAATCAGTTACTTTAGTGGATTGATAGAGGTTGGCAGCAATTACTGGCTCCAGGGTAAACAAAACCTTTCCCCAGCTCCTCAGGGTGCTGTCTCCCTGTCACAGGACCTGTCTGCTGTGCATTTCTGCAGTGCTGAGCCTGAGGTTGGCCACAGCCAAGGGACACTCACTCTGCCCCTGCAGAGAGCTCTTAGAGATATTAAAGCATCTCATGTATCATGTTTTATCAAATCCTACTTTTAAATGATATAGAAAGAAGAGGCCAGGCCATCCCTTCCTGAGTTACAGTCTCAGTATACCTGAGTTTCTTCCCTTCTCCAGCTTTGGAGAAGGGAAGAAGATACAGCATAAGATCAGATGTTTATGAAATTATATGTACAAAGAGTAATCTAAGTGTTCAAAGGCTTCCTAGGTATAGACTTCTAATAGGAAACCATGGCCAAATAGGGCAGTTTAAACTATTGAGTGAGTAAACTCGAAATAAAATGCTACCTACACCACAGTCCACAGAATGATCTTTTGCAGAAATGTCAGCAAACATTTTAATGCTAGATTTTTAATTATCGCTTTGAACTACACCATAGACCAAGGGACATTTTAATAGTTATTCTGAGTAAAGCCCTGCTTATATCTGTAGGCTTTCTCCTAGGGTATTTCATTTGTGAATTAATGGCATAAAATAATAGAGAGCATATATATAATTTTTGCATGTGACCTCGATGTCTTTTGAATGTGGATGCTACTGATATACGTAAAATAGACAATTTTTTGAGAAAAAAAAAGAACATGTAAAATCAAAAAAGTTCTGGGAAGTAAAAGAACAAATTCTTCTTCTCCCTCACTTCTGATAAAGAAATGGGTAAGGTGAAGAAAACATATCTTCAGTTACCTCTGAAAATTTTATAGCAGGAGAAAAAAAACAGGTAGAGCTTCAGTCTGTGACACTAAAAATACGCTGCCACATGGACAACTGGATCCTCTGGCTAATTCCAATGGTGTGTGTCTCTGGGTCATCTTCTCTGCAGTTTTGTCCTCATTTGCTCCTTATTGGCTCCTATTTGCTCTGAGTCACTAACTTCAATCCAGTCAGAGCTCTGTCATGTCCATCTGGACACCACCATTTACTCCTCATTTCTGTCGCTTTTAGCAACCCAGTCACCTGCATTTTCCTCCCAGTTTCAGACTGTCTCTCTCCAGTCCACGCTGGTATGGGGTTAACCTTCATGCAAGCCGGACGTGCTTTACTGGGAACCAGCCCTTGTGCCTCGCTCTGTGTCTGGCAGTTATCTGTCTCTATTATTTTGGGACTAACACTCTGGATTTTAGGCTCCTCTGCTATGTGTAGATAACAACACTTTAAATTTATTCTCAATGGAATTTGTGTCAAGAATCCTTCATCTCAAGCACAGTTGACATTAGTTGCCCATACTATGCAACAGTCCTGAACTATTTCAGTGAACAGGAAATAAATGGAACTATTTAATCAATACCAGGCTGAACTTGAAGTACCCATCCTTTATTTAAGTGTCTTTGCTGAGAACTAGTATTTTATTAATCTTAATTCTGAGGACTGCGGTAAGATGAAAGTGATTACTGACACACACTGCACTCACTGAGGAAGGCATTTCTTCATTAGGTGTTCAGCAGGAATGCAGGCACGCTCCCAGGAGCGATGGATCATTAGCAGAAGGTGGTTTTCATGAAGAAAGTAAGCCAACAGCAATAAAAAACAGCCTCAGTGTCGTCAGAGCTGTGCAGAGGCATGCAGTGAGCAGCTGTGTGCCACCACGCTCAACACGTGAGATCCTGCTTTGAGGCAGAAGGAAACCAGGGCTGCACACCAGGTCCTTCAGTGCATAACTTCCAGCCAGGTGCGATGCCAGGAGAAATTACAGGTAGGTTACACCAAAGTGCAAATATTCTGGAAAGCTATGAAACCACCACCCTACTTATGCAATCTCTCGGTACCCTCCCTGGGCAACCCTAATAGCAAGTATTTCTGCAGCAGCGTGTACTAAGCCTGTGTCTGAAAGGGGGAGGCTTTGTATCACTTTCCTCTTTTTTTCTCAAAATCACAAAAGTAAAATAATAGTCTCCTGTACATGTTTCAGCTCACAGAAAAGCAGCCCACTCTGTTATGGCTCAGCCTCGAACACAGTGTCTCTTGTAACGTGAGCAGAGTTTGCTGTGCGTAGCTACAGAACATAGTAATTAAGCTAAATATCTGTTTGCAGAAGAGATGTTCCAGATTGTGATGTGTTCCTCCAGAATGTTAATGTAGTTAAAAACGTAGAGGAGATGCTGCCAAAATGCCAGATCGCCTACCTACGGTCAGTAGGTTCTTCCTCTGCTAGTCATCGTCACAGGTAGCTCAGATCCAGTGTTAACAGAATGCCTGACTGGTACCCTCGCAAAAAATAAAAAAAAATAGAAGTTGTCTGTGAGATAGTATAACATGAACTCTCTACCACTACAGTTGTCTGTTTCAAGTGCTCTCTCCATTGGGGATAGTTAGATTTTTCCCGTGGTCTCAGGGCACAGCTCCTGGTCATTTTCTTGTCTAGCAGAGCGCTCACTGAACCAGCCCTCCAGCATCGGCTAGTAATAAAGAAGGCTGGAATCTAAATCAGTTGCCTTAAAAGCTGTTGCGAGTGACGTGTTATCTCCGACTCGTGATTTCATAACATGGATTTTCTGGAGAGGCTGGAGGCCGGGGAAGAGGAGGAAAGGGATGCAAGATCCTTACACATCTGTAAGCCCAGGGAAGCATGAATGTCCATTTTTTATAGCACAGCTTGTGATAAACCTGCTAAACTGCAACTGCAGGCAACGTGACTAGAAAACGCACTGAGTGATTCATATATCCAAAGGATCTATGGGGCTGGCTAGCAATGCCTTTGCAGTTTTCCAGGTGCTGATTTCTCTGGTAGTGCTGAATGGCACAGCTTGACAATCAGAGCAAGCTTCTGAGCACAGTACAAACAGAGGTGGAAAAGGTTGACTCTCGTGGTGAAGATCAGATGACTTGATACCCTTCTCATGATTTGACCTGGTATCTGAATGTGCAACCATTGGGATGCTCGAGCTTTCAGACGTATAGACCTCAAAACCTGCTGCATTTCTCATTCTTTCTGTTCTGTGATCTTCAAACAGTTGTGTTATTGACTCAGTATTAGGAATAAGGTAAAATTCCTCTAATAAAAAAGTGAAGTCAAATGATTTTGTCCTCAGATATACAGCAGATAGTCAGAAAGAGCCATCAGGATTAAAATTAAAAGGATGTTAGGAATCTTTCTCTTTGCAATAATCATGAATAACTGAGAATTTCTTTCCTGATTGGAACTGATAAATAAGGATGAGTGGGCTAAGTGTCAGAAGCCCTACATAAAACAGTTTCCCAAAATCCTTTCCCAAATCCTCCATAATTCCATGTTTCTGTCTGAGTGTATTCAGCCTGTTGAGAAAAAGGTAAGAAGAGACATTACTGCTGTCTGCAACTACTTCAAAGAGGATGAAAGAAGACAGGCTCAGACTTTTCTTGAGGGAAATAGGGTGAGACACAAGGGAAACAAGCTACAATAAGAGCCTTGAACAACCTGATCTAGTGGGACCTGCTTCAACTGGGGAGACCTCCAGAGAGCTATTCCAATCTAAATTACTCTACAATCCCGTGTCCTGCTTGTTGGGCAATTCCGTTAAACCCTTCCCCATTCTCCTTCCTGCTTTGCTGAATCTCAGCTGAACATATCAAGCCAATAACAAACAGCTTTTTTGTGTGGTCCTTGTCAATCCAAAAAATATAAATATTTGTGTTGACATTTTAAGTCTGGAATTATATGATTTAAGTAAGGATTATGCTTATAACCTTTTATATGACTCCATGGGAGAATTTGGTCTTTGTCTTTGGCAGAAGCCAGTGTAGACAAAGCTTACACTATGCACTCTCTCCTCTCCTAGGGCTGATTTTCACCTCCTTGTATTTTCAGTTTCCCCGGTCTCTGTGAGATTTCTGTATGTTTTAGTTAAACAGATAACAATGAAAAAACTTCAAATATCTTTCAAGCCCAACAATCCCTGCAACCAAAGTGCCACAACTAGGTACAACCACTCTAACCTTTTCCCTTGGAATTTCCCCGACCCGTTGAAACCAGCAGCTCTCCTCATGCAGAGTGACAGAGACTGGTGTTAACTCCACTGGCATTCACCCTCAGCATGACCTCTTCCTACTGAGACACACCTGCAAAGACTTTGCATCTAATGCAAGGACTTCCTCCTACTGTGGTGGAGCTATTCAGTTATGCAGGATCCTACTGACATACAGCACCTCTAATCCAGTTGTCCATCATCAACATCTGGCCCACTCTGTGGGGATAGTCTCTTCCCAGCTTTGTGTCAATACTATCAGTTCCTGTTTCATTGCAGCCTATAAGAACTAAATCAGATGGCAAAGATCACCAGGCTCAGGAGCTTTATATTTAAGGAAATATAAAGCAAAATAAAACATATGGGGGAAGAGCAGCACTGCTGTAGAAGACAGTATGGCTGTCATTGAGTATGGCAGCTCAATCAAGAAGTGTTTTTTAATACACATGGACATCCTGACAGTAAATCAGACTGAAGGAACTGAGACGAGAAAGCGTTCGCAGCACTGTAAACAGATGAACTGGCTCTACACAGAAGCAATGGGAAAACAATGAAAAGATTGATCATGGCAATAACACAAAAGACTAGATGTTAGGAGAAATGGGAAGAAGGAGAGGCTAAGATAGAGAGGACAGAGAGAAGTAAGTTAATGGTGAAGCTCTACAGCTGCCCCATTCCAGAAGGCACTCAAGGAAGGGAAAGACTGAACAGAGCTTATCACACAGCAAAAAGGATTCATCCTCAACTTTACAATCCCAAGGGTGTTAATGGTTGCTGAACTGCCTCATGCTAAATGTGGACAATATGAAACCTCCTGCCATCTTAATTGCTAGGTGCTCCTGGTTGCACTCACGTGCGACAGACAGAACAGAGATCATCAGGGTTTGCTAGGAGTAAACCTATTTGTGCTAATTGGCCTCGCCACACAATAGTCACTGGTCACCAAAGACGCACACTGCTCTCTGCCCTCTCAGCTCTCTGCAAGCACATCCCGAGAGAGGGCACGGTATCTTTCCCAGCAATACCCTGAGCGTACTGAGATCCTGCACTTCTCAGTAACTGTGCTTTCTGCCCTGGTGCTCTTCAGGCAACTCCCAACCCAACCTAGCCACATCAGTGGAAAATCTCCACCTTTCTGGAATGACAGTCTCCCGGATGAATCAAGCAGGAGGCCACATTTTCTCTAAGCAGAATATTCAGGTTCGCCCACGTGCCATTGCTCCTCTGGGCTCCTTTGTGTTCATGCTCATGCCTTTTTATCCCATCACCTCACAGAAAACTGCATCGGAGTTCAGGACTTGAGTACACGGGTGGTTAGGGTCATGTGGGCTGCACAAGTGGGGGACCAAACCAGCCCTATGTCCATGAGCATGCCAGGTCCATTTCACTTCTTTGCCTGAATCCCCATTAGAGCTTCATGGATTTGTCTTTGGTCACTCTCAATCCCTTTTGGATTTATCATTTGATTTTAAAGTACAGTTGTAGGTCTGGGTCTCCTTCCCGCAAAGCATCAAAGGCTGCCTCCATAAGCAAAACTATCTGTGCAAGGAAGTATTTGCAGATCTGGGCCCTTATTACATTTACTTCAAAGCATTAATGTAGCATTTGCTTAGGTTACAAGTCATAATGGAAATGATCAAAATGGAAAAGTTGATAGAGCAGCAGGGCTATCAGGGAATTTTATATCAGTACATATTAAAATTGAATGATCAGACATAAAGCTTCCCTCTTTCAATGAGAAAATAATGACTAATGGCCAGATGAAAGAGGGAGAATCCAGGAAAGGACTTTTCAGACCCTTCTGCAGCTCAGCAATCATAAGCCTTCCATTAATTTTCATTATAGAGGAGATGATGTATTAATTAAGTTTTGCCCAGGGCTTGTCATTTTAATTAAATACCTACTCAAACTGGGAAAACAGGAAAATGGTTTATTTTCTTTCCTAATTCCTCAGCAAGAACTGAATATTTTCTTATATCTTTTAAGATAGAAACAAGCAGTTCTTTTATGAACTGGTCTGAAATCCTTAATGAGCCACAAAACGAAAAAAAAATCAAAGCAGACTTGTATAATACAGTTTCCAGAGAATAGCCTACTAGGCCAAAATAAATCATCTTTTGTTTGTTTTTGTTTATGTTTAAATAGCTGAATATTATATATTTAAAATGAGACCACCTCCCACCACCCACCACCCCCTATTTGACCTATTACAATGTTTCCTTTGAGTCTTTGCTCTTGAATTGTGTCATCACTGGTGTCATATAAATACTTCCAGGAAGATCTGACATACTTCAAAATAGCAACAGGACTGCCTGCCAGGTAGAAACAGAGTCCAAATCATCTGAATATGACTGATCTGACCAAGGTGATATCCTCAAATTAAAATACTTCTTGACCTTTGGGGTTTTTCCCATTGTTTTGTGATAATGTTCTTGTATAGTCTCTCTCTGGTAGACAGAGAAATTAGTCTCTCTACACAAGAGCTTTTTACCCTCTCTGTTGTTCTTTACTTTGAGATACTGTGGAACATACATGACTTTACAGCAGCAAGAGGAAAGGAAGACATTTGTTTAGAGGAACACAATTAAGTCAGCATGTGTACAAGGTATCAATAATGTTGGATTGTTTCACAAGATACTTATAATTTGTTCTTTGTACATTTTGGAAGACAACTTTGATTTTATGCAGTATTTTCTGTAATGGAGGAATATGCGTATGAGGTAGATGATGAAATCACGATCTTCAACTTTCACAGAAGCCTTTGGTTCACTTTTAACAGACTTCCACAGTCAAAAACATGTGGAAACTTTAAACAGAAAATCACTGTGCTTTCTGGGTGTTCTATTCTCAGGAAAAAAAGCAGAAAAGAAAAAGAATCCTAAATGTAGAGGAATTACAGTCATTAGTTAGAATAAAGCTCTTTACAATGAAAGAGGGCTCATCCAAAGGGGATGGTTACACGGTCTATAGGAAATTACATGTTTTGATACTTTGCTTTTGGTCTTGTAGGCAAGCATCACTCATTTGACCCTGGCGACAGAGACTTTTCAAGAGGCAGCTTGATTGTTTGTGTTTATTGCTGAACAGTGGGGCTTCAGTAAGCTTTATGAAAAGGGAATCAATATAGTGGCTCATGCCTTTTGGATCACTCAATCAAACCTATTCTTGCAAGCTATGAATAAAAAAGACTGGCAGCTCCAGACTTATGAAGAAGATAAATTCATTTTGCCAAGACACAGCAACCACTGACATTTTTCTCACGCATTTATCAGTAGGAAAACTGCACAGATTCTTGTTGTCACTCTTATTAAGCCAACTATCAAAAAAGGTTGCTTGTTAGCAATGCAGGTGAGCTCTGAAACACTCAAACTTTTTCTCCAGCTATTGTAATATTGTGATTTTGTGCAGGAAGTTTCCTTCTGAAGAGTTTTGTATGCACTGAAACAAGACACTTGTCGGTAGCGCTAACCAGATGTTACTGGGCAAAGAGAAAAGCAAGTGATGCCCTTCTTCCAGTGAGCTTTTTGTATAAAATTATTTGATTAATACAATGGTACGAGGTCGCACCTCAACAATTAACTAACTTGCCTTTCCCAGAAAACCTCAATTGCCATTTACAACAGCTCAGAAGCTGCTATAAGACTGTCATGGTTTTGTGGCATGAGTGTTGCTTAGATGAGTAATCTTTCCAAAAGCAGGAAGGTCCTGGCCAGCATTTTATGAGATTAGGGTGCAAACCCAGGAAAAGCAAATTAAGTTTGCAAAGTGAAATTCAGCTCTGACACCTGTAGTCAACTTCAGAGGGGATTTACCCACCCACTTACTTACAAAATCACTCCATTTGAACTCTGGCATATTTTATTAGGAGCAAATGTATATGAAAACCCAACAATACGCCATGAGGAGAGGCATCTGAACACTTGAAATGGGGGAAGGTTTCCTGAATTAGGAAAGAAAAAATGTCTTCATTTGAATCACTTCACCTACTCAACCTTGGCAGAAGTTTTGAGAAAATGACCAGTTGAATGCTGGCAGGTATTCTTTGGGGCTTCATTTTCACAGCTGACATATCAAAGATGTGTGGAAATATCTTACACTGAATTCCTTGTATTCTTTTATTTTTTTTTTCCTTAGGCAACATCCCTTGGAAACGTCTTTCTTGGCAGTAACTCACGGCTAGGAATTGCTGTAAGTGTGTGTGTAAGGGTGCAATTTAGATCTCTGGAAAGGTGATGGAGAAGAGAAAGAAAGATAACACTTCTGCATAGGGTGTCTTTTTTAACAATCTACTATGTATAATGAAAAGTCCCTAATAAAAATAGCAAGAATGGTCCCAGAGACAGCAGTGCTTACCTTTTAGGTTAATCAAAACAAGAATGCTCCCTGATGAGACAGATATAGCAAAGGTATGTGTCTTTTTTTTTTTTTTTTTTTTTTTTTTTGTAGAATTGCCAGGCTGATATGCTCAAAGATGACCTCACACATATGTCTTGGGGTTATGGAAAGAGGGAGATACATAATACACCAAGACTGCCTTTTTTAATGGATACTGTTCAGGATGATACATCCTCAAAGCTGCTCCTTCTCATCGGATTTGCAAAAATCCTTCACTTTGAATACACAATTTGTGAAACGTTTGAAATCCAGAATCAAATCAGCTACCTGTTCTCAAGATAGTTATCATCTGTATCTGTAGCTAGCAAGACACAGTTGTCTCTCCATTTACGATCCATCTCTGAACACTTCATGTGGGAGTGCAAAAATGAAAAATTTGATGCAAACTGCCGCATTTTTTTCCTGGCAACTCAGAGGATGGGAGTTTTATTGAAGAGAGAGGCAAATTTTTCAAGAGCAAGTAATTATTCCCGCTGACTCAATTCTTTATGACCTACCTGCGACATTCCTTATGGCTGTGGTGGGAACATTTTGCTCTGGATGTCAGCCCCTCCAGAGTTTCACATGTAGGAAACCAACCTATGCAATGGAGACAGCTGATGAATGGCAATTGCTGCTGTCCTGAATGCTCATCTGTACCTAGGCAGAGAGGACCGGTTGTAGCGGTAACAAATAACTGATTTTAAGGAACAGTTAGAGGAGAAAGAGATTAAGAATAAGCTAGGCCACATCTGCTCTGAATTCAGCCTTGACCATGTTTTGAGGAGGAGACTGGACTAGATACCCCCAGCAGTCCTGTCCAGTCTGTGTCATCCTGTGATCCAGTTTCTAGAGTTATCTCTGCTCAACTCACATGGTGGCAAAGACTGGAATGGAGGAAATTAACCTCAAATCAGCTCAGAGCAGTTGCTCTTGTCAGGTGTAGGACTTGCAGGTTTCCACTCTCTCCTCCTGTGCAGACAGAGAGCTGAGGTAAGTAGATGAGGACTAACTGAGGCAGGCTAGGGATAGAACCTGGAGCTCTTAGTGCTTGTCTCCAAAGGTTACTCTAACCTGCAGCATGAGATGTTTGATTGATTGATCAAAGGGCCAAAGGAGAGTAGGAGACTTCTCTAGGCAGTGCTTTAAATTCTTGTCGTTGACAGCTACCTCTAGGTTTCCCCTATGAAACAGAAATGTTTTCTCTTAATATGACCCTCTGTGCAATACTGAATTCCTGAGAAGACAAATGATTTTTATATCTGAAGGAGCCAGTGATGCAGGTCCTCCAGCTTTTAAATGAGAAAAAAAAAAAAAAAAAAAGAGAGATACCGCTATGCTCCTTATTCGAACAAAAACTAATGCCATGGACAACAAACAAACAAAAAAAACGCAAAATTGGTATGACTTCACTTCTGCCTTCACACCGCTCTTTACTTCAAGCCCCACTATATTTGCTTAATATCTCTCCACTGGGGCGTAAATGTGTACTTTAAATGAGACGGAAATCAAACTGATTCTAAAACAACAAAGTAGCTCCTGGACTGGTCGCAGGCAATCTGAATCACAGACTCACAGGATGGCTGAGGTTGGAAGGGACCTCTAGAGATCATCTAGTCCAACCTCCTGCTCCAGCAGGGACACCCAGAGCACGTGGCACAG
>JAWLRI010000936.1:1965772-1975822 GCA_034781795.1 Crypturellus tataupa | reverse complement strand
CTCCAGGTGCGGCCTCACCAGAGCTGAGCAGAGGGGCAGGATCCCCTCCCTCGACCTGCTGGCAACGCTCCTCCTGAATGGATCCATCCTCCATCCTGAAATGGATGAATATTTTTGAATATTGCTGGTGAGAAACCTTTCAAAACGTAAAAGGTGAAGAGAGACTATCTTGTCCAGCTCACAAATTGCCAATGTCACAGGTGGCCTGAGGGAAGCTCTTATAATCTTTTCTTGGAAATATTTCTTGATAAACCTTTTTGAGGGACCAGAATGGTTTAAAAAAAGAAGTTTGAATTGGTCCTCTTATTTTACCAAGTCTATCTTTGTGTCTGCAATATGAAAGATGGAAGCATCATGCTCTGCCATGCTAGAAAATGCAAAGCAGGTTTCAGGAAGGAATGGAAAACCAATCATCTGATATTAAGACTTAAAGAAAGCTCTTGAAGCCACAAATACAGGTTTAGATAACCACAGTATAACACCTCTCCTTGTATCAAACACATTAAATACAGCAGAAAGAGAAGGAGCTGATTTTTGGACCAATGGGCACCATGCTTTCTGGGCAGCCCCAATTAATAATATTCCAACCCATAAGAAGCAAAGATCTTTCAGAACACATTAGCTCTTTCAACTAGTTTGTGGATTGATAGAACAGAGGACCTGAGGATCTTCTTCACATGTACAGCCTATGTCATTTTCCAGTCTCAAGCCAAAGAGTCACAAGAAAGATCAAAGGAATAAATATTCTGTGATAATATAGGAATAAAAATAATAAAGGAATAAAATATTCTGTAATGCTGTTAAAATGTTTGTGTAATAGTTATTAAAGTACTTTTACTTAAGAAAAAGAAAACAGGAAAATCACATTATGCTGACTAATTGCTAGTAGCAGCTCTAGAGCAGGGAAGAGGTGTTTCCATCTGCAAATGTTTTTTCTACCTCATTCTGATGAACATAGTAGCTGCTAGCAATTAAAGGTGGAAGCAGTATCTGGGGAGGGGAGGTATCTCAAGAGGACAACTGCCAGGAAGGGTGTGAGGCTTGCAAAAGGTTTGAGGAATACTAGTTTAGACGATAATACTCACTTGGTTGCATGCTATGAAGCAGCAGTGGATTGATTGGCCAATATCCTTTGTCACTGCAGACAACACACGGAAAGATGGGAAAGGACTTTGGTCTTATATTATCTCAGGAATCTTTCTACTTGTTCTTTTTCTGGATTATCATTAGATTTAGGTTCATTTTTAATGTGAGTTTTCTAGACAGTCCCATCTGCCCTTGAATTTGGTTTGGTAGCAGAGTTGGCTGCTAATAGAAAGATGCCTCATGAGGAGACTCTTTTCTGGTACCTTCTTCCAGCTTCTTTTTGAAAAGATCATTTCATTCCAGAAGGGCACCTACAAGTCCAGTATATGTCTGTGTTATCCAGCAGTGATAGTGACATGACCCAGTCTGTTGGTGACACCAAGGGCTGCTTCCCTGGTGCTTCACCCTCCGCTTGCCCAGGTATCTCAGAACCAACTATTTCTTCATAGTCAGAAGCTCCAACTTAAATACATTTCCCAGTGCAAGGAGTTTTCCCTGCATTTCAATAGCAGGTCTGTGAACACCTCCCACGTCTCCCAGGTTCTCACTGGTCTGAAGGGAGTGTTGCTACTGCAGCCTGTCATCCCATCCAAGTGCCCCTTGGCATACTCGTCAGTGAGTTTCCCAATTCTTTCCTGGCTATAATTCCCAGTATATTACCAACATGATGGTCAAAGTCAATTATTTCTTTACTAAAAAAGTAAAGCACTGTACCCTTTTTTTCTTAGAACTTACAATGTTCCTCGTATGACCTTAAAAGATGTGTTAGAAATAGAATAACTTGAAACTTCTAAAGCAGTCAAACCATGAGAGCTGCATTGTACAGCAACAATTTCAAAAAGAAAACAGTCAGTTTGGAGTGCTGGAGCATAAGCATCTTGTGGACTTTTCCACTCCATCCTTAAACAGCGTCAGATCTTCAAATCTATCTGTCTTTTTTTTTTTCACTTTTTCCCAACAGACACATTGTAAACTCAATCCATTTCCTCTTTTTCTCTTAAGCAATGTTTCAGAGCAAACTGTCAAATGATACAGCTTTATAGGGCAGCAATTTCAGTAAGAACTCTTAAAATAGATGGAAACCATGAGCTCTTTCCCCTTCCCATCTCCATATTTGGAAAGTTCAAGAGACCTGCTATAAAATACAAAGAAAACAAGCAAAGAAAACAACAATTCTGTAGTATTTAGCCTCAAGGAATTATGATGTCTGGAAAAAAGGAAACAGTGGCAAATTTCAATGATGTAAGCTTTTTACCCAAACAAACAAACAAAAAAAGCTGTAAATATTTTTAATAGTAAAAAGTTTTCAGATGTGGATGGATGAAAAAAGACAACAACAGACAAGGACAGTCATATATCAATGCTTTCCGTAGACTTAAGAACAGAGACGAAGCTGACACAAAATAAACAAACCCGGGAACTAATTTCAGGGCAGGTTTCACAACCTCAAGTATCCCAGGGAGAACTAGAAACCTGCAGCAGCTCCTAAAAGTTGTGATTAAAAACTCATCTCTACGCATAGAAAAGAGAACAGGCACAACTTCGGGAGGTGGAACCCAAATAATTCTCTCAATCAGCTTTCCCCAGAGCTGTCCCAGGAATCAGGATGAGCGTCACTCATCTCCATGTGCCAGTGGGAGAGGCTCTAGGAGCACCCTGCACCTTGAGGGAGGTGCAGCCTAGGGGGGTGGCACTGGTTGTGGGATGCAGGGGAGGAGCATTTGGGGTTTGCACCTGACTTCTTATGGGAGGTTCCAAGGAGGAACATACTGTGCAAATCCTGGGGAAGCAGTGGATCAAGTTGTGTGCATTTGTGTGCGTGTCTATGGGGAACACGTGCTCAGCCTCACTCTGGTTGGACACGGGGGCTCAGAGCTGTGGCACCTCCTCTCCATCTCACCCCCCATCTCACCAGCAGCAACGTGCTGGCCCCGATGGCTGTAGGTTGAGTCGCTGCCCTAAACACCCCAGCGTATGAGTGCAATTAAACCAAGTGACTGCTCCTGTCACTGGCAATTCATCAACTCTCTGGACAAGGGGCAGGCACACAGCAGAGCAGATTTGCTCTGGGGCCATGTAGGTTAATAAATGTGTGTGTTGCTACACGTTTGTCAGAAAAACAGGTGGAAGGAATGTGGTTGGTGCTCAGTGAGGAACAGCAAGATTGCAAAATCAAGCCCTCACCAACTACCAAATAACTAAATGGATGTATCCCAGTGCAGGCTGGGATATCCCTTCTGTTTATCTGCGTCATGCTTGTCTCTGATGATATTATTTTATGTCTGTTTTTCTTCCTCCCTAGGCAAAACCCTGTCTCATTCACTGTATGTTCTGAACGGCGCTCAGCTCATGAGCAACTAGTCAATGTGATGCTCTTGTTATCCAGTATTTGTCCCTTAATTTTGGGCATAGTGTTCAAACCTTGCTTTAATCATCACAATATTTGTACGGGCTCATCATTATCATACCTATCTGTGTCAGGTTGCCATCATCATTTTGAGTCCATGAAGGTCCTTTGTGCCAAGTGAACACTTGGGGACAGAAATGGGACAGAAATGAGATGTGCTAAGACAAGATGCTGAGGAATGATAATTCTGAATCCCCAGTTTAGGACATCTTTGAGTAGTTAAATAGCACTTCACATGCACAGTCCAAGGAAATACTGCTCCCCATGACCAAAGTGTCAGTTCTTAACATCCAGCCTCCGACTCACAGTTCAGCTATCCTGAAAATAAGGATCGTGTGAACTGTGAGATGTTTGACTGAAAAACATGCATGTGTGGCATCTGCGGCAGAGGCTGGGCACAGACCCAGCTCTCCAAGGAGGCAGCGTCACCGTTCCTGTGTGCTCCCTGCTTTGCCCGTCGCGTACATAGCAGCTGCTCCCGCACTCGTGCTGACGTGCAGTTTGCAGTCCTGCCTTTATGGGTTTCTCAGAAAGCGTTATAGAGAATTCATATTCCTGCTTTTACACACGAACAGCCTTAAGCTGTTCCCAGTTAACCTTCAAAGAAGGCCAATATACAGATCACTGGTGAAAGCCACTTAATATGCAGATAAAACATACATGGGGAAACACCTCTATCAATATTTTAAAAATGTGTGAATAAATGAGAATGAATCTGCCAAGTTTCCTGTTCTAGCATTTGCTCTGAATGCTGTTACACAAATAGATATTTCAACATAGCACCTATTTTATTTACTTTGGCAGACAAACATAAGCTTTCCTTCTGTTTATCTGTGTTATGCTTGTCTTTAATTATATAATTTTATGTCTGTTTTTTTCCCCTTAGATGAAACCCCCTCTCAAGGGGTGTTTCCTCAGTTCTTCCAGTGTGACCTTGTTCCCTGGAATGCTTAGGATGTTAACCTCCATCCTGAAAACACTTTGAAAGCCTCTCAGTAAATGGACATTTGGCATCTCAGTGTCGGCAGTCTTCTGGCACTTGAGTTACATGTCCAGTAACATTTCCAACTTGGGGGCCAAACAGAAAGGAATGCTGCAAGCGGTTGCACTTGTCCAATAATCCCAAATTTTAGCCTTGCTTGGCAATGGTGGGATAATGGCAACTTTGCCCTGAACCTTGGTGTAGTTATAAGAGGTGGGGTTATCCTGGGATGTGTGTGCTGTACATAGAGCACTTATTAGTTCATCCGTTTGTGTGAATAATACAGGAGCGAAAGGCACTTGAGCTCCTTGTGCCACAATGAAAATACCTTCAACACAGCCGGCTGATGAATTTTTCAATTTTGTTCTGGCAACCCAAACAAACAAGGCAAACATTACCAAAGCAAAGGCAGAGCTTATCAGCTGGCACATCTCCATTGCCTGCCTCTCTGAAACAGCGCTGACATTTATGGTTATTGCTGCAAGTCTCTCTCAAAGCCCTTACCCAGAGTTGCTCTGCAGACTCTTGAATGCTTTCACTGATGCTTTATTATTCACAGAATTAATTACTAAATAGCATCCTCAAATGCCATTGTATGAACTTTGCATCTAAAAGCATCTATTTATTCAACCCAACAGCTCACTCGAGTACGAAACGGCCTCTCTTCCGTGTTTGCAATAAAAGAGACACAGGAGAGCTTCTGTGAGCTGCCAGCCCTGAATTTCCACGGCTCCAAAAAACTGCCGTAGAGCTCTAATGTGAAAGCAGGGAATTGTATAATTCATGATTATGTCTCTGCTTGGAATTTTCTCCCGAGGACACTAGTCAGACAACAGAACAAAATGCAATGCAGGTACTATTACAAGAGCCTCATCTCTGGGCTTGATCCAGAAAGCATTAAGCTCCCTCCCCTCCCATTGAACCCTTGTCGAAGAATGAGCACATGGAAACTAAAGATGCTCTACTCCTTGCGGGAGCCACCTGCGCAACTGGGGCCCTTTGTACAAAGAAAAGAAACATTTTCCAGCTTGGCTTTCCTGACCACTCCACAGTGCTTGCACTCCTCTCCTGAGCCGGTACCTGAAGCACATACTGTAAAACAAAACATGCTACAGAGCCGATAAATGCAAAATGTCACTCCAGGCAACAGGTCACTGAGCCCCTACAGCAAGCTAAAAACTTGGTCTTATCCTCCTTTTGTTTTGCTGCCTTTGTGTGTCCCTGTTTTGAGGGTATGGTGGTGCAAATGCGTCCAAGCAAGATTTTGGGAAGCCCTGTTTTTTACATCAGTATATCACTACCTCTTTTACTTTTTAATGGTAAATTTTGTGTTTCTGTAATACTCAAAGTAGGCCAGTATATGACCATATGCCACACCACCCCTTTCTTGTATTACCCACAACCAGTTGCGTCTTTTCTGGCAAATAGTCTTATCCAGGGACAAGACTGGTCCTCTGCTCAATGCAAGAGGGAACACAAGAGTTGCCTTGAACTCATAAGGCTTACAAAATTGAGAAACCTGTAAAAGCCACATTACAATGGCTACAAATGTACAAATGTAGAAGAACCTCCCAGGTCCTGCTGCTTTCTGATCTTACCAGGAAACAGCATTGGGTTTGATATCTCCAACCTGCTATCCGCAGAATCCCACTTCTGTGCAAGGATCTGCTTTGCTGGCTTTGCTGGCACACGAGGCAAGAGCTCCTGCTCAGCCCACGAGAGCCCCTGAACTGAAGCCCCAGTCTAGGGGCACAGTGCCCAGTACCAGTTCCATGGCTTAGCAGGCCCATCCCTATCCCTTTAGGACCGAGAAGACCTCACTTTTGGGGGGAAAGGCATCCTGATGGAGGGAGATGCTGAGGCAAAGTCTGGGTTTCATTGGGCCAAAGACCTTAAGATCTCCTCAAGGCACTTTGTTACTTGTTGGATCTGTCTGCTGCTGCTACAGGCCTCCCTCCATCCCTTGAAATCTCTTTCTGTTTGTAACATTATCATAATATACTCTTTTGGGATGGCCTTTTCCAAGGGGAAATGGCTGAGCTCCAGTAGGTTTTTCTAGTTATTGTTCTCTGCCATTTTCAGCCAGATAACCTCTGACTCTCCTGGGTAGTTGTGCTCTTGTTCTTTCCAAATTTGAGAAAAAAAAAAGAGTATTGTAAACATAAGACTTTGCTGAAAGTAAGAAGCAGGTGGAAGAAAAAAGAAGGGAAAAAGAGATGAGAGCTGAGGTGAAGATAAGATCTTCTTGCCAATGATGCAGAAGACTCTGCGCACATGCACTCACATGGATACACATTGCAGCCAGAAGTTCTTCCCCAGCACTGACCAAGCTGGCGTCTGATGTAATCTCACCCCTAACCATCCAACCCTGCCCTACTGTACACAGCAGTTTTGCACTTCTCCACAGACACAAATGGCCTGAAACCTGCATGCTCTGGCCCCAGTGATGGGAAGAGATTGAAGACAGAAGATTGATACTGTAAGAGCCCTCCACTGGCAAACAGATTGGACAGGATGTAGGGAACGGGCTTTGCCATGCCCAGGGATCTTTAAGTGCTATCCCCACTCCTCAACACCTCTGATGTAAGATGTGGCTTCTCAGAAGGAAAGTAAGTGCAGAAGATGCAAAATCTCTCCTCCTTCTCCAGCATCATTCACCACAGATGCTGTGCACCTTGCCCTACAGCCACCTCTTCCCCTAGTGTGCTCAGCTTCTTCCAGCATGTTAAGCTGGAAAGTTCAGATCTGTAGTTCTGCTTGAAAATTCTTCTCTTTTAATAATAAGACATCTGAATATTTCTAGCACTATTAAATGAGTGATATTTTTCTGCTGTCTAACCTTCTGCACAGTATCCGGAAATATTCAGCTGAAAATGGACGAGGGTTCATACATAGGAAAATCTCAATTTTGACAGGGAGATGTAGGGTAATTTTCCACAGACTGAGCTGTCGTCAGTCTCTGGGTTCTTCCTCTGAGCAGAGGGATTTAGAAAGAAAACCACCATGCTGTCTTGATTGCACCTTTGCAGCAGACAGGTTGCTGAGTTTGAATGATGATGTGAAACCAGCAGCAGCTTTTCCTTGAAATTCTAGCCATTCCTTTATAAACAGAAGTCTTTAACAAAAATAGCAATTAAGAGAGAAAGCACCTAACATGCTCACTTATACTCTCTCTCCTGTGTGCTCTGTCACTTCCCCTACAAAAGCTGCACGTTTCCTAATGATTCCCTCCTTATGAAGTTCGCCTTCATGATGCTACTTCTGCGTATAGGCTTCAGGTGTCATGAATTTCTTTCCCTTCTCCAAGAGAAGTTACATTCCCTCTACCTTTTTCGTAGACCCGCATTGGATTACCTTGCTCATAACTTCAGTTGGCATTAGCTTTTGCAGACCATAATCCATGGCCTCCTTGGAATGGAAGAACTGTAGCTCTTTAAGTCATTGTATTTGTCAGGTGTTTCTCAGCTACTCGTAAAGAGAAAAATTAACCTGAAAATTAGCATCTCATTGCATTATAATCACCTCCTTGGGGTAATCTGAAGCCAGGTGTAGATAACTTATATCTGCAGGAGTGGCACAGGAAAAATAACAGAGAGCCTTGATCACCGAGATCCTTAGGAGAACCTTCACCTGCACGTGGCTGATGGAAGCTGATGATGGGGAGAATAGTGGGAGTCCCATGAAATGAGTAGTAAAAGGAATGGTGATGAATTGAAATTAATTTATTTAATCATACAAGAATTTGACCCAGGGTTTTTGCCTCCTTTTTTTTTTTTTCACAGAAACTAGGGATTTCTCATTTCTGTTATTAGCTGCGAATCTTCTACCACTTGAGTGAAAATTACATTGACTTTATGTACAGGGCCCTGCTGCGTGTGACAAAGGTTTCTGTGAAACTCTAGTAGAACAAGTAGAAAACCTCCAGTAACACTAAGCACATTAAAAATGAATTTTCTACTGCATAAAACATGAAATGAATAATGCATTTAACACAGTATTCCTTGTGTTATTAATCTGATGATAAGTTTAATTAACTTAATACTGCCCTAAATTTTAATTTTTCATGGGCTGCAGAATCTGAGGAGAGAAATGCCAAAGGACATTATAGAAGTATTAAAGAAATCACTGGGTATTACTGCGAGTGAATAGGAGGTGGTTTGGGTTATGGGGGCTCTATGACATATGCAACTATGAAGGATATTGCAAAATAATCATCAATTAAACAACATACAAGAGTGTCACTGAAAATGATCAGAACTTCTTTCTTCTGGGTGCTAAGGTAGGCTGAGATACACTGAACCAATACACAGTGCCCCACTACCTTTTGTCTCAGGCAGGTTGCAGACTTAGACAGATGTCATTGGGACTAGATAATAATTATTGTTCCACTGAAATTTTACATTTCTGAGCCGTTAGGTGGCTGAATGATCATCATGTCAGTAAACTTGACACGAGATACACATGAGATGTGAGAAGCAGGCAGAAACCTTATCTTTTAGCTATATATTTATTTGGCAATGATCCAAGTGCAGTGGGATAGAGACAATTTACCCTCACTCAAAAGGCTAGAGCCTGGCTGTCTTGAATCAAAAGAAGCCCAGGGTGGTCCAAGGGCTGACAGTCATGGGCAAAGTTACCAAGGACAGGAAAGACCAAGGAAAACAGAGAGTAACTCTCTCTATCCACGGTTGTTGAACTGAATGGTTCAACAAATCTGACTGCATAAAATACACTGCTGTGCACTACACAATATTTTCCCAGGATTTTCTGTTGCATGAGTGAGAAGCATTGGCTGTCTGGCTATATCACAGATTTGCTTTCTAGAAAACTTTCTCTATTTCCTCAAAGTTTTCATTGGTAAATTAAGTAGCTGTTCTCCTGGCCAAATGCCAAGCAGTTCTTTTCATTTGCAACTACACAATAGAATCTTTCTAAATAGGACCTGTCACTAACAGCAGAGAAAAGACTTTCATGTGGAAAAGAGCACAGTCTGTTCTTCAGGGAATCGGCCCTTTGGCCCTGGTTTTCCACACCAGCAGAGCCTCAGTTCCACTATCTTCGCACACATCTGCCTTGGTGGGTTTTGATTCCCAGCCTTCATCCTTCTAACATCCAAACAAAGACGCCTGGTTCTGATCTGCAGTCAGATGGAGGACTCCTGTCACCAAGGTCCTTTGGAGAGAGCGGTTGCACTGTAAAGAAGAAGAAGTCAAAACAGTCTCTCATTTTTCCCCTCTGTCATGGTATATCCCTCATAGCCTACCTTGGCTTGGCAAGAAGATATTGAGCCCCAGCTTGGGAATTGCTTCCATAAGACAAATAATTACCAACATGCCAGGACTCAAATGGGAAATAGTGATAAACCGCTTGCATTAATTCCACTTATATAAGTGTATCAGGTATGATTGATAGTTTATACAGTGATAGGAAAATATAGTCATGACCTCAAGGGAGGCAGTGAGGAGGATGGGGCCGGCCTCTTTTCAGTGGTGACCACTGACAGAACTAGAGGAAATGGCCACAAACTGAAACACCAAAAGTTCCACAGGAACTTAAGGAAAAATTTCTTGACAGT
>JAWLRI010000936.1:1935923-1965672 GCA_034781795.1 Crypturellus tataupa | reverse complement strand
GCCACGTGCTCTAGGTGGCCCTGCGTGTGCAGGGGGGTTGGACTAGGTGACCTCTGGAGGTCCCTTCCAACCTTAGGCATTCTATGATTCTATGATACTATGATTAATTATTAGTTAATAAACACATTAAGTATATGAGAGGGTACCTGATCTCCCACAGCAGCACACAGACTCCATGTGGAGAAGGTACAAGATTAACCATGGCTTAAGGATCCATCAGATGTTGGGTGAAGGAAGGACCTGAGGAAGGTTTGAATCTGAAGGGGATCCCATTGAAACTTCGAAGAAGGGGTTGCAAATCAGCATATTTAAACAGCCCCAGACTGCAAAGTATGAAGTAGTCAAGGAGGCAAAACACAGAGCAGGAAGGAGAAACAATATTTTAATAACCCATCAAAATGTATTTTCTTTTATTTCCATTCCTTGTATCTTTATAAACCTATATGACAGACTTCTCTAGTTTGCATGCAGTAATTAGCCATTTTTAGTTACTTTCACTAGAACTTGGCTTAACTTTGGGATGATTTCACTCAGTTTACACCAGTGTAGGTATATTTAGCTGAAATTTTGAGAGTTTCATGCAAGGCAATCTCTCACAGACGAGTAGGGGCATCACATTGCATTTCCAACTAGATGGAAAGGCTGGCCATAGCCCTAGAAAAGATGGGTCTCTCTGAGGACAGCTATCTAACCTGGGAAATCTCAGACACCCTTCAAAAACCTGCAACAAGATTCTTGCTCTGAATTACCCTTTGATCAAACTCAGTTTTTCCCTCTGATTATGGAGAGAACTGGACAATTGCCTCCTGCAACTGTTAGCTTTCTATCCTTCCATCTTTCAGCATGGCATTTACTTGCAGGTATGGCAAGTAAATGCATCACAATTCTGCCTGAAAAGCCCTCATAGAATTGCAAAACTTATGGTGAGCATATATTAACTCAACAACATTTAGGCTAGCTCTGATTTATTTCTGTCTGTCACATGCAACACAAAATCTACCAATAGCATGGGTTTGCTCTACGTATTTCAAACAATTCTATTTGTGTAGTTGCAATTCAACTGTTTTTCCTTGAAACAAATGATGTTAGTTTTAAAATACATATATATAGTCTTTTAAATTGGTTCATTTTTCTGGATGGTGACAGGTATTCCTGCTCCTCCACACTTCTGTGTGGAGATGAACAGCTCCCTCAAGTGCTCCATTCAGTTCCTTATCTGCAGGGAAAGACACCTGACATTTCCTTTGGGAATCCCTTTTTCTGTTCAGCAATTCAAATTGCTCCTTATGACCCCACAGCTGGAATAAGAATCCAAAACAGAGCCCAAGAGAGCAAAACGGAGCCCAGGAGAACAGGGAATTCAAGTTACAGATTTTCCGTCCCTCTTGTTCAAGTGCAGCAGAAGCAGGAAAAAAATGATCACCCAACAATCTCGAAGTTTTTAGGAGGAGCGTAGATCTCTTTCTATAAAAATAAGTAAATAAATAAAATGTTAAATTCATTGCAATAAAATTTTAGTGTCTCATTTTGAAAACCTCCATCCATTGAAAGCTGATGTTACAGATACCTAAAGTGAGAACCCCATGCTTTAATCCAGCTCCTCTTGGTCCACTAGGAAATATTGGTGAAATAGATATGATAGAGCTAGAAATTAAGTTGATTTCACTGGGAAAGTATTCTTTGATTCATGATGAATTTACCAAAAGATCCTTAAGTCTTTTTATTCAAAAAGACTCCTTTCTCCCAGCAACCCAGCAGTACACTGAGAAGACTCTGGTTCCATTTGCTTTACTTTTCCACCTCGGTTACAGTTATACACACCTGATAAGATATCCCTCAGCCTTCTCCTCTCTAAGATGAATAATCCCATCTCTCTCAGTCTCCCCTTGTATGCCCCCTTCCCTCAATCATCTTTGAGGCCTTTCACTGGATTGCTCCGGTATGTCCGTGTCTCTCTTCTCAGAAGCTCAGAAGACAAAGGACTCCAGAGGTTGAACTCATAATGTTCAACCAAGCAGTATATGTGTAGTCCCAAAGGTCTGTGGAGTTCCCTTAGGGGAGACCTCCCTTAGAGAAAATAATTCTGTGCTTTCCTTGCTGCTGTTCAGATAGAGCAAGCAGGGGGAGAAGATGTGTTTCTGCTTGTTCTATTTCTGCGTAGCAGCTGTGTGAACTTGGGGCACTTGGTTTATTTCCATTTTCACTCCCAAAGATAATCCATTTGCTCAGCATGTGCACATCCACGTGAATGTCTCTATGCAGGATACAGATGTATAATACCAAGAAAACCAATTTGCTGAAGAAAATCTGACTCTGGAATGTGACCAGAAGCTCAATCTTAAATTTAGCAAAGGTTTCAGGTACTTGAACAAGATGAAAAGACATGGAGATGAACGCATACTTCAAAATTAGAGTGCATTACTGGTTCTGACTTAATCAGTTAGAGCACTTGTATTCTCTAATGGATTAAAAATCTGTCTGGGCAGTGCTGTGTTTTCCATCACCCGGCATCCCTCATCTGGTCCTAGCTCCAGTGCTGGGGGCAGAGACTCCTTCTCAGCTCACTTGATTTCTTCAGAGACAACTTCTGATTCCTGACGACTGCCCATGGTGGACTGAGACTGTCAAAACCGTTCTCTGCAGCCTGCTTTCCAATCTGCCAAATGCTTTGTTGGGATTTTAACTTTCCAGTCTGCTTCCGGCTGAAAAACAAGAGATCCCCCTTATTCCAAAGAACCAAGGCCACATAGCTCACACAGGAGGCAGGAGGTGTCTCCTGAACTGTTAAAAAGCTTCCGTTGTTGCTGGCTCCCTACCAATTAGTCCCCAGCAAGGGCTGCATCCGCGCTGCCTCTTGAAATGGAGAAAATCTCCTCAGAGTGATCTATTATAGACTTGTGCAAATTAGAGGAGGACATGAAAAGATGGTGAAGGGAGAGGAAAATGAACTCTGAAAATACAGAAGAGCTTCAGATAGACTGCGCCTGTATATTAACCTGGGGTCTAAGGGGCAAGGTAATTATAAGGTATTTCTGAATGTTGAGCACAAGGCCACACCATCCCTGGAGCTATGGGCTAATTTAACTCCCTCTGAGCATGCATGTCAAATGGTGACAATCCTTAAACAGAGAAAGTATTTTGTACAGCTCATTACCGGGTCTGGTGCAAGAAGCTGTACGGATACTGATAATGCTGATGAGTATGAGTAATTACAGGCAAGGACTAGCAAAACCGGGAAACTTGCAACTGACTTGTAATTTTCCAAGCAGGGTAAATGGATAGATGTGTCAAAATCCAGATTAGCCTGCATGACATACTTGAATCCAATGATACATAATGCAATGTATGCATAGACGAATGCAATGTAAACTGCATAAACGGGGAGCCAAAGCTCTCCTGCCCCAGCCCCAGCTTTTTGTTATATGCAACATGCCAGTGCTCTGCTGCAAGACACAGTAACTGAATGAGGGAAATCTGAGCCCTGTAGTCAAGCCATCCTGCGGAGCTGGTGGCCAGGGAGAGCAGAGACCTTGGCTGGTGGCACAGGCAGAGCTTCCAGGCACAGCCAGCAGCCCTCTGGAAAGGTTAGAGACAGCAGAACAGCAGCTGGCAACACGAGCCAGGAAAGACTTCCATAAAACTTCCAGAGCCAAATTTGCTTCAGCTAAATCTTGGGATCATCTAGTTACAGTTCCTCAAAGCCTGCTCCTCTTCATAGTTTGCATATCATTTCCTTTTTATATCAACACAGTTCTATCCCCACTCCAATTGCCCATAATACGGGGAGAGGGGTTGAGAGTAGCAGTCTCAGGGGACTTGAAATTATAGGATTTAATTTCTGATATTTTAGATGAAAATTTAAGAGAGGCAATGACCTTCCGCTGGTGGCTATGAACAAGGAAGCCTTTCCCAACAGTGAAGTAGGTCATTTCGGGTGGATTAAAGACCGACTCTACTCTGCTAGACCAAGATGAACTGAGAACTCTTCCTTGCCCACACTGCTAACTTGTTAGATTACTGTGTTTCTCTGTTTTGGGCCGCTCCAAACAGCATTTCAAGGAGGACCTTACTATAACTGTGCAGCATTGTCCTGGCTGCTAGATATCGTTATTCAGTGGTTCTGACAGCCCAATATTGTTTCAGTTCCTTCACCCAGATCCTTTTAAAAATCAGCATAATCCCTACTCTATGCTGTGCTTAAAAAGAATAATAATAAGAAAAGAATAAAACAACCAGGTCACAAATTACTCCTTTGCACTCTTCAGTATCAAATTTCCACTTTCATGCTTGAGCCCATATCCTTTTCCCTGCGGCTCTTCAGGCTGTTCTTGCCACGCTATCGGACCCAATCCAACTGCAACAGCAGCACCTCTGAGCCTTCAGTAACAAGAGTTTCAAGTTGAAAAACAAAGCAGAACAAAACAAAACAATCCCTTTCCCTATGACAGCAGTAAATGAGGAATCAAAAGTGTGTAGATGAGGATCCCCTGAATGGCAAAAGGTGTCTTGGTTAGTGAAGTGGGATTATGGCATTGCTGGTGTGAGTCTTGGCATATGAATGCCAGAGAGTGATGGGGAAGAAAAACAAGAAGGAAAGAAAAAAAAAAAGAAGAAGAAGGAAAATAACCCAGTGGACAGAGATAGGCAACCTCCAAAGAGTCAGGACATGGGGAAGTGAAGGAGCGCTGTTAACTTCAAATATACAGCTAAGCATCTGCAAAAAACTACAGTCACAAAAATTAAGACCTGGTTAAAAAGACACTGTCTTTTTTTTGGGGGGGCGAGGGATTTGGTTTGTTTTTGTTCTTGTTTTTGTTTTTGTTTTGAAAGATAGGAAGTAGCAAGCTCTCAGGGAGAGGTTCTGATGGAGCAGTTCTGTACTGACACCAGACGCTTTCCAAGAGCAGCAAGCTTTACCGGGATGCAGCAAGTACAAGGGCTACTTGAAATCAGTTTTCTTTGAAATGTGCTTGTTTTAAATAGTTTGGTGTTTTAATGGTCCTGTCTGAGAGGAGGTCACCACTGCAGATGCTCTCCAAGGAAAGGAAACCACGGGTGCCAGCGGTAATCATGTCTGATGATTACTGCAGGTAATCCCAGGCTGCTCCAAACTGAATAGGAATGTGATAGCAGTGACAGGCTGGGGACATGCCAGGGAGACCAGGAGGATGAAGGGCACATTACCCTAGTGAGAGCAATGTTGGTATGATCCAGTACCCCACTGCTGCAATCTTCACTCGATCTAGTTTGCTCTTACTGTACCTTTCGTCCCTTTTAGTAGGAGACAACACTGCAAGCTGTTTAACATCATAAATAGAAACACTGTGGTTTGGTGTTTGGAAAATTAAAGCTAACACAAGGCAAACATTAGAAGAACGTTAACTATTCCCCTAAACAAGTTAAAAGCAGTAGTTCAGAGTAAAAGGTAAGGAACATAATGAAGACTGCAAACCACTATTGAAGATTGCATCCCAGGAGGCAGCTCTGGTTATTCCATCCTCAGCCTGCATCTTGAAGGGACCATGAAGGACGTCATGAAGGGACCAATCTGCCCACTCAGCTTCAGGGATCCTTCTATTGCACTTGAATGGCTACTTCTAAATCAGAGCCTTGTGAGCTCTTAATCAGCTCACAGCCAATACCTGGTAAAGCTCTTCTGGGGAAAAAGAGTTGGTATTGCCCACTGCAGAAGAGAGGTCAGAAGAGAGGGGGAAAAAAAAAAAAAGAACTTTCTTACAGCAAGTCCCCAAGACTGCGAACCTGTAAGTTTTGGCTTTGTCCTTTAGCTATGCCACTGTTTTTCTATGAAAACAACTTAATTCACTTTACAGATGAATTTTCTCCAATGCTGAGCACACAGCTAGCTACCAAAGATACTGGCATTTCTGCCTTTTTGGCAGCATTTCAATGGATAGCAAAGTTAGAAGTAGCCAAGAAACGCACAGCGAGGTAACTATGCACCACATCATTAGCCAGTGCTCAAAACAAGGGGCAATTCCGTCTCTCTCCTCCAGCCTGACAGGCCTTCTTTGTCACCTAACCTTAATGCTTAGTGTTAAGGCTTTGTACCACAGCAAACAGATAAACACCGTTCTCAGTTAAGTCGTATATATACATATAAATATATAAACATACATCACTCCCAATCAACTTGTATACATATGTATAGACACATGCATACATATATACCTTTTTTATAAAAAGCTATTCCCGGGTGCTCTCAGAATCTGTGTAAGAAGTGTAAGTGTAAAAAAGACAGGATAAGGCAGCCATGTCATGTTATCCCAAGAGAATCATTTTTATTCAGGATATGTCCATTCAAATCCTTTCTTATTTCCCTCCATATATTCCCCCAGATATTTGAAGAAGTCAGCAGTGACTGTGAGGAAAAGGATAAAATGGTGACTACCTCAAGCAGAGGCAAAAGCTAGAGTAGAAGACAGAAACGTAAATACAGATAAGGCTGCCCACAGCAATTTTGAATTTCAGGGCAGAAGAAGACCAAACAGTTAAGCCCGTCTTAGTTTGAAGCAGTAATTGGCACAAGTTCAGAAAAAAAAAAAAAAAGTGAGAGGGAAGAAAAAAACTATTATTGAATTTCCTTTAAGGAAAGCAAATTACCAGAATCTCTGGAAAGTCTAGCACACAGTAGCTCAGATTCTTCTATTGCTCTTTGAATTTCAGCTCTCCTGGAGCCGAGGAACTAATTACTGCCTGTGAAACTAAAGACAGCATGCCAGAAATCATCTCTGCTGTCCTCTCAAAGGACCACAACTTCATATTTGGAATAAGCCACCCCAAACACTGGGTACCTATGGTTCACATATCATTAGCTCTCAATCTCGCTCTCTCTCTCTCTCTCTAAAAGAAGCCTGTAGAGTTTCTTGCAATTTACATATCAAATTTGAAGTCAGCTTTATGTAAGATTTTTGTCAAAGTTCTACCAGGAAACACTGAATTAGATTGAACACACCACATGCCAATTCTGACAAGAAGATATTTTGCAGGAGTAATGAGTTTTACTGGGATGTTGCAAAATTGCTCTTCAGAGTACATCTTTTCTTCAATGAAAAATTACAAATTTTATACCGTTTGATAATAGCATTTGAGACAAAACTGAAATACAACATCCCTTACCCAGTCTGGGAAAAACTAAGATCTGCAAATTCCATTCTTAGCTCAAGTAGACCTAGATTCAGGAGCTCAAGGTGAAATGAAGAATTTCTGGCAAACAAAATGATAAAAAAAAAATGTGAAGAAATGAATTTTTAGTACAGTCTTTTAAAGACTTTATTTTTGTGAATAGATATACCTAATTCTGTCTACTTATTCTTTTTTATTTAGCAGTTGAATCTTAGTTTCTGGTGATGGCTACATAGTGATGGTAGCCATCACTACCTGTTCTTGAAGAGTTTTGCCTTGGTCATATCTACCTCTGACTCACAATATCTTTAAATTGCTGGTGACTAGGAGATACACTTGCAAAGGATTGCTTACTAAGATCTACTCTCTTCCTCCATTTAGCCCAACCAGAAAATGAATGTCCACAGCCTCAGGACAACCTGTCCCCCTCAGAGTCAAGAAGTTTTCTCCTCATATTCAGATGGAGCTTCTTGTCCTATTGCTAGCCACCACTGTCATCCTTTTCACACCCTTCCTTCACATATTTGCAAACACTGATAAGATCCGCTCTCATTCATCTTTTCTCCAGGCTGAATAGGTCCAGCTCGCTTAGCCTCTCCTCAAAGGAGAGAGGCCCCAGCCCTTTGATCATCTCCATAGCCCCATGCTGGACTCAATCCAGTAGTTCCATGTCCCTCTTGTCCTGGGGAGCCCAGAACTGCCCTGAGAGCAGAGCAGAGGGGCAGGATTCCCTCCCTCCACCTGCTGGCAACGCTCCTCCTGATGCAGCCAGGATCCCATTGCTCTTCTAGGCCACGGGGGCACATTGCTGCCTCATGGTTAACCTGTTGTCAACCAGGACTCCACTCTGCGGAGCTGCTTTCCAGCAGGTCAACCCCTAATCTATCCTGGTGCCTTGGGTTATTCCTCCCCAGGTGCAGGACCCTGCACTTGTCCTTGTTGAACCTTATGAGGTTCTTCTCCACTCACCTCTCTAGCCTGCCCAGGTCCCTCTTAATAGCAGCACAGCCCTTTGGGGTATCAGCCACACTGCACAGTTTTGTGTCATCAGAAAAGCTGCTGCAGGCGGACTCTGCCCGTTCGTTTAGATCATTGATGAATATGTTGAACAAGATGATCCAATTCTGACCCTGGGAACAGTGCTAGCTACAGGTCTCCACACTGCTGATCACAACCCTCCGTGTTTTGCCACTCAGCCAGTTTGCAACCCACCTCAGTGCCCATGCATCTACACTACACTTTCTGGGTTTTATCTAAGAGGATATTAGGAGAGGCCTTGGCGAAGTCAAGGCAGACCACATCCACTTCTCTCCCCTTATCTACCCCAGCCAGTCATTCCATCAGATGTGGCTATCAGCTTAGTTAAGCATAATATCCCCTTGGTGAATCCAATGGTGACTCCTCTTGACCAGTTTCTTCAGCTCCAAATACTTAGAAATGACATCCAGGATGAGTAATCCCACCACCAATCCAGGGATGGAGTTGACTGACTCGTCTGTAGTTCCCTAGTTCCTTCTTTTTAGCTTTTTTTGGAGACTGGAGTGACATTGGCTTTCTTCCAGTTCTCAGGCACCTATCCTGTTCTCCATGACCTTTTAAAGATGATGGAGAAATCCTAGCAATAGCATCCCCCAGCTCCCTCGCACTCATAGTTGATCATATGGGTGCACCCATGGATTTGTCAGTGTCAGGTTTGCCTAAATGATCTCTAACTTAATCTTCCTTGAAAAAGGGGGGGAAAAAAAATCCTCTTTTCTCCAGAATTCCCAGGGAGGTCTGGGATTCCCGAGATCTGGCCTTAAGCAGCAAAGGCTGAAGCAAAGGCAGCACAGTCCTCCTCTCCCTTCAGCAGCAGATCCCCATTTCCCCTAGTCTTCCTTTTGCTACTGATGCATTTGAAGAAGTTTGTGTTGTCCTTGACAGTCCTTGCCCGATTTAATCCCAAACATGCCTCTGCTGTTGCATCCCTGCATACCCTGATGCTATTCCTATATTCCTCCCATGCGGCCTATCATGTTTTTCCATCTCCTGTATACCTCTTTCTTCTGTTTGAATTTTGCAGGAGCTCTTTGCTCATCCATGCAGGGCTCCTGTCCCCTTTGCTTCACTTCTTACTTCTGGGAATGCACTGATGTTGAGCCTGAAGCAAGTGATGTTTGAATAGTAAGCAGCTGTCTTGGACCCTCTTCCATCTAAAGCCCTAAGCCATGAGATTCCTCGAAGTAGGAGAAATGTTCCTGTTATCTTTTTTCATGGCAAGATCAGTTTTGGGCAGTTTAGTAAGACACTACACACATAACATTTGTCCAAGCTTTACAACACAGGAGAAGTTCAGATTTTGCAGAGTCAGTTCAATTGAAGGTAAAAAACAAACTAAGGAGATGTGATACTATAAATGTACTTCTAAGAAGCTTTTAGCCTACCCCCTTAAATCACAGATTAGTCAATGAACTTATGCAACTGAGCAAAATGGTGGCATATAAAGAAAACACAGTTAAGGTTTTAGGAGACATTTTATTAATGTACATTTTTATTAGCGATGTACAATAGACATTCTAGTTCTCCATGTGTTTTGTCTCCTTGAAGTGTATTGTAAATGCTTGCTCATATACAAAATTACATGATGCTTTCTTATAAGGACCAGAAATCATTCAAATCTAAGTGCTACAGTATATTTTGTAGTGATTAAACATGTTGTCCAGAAGAGTAACCAGCCACTTCAGAAAAGCACTTCTAAAAACGTTTCTGGGCAAGTTAAATGCACCTGTTTATAAATAATGATTGGTTTGCTCAAGTTCATTATACTGCTAAATAAAACTGTCTCCAATATAAAATACCGTTTTGATATATTTCTTCACATGGACAACTAGAGTCTTGTCATATTTATTTTTAACCAAGGCTAATATAAATTTACAAGTAAAGTAACTTTAGAATTTATTCAGAATAATTATTTTTCAACCAGAAGCTTTGCTTTGGACAATGCAGAAGTATATTGCAAGTGACATTCTGCAGCAGAAGCTGGAGGCTTGCAAACAGCAACTAAGGACTAAATATCAGCAATACACACTTTACAAGAATTCTGACCATTCTGAATGTTAACATTAAAGACCAGGTATTTTAAGTTTGTGCGCCTGTCAGACAACTTAAACCTCCACACAAAAAAAGAAAGATATCCCACAGAACACAGTATTTCAGAGAACATATTGGACAGTGGCATAATGTTTCTCAGGTCAAATTGGCAGCTGAAATTTAACATCCACCTGAGCTTGTTTTGCCAGGGTTACTATTTCAGAAAGTTTCACCACCTGGAAAAGAGAAAACAAAGGCTCTGTTTTAAAATCCTCCTAAACTGATGAAGAACAGATAATTTTAAACAAAATACTCCCACCTAATAAGATTCTTGATGTCTGAAAACAACCAAACCACCATTTCTACCACCCAACACACTGATCTAGTCCAGTGCTTCTTAATAACTTTTAACTGAAGAATTACCCAAATCTTTTGGAAAACAAAACCCAAACCATCTCACACAGTTATACAATGTCTGGTTACAAATATCAAGCTAAATGCTGCATGTTTACCACTTTATTTATCTTTATTTGGGGGGGAAAGGGAGAGCAAGGTTGCCTATTTTTAAGGAATTTCATATATTTAAGATCTTTTCCCCATGAAAGCTTTTGTTACAGGCACTTCCAGACCATGCTTTGATACTTTACAGAGCCTCAACTCTTCTTGCATAGCTAGTCAAAACTTGTGTGGATTAATTCAGCAATTAGCAGTTGAGCAAGAAGATCATAAGGAGAGTGAAGATTCAGAACTTTAAATTTCCCCATTAAAAGGTCCAGCAGACTCCTTATAATTTTCTTTTTGTAATTTTTTTATTGGAAACATTTTTTTATAGGAAACATTTGTAATGTTTCTTACTCCATCCACATTATCTAACTTCAAAAGCATCTAAAATCCAAAATTTTTTAAAAAAATTATGAACATTTATTGAATATTAAGTTTAAAAAAATCTCTGGTTATAAGCACTGCTAGGAATGCTTAACTCATCATGCTGATTGCATTTGTTTATCCCATTCATTTCAGCATCTTACATAAAGCTATTTAAGGAATTACCTCTGTATCTGTATGTTACGATAAACTATAACCCTTTCAAAAAGGGCCTCTACAGATGAACACAAAACCAATTCAGACCCCTCTTGCATTGCCCAATGCGTTTAACTGCCTGAGCATCAGCAGGTTTAAGAGATTCATTACTTAGATGTAGTATAGAACAGAGAGGCATATATGCTGTTAAGGAAACTTTCAGTTGACAAAATAAATTATGTACTTATTAATTTGTAAGACATTTGCTGCAAAGCCTTGCACATAACTGACACTGTGATTTATCCTAGGATACCTTTAGCTGACTGAAGGGAGCTTCATTTTTGAACATTCTGTAACAGACACTGTGTTCTGGATGTAAACAGCTCTCTTACCATTTTAGCAGCTTCATCCAAGTCATCACAGGCAAGAATTTTGAGGCCACTAGCCGTTATTAAAGCTTTGGCATCATCAACACGTGTACCTTAAGAGACAGATAAAAATGTAACTCTTACTGAACAGCACATTCCAACTTCCAGAGCAGGCCTATATTTTCTAGCAAAGATGTTCCAAAAGGATGCTGGGGGATAAAACTAGAAGATAACTACTTTAGCAGTTAGAACAGAAAAATCTCTATTAAAAGTTGTCAACCTTCAGCACCTAAATTTTCAGTATGCCTTATTTTTCCATATTCTTCAACTTGCAGGCAACATGTGATACAAAACATAAACTTAAGAATATTTGTCAGTATGGACAGAAATACACTTACCACCCACTGAGGAATACTCACCTTGCAACCGTACCACAATAGGTATTTTTAGGTCCAAATCTTTTACGGCCATAACAATACCCTGTGCAATCACATCACATCGCATAATGCCACCAAAAATATTTACCAGAATAGCCAGTACCTACAGAAAAAATGACAATATTCAAGTCAAAAAATAGCCAGAGGCAGAGCAGATAAAGAGAGCAGTCAGTGGGTAAATTTTGAAAAATGACTAGGAGCAAAAAGACAGACAGTCTTAGAACACAGATAAGCTTAACAAGACAAGACATTGTGCACTTGGCAAAGACTTTTGGCATCAGGATCCCAGATGGCCATCTTTTTATTAAAAGAATAAGCGTCTGAAGGCAGACAGAAAGAAAAAATATAGTAGGAATTGTGCTTGAACAGCATCTCATGAGTCAGCAGACAATGTGGCACTGCAAGAACTTGTCTTCCAAATCATTAATCCCTGTTTTCTCCTCCTTTTTCTTCTTGCTTGAGGACCACCTTCCTTCTCTCTCAGGTGTTCTAGGCCTGTGTTTCTCACTTTCTCCTCAGTTTGCTGAAATCAGGTAAGGCAAGAACACTCTCGGAAAGCATGCTAGACCCCGCATTTAATAAGAAACTTTCCAAAGGAGAAGAAACTAAGCCTTACCCCTGTGCACACAACAAGTAGCCTCTGTTTTTGGCACCCACCTTGAAAGAAAAGCAAAAGCTGCACTAAATTCTGGTGCAGAAGTAACACACCAAGTCACTTGTTCAATCACTCCCACCTTCATTACCTCCTTTTTTTTCTTGTTTGTTTTTAAGAAGTCTCAAATTGACATACTCTTCCTACTTGGAACAGCCAACTCTTAGGAAGGCAGTCAAGCCAGTCTTCCCATTATCTTTCTGGGAGAATAAAGTTCTCCCCTGGTTACAACCAAGTTATTATTCTGATGATGTTCAAGCATCTCTGGGAAATTTTGAACAAGACAAAGTTTTAATTGCCTACCAAGGCCATTGTGAAGTTATTTTTTCTTATATTATCATATAATTAGTACCTTAGAATCTTATTGTTTGTGTACAGCACAGAATATCCACCCTGCAATGTGCTAATCAGATCCAGTCACAAAACAGGGGCTCAAGTGAGGGATAAAAAAAAAAAAAAGAAAAGTATGGAAATCCATGTGAACAATGGTTTCTGCTTAAATGGCAGGTGGAAGGAATTTCAGATTCAAAAGGATTTCTGGGAAAGATTCAAATGCAGCTGTCATTTCAATAGGGGGAGTGGGAGGATAGAAATGGCCTACTCAATTTTCAACAAAAGAATATCTTTCAAAAAGGAGAGAAAAAAACTTCAAAATGTTTCCAAGTCTTCTTCATCTGTGTAGAGTTTTAGTTAACATCTCAATGTTTTTCCCTGTTAAACTCTCTGTTTGTAAAGCCTAATTTCTAAAGAACACCTACTAAGCAGTAAGTTTTAAAATACAGCTTGGTTTTCTACCATATAGGACCTTGACATGGCTACTCTTCCCCCACCTTTTTATCAGAGGTAATAAGTTTAAAGGCTTCCGTTACTTGCTGCACCGTAGCACCACCACCAACATCAAGGAAGTTTGCTGGCGTTCCTCCATGAAGTTTAATTATATCCATTGTGGCCATAGCTAAACCAGCACCATTGACTATAACAAAAAAAGGTAACATTTAGAAACTCGGTTTACAAATCAATTAAAAGTCATTTAATATTCATTACACAGGACATACCTAAACAGCCTATGTTTCCATCTAATCCTATATAGTTGAGATCAGCTTTTGCTGCCTCCCTGTCTCTCTGATCTTCCTGTGTCCAATCTTGCATATCAAAGATCTTCTTCTGACGATAGGCTGAATTACTGTCAAAATTTATCTTTGCATCCATACACATAACTGAAAGAAAGGGGAGGGAAAAAAAAATCCTGTCATTTAATGTAATTGCTGCCAAAACACCAGGTCAAATGTTATGTGAACATGTTAAGAGTGCGTGAAGTCAAACTCGGCGGCCAACTCGTGTAGTACAAACTTTTTCTGAAATGACACAAAGTTTCACTTAGATACAGCAGATGACATGAAAAATGGAGAGCATTCTTTACATCAGACCACAGTTATTAACGACAGGGGACAATTCTCCAACTTCCTTTGGCTTAGTCAGCTTCAGAATATATGCATCAATGAATCTGTGTGATATCTCAATGTTTGGTACAATTCTCCAACATAATTTGTGCATATTTTAAACCGTCCATACAGAACTAATAATCTACAAAGCAAAAATTAGTATTGAAACTCTGCTCTCTTACTACTTTATATTGTGTTTCAAGGACAATACTAATTACTCTTTTTTTGTCTGTACAAACATGTCATTTCTAACCCTCACTACAGACAATACAAAAATAATAAAGAGCAACAAAAGGTGAGATGAACCATATGTTCCTGCCAATGACGAATCTACCAAGAGCAGCAAATTGATTTAAGTAAATGACTTAAAAAAAAAAAAAAAAAAAGAGTAACTGTAAACTTGGACAAAGGAGCTACACTCATTTTTAAATTTTGAATTGTTACAATTGAATTCAAGTTTCAAAACTTTCCCCACAGATTTTTTGTTGTTGTTAAGGGAATTGCCTGTGATATCATCCAATTTCTCTACAACTCGATATGATTAAAAAAAACTGATAAAAATCAAGGCAATACTTGAATATCTACTGTCCTTAAAACACATTGTTAAAAATCAGTCAATCTGCTGTATGAGAAGTAAAGGTAGGAGATTTTTAGAAGTTGCCACTACTCCGGCTACCTTTTCAGTACCAACTGTGAATACCTAAGAGGGCTCAAGTTTCAAAACATGAACTTTGAAAAGATCCAGTTTCCAGGAATGCATTATGTTGCATATCCAAACAGATGTGATGCACACACACATACATATATATGTATTTTTAAAGCTATTTAAACTTGATTTGATGCTAAAGTATCTACCTGCTATGCTTAATATAGCAAATAAATCTGGGATTCTAAATTCATGTATCAAAGTAGCATGTCAATACCAAGTCCTTTTGCTATATACTACTGAAGTTTTAGGGGAAGTTGAGCATACAGCAACTACCTTAGATTTGCAAAAATGTACTCTTTTATAAGAATATGAAGAGAAGAAATATTACCAACTCCTGATGCGTCTTCCACCATAGGGTTTATTTCTATCATAGTAGCATCATATTTCAGAAAAAGATTATATAATTTGATCATATTTTCAGCTGCTTCATCCACCAGATTAGAAGGAAATCCCATTTTCTGGGCAAGCTGAAAGTAGAAGCATGGTTATCTGTTAACTGACGTACAGGTTTTGATTTACAGTTACAAAGTAGGAATCTACCAACTTAGCTATTATTTCAGTGTCTACAGAATGTGTGTAAGAACTTCTATCTTCCACAAAGGAAGCAATTCTTTAATATTAATCTTTTCAAGACTGCACTTATCCAAACAGAAACAGTAAAATTAGAGGTAAGATCAGCATTATATACCTTCACAAATATATATAACACACTGCAGTGCAGAATTAGATTCAGCTATCAAACTGAAAATATTTAATTATCTAGTACAAATGGTTTAAAGTATCAGAAAGTTTAAGACAACTTAGCAATGTCAATATATATACACTTTATGAAATTTAGAAGTAGCGCTCCCATTATCACTAATGTGCACTTTTCCACATTAACAATTACCCTAACAGCTTGCTCCTTTTTTATGCCTTCTACTATGTCAATGGGTTCCTTAATTATCGCATCAGGATTCTCTGCGGCAACGTCTTCAATATTAACACCACCCTGAGAGCTGCCTATCAGCACAGGACCCTAGAACATGAGGGGGGAAAAAAAGAAAAATGTAAATAATTTTAAATCATATAATCGAAACTTACTTTTTTCCCCTAAGAACCTATAACAATAAAATCTTGTTGTATGCTGGAAAAAATTTAATAATACTTCCCAAATTATAAGGTGTATCTTGGGTCCAATTGCTTCTAACAAGGAAAACTATCCTTTTTACATTCCTTATCAAGAGAGGAATTAGCTTAAGAAAATTGGTTTTAAATCTTGATAGAAAGATTCAGTTTAGTCATCATGGATTTTATCTTCTGGGTTAAAGCATCACCAGAGAAGGAACAACCTTATTTCCCCCTTCTCTTCTCACACCTACACAAACACACAAAGTCAAGGCACTCATTCATTCACCCTGTCATGTTTCAGCCCCAAGGACAAATCTAGAGCTGCACAGCCTAATGCCAAGTTCCTGTTCAGTAGCATCACAAAGCTCACTAACCATAGCCATCACTGAAATAAAGCCTAAGTTCTGACAAAACAGAACTCAATTATTTAATAATTGAAGAAATTAGAGCTGCAAATGACAGCACCCTTAACAGAGAGAGGAAAAAAAATAAAAAAGCTTCTGTCTCCATCTCAACAAAAGCATCAAGGACTCGCTATCATGATATCTGAAAATCTCTCCCTGAGGGAACAGTCCTCCCGTTTACCATCAAGATATATTCATTTGTGTCATCTCAACTCCTTACCCTTATCACCAGCCATGCATGGATTATGACAGTTGGAGGACTAAGGCAGTTTTTTCTATTAGCACAGGCTTTAAACTTTGAACAGCCTTATAACTGTTGACAGTTAACGGCACAAGCGTGACGGTAGTTCATGGGATGTAGAACCTCGACTCCCCTCCCCTTCCATCACCATCCTTCCTTTCAGGAACATGCACACAGGGAATCAATCTCACACTGGGTAGATGGTCATCTGCATCACGCAGTAAGGTTCAACACAACGTTTAAGGGTATTCACATCCTGAACATGTTCAGAAAGCTACAAGCATGATATAAAAATAATTAATCTCATCATTTGGTGCAGTTAACCAAAGTGAACAGTTTTGCTTAAGACACTAGAAGTCTTGTCCCATTGCTGAGTAGCACTTGGCATGCCAAGTTCCACTTCCAACCATTCTTATGGACCTTTCTCCCCCTTAATTAAAGGGATTTTCAGCAATGTATGTTACTCAACCTTCACATTTCCTTCTTTTGAAAGCTATTTCCTCCTCATCATCATCATCTAACGCAAGTTATAGAAATTATAAACACATCTTAAAACAAGAAATAGAAACTGAACAGTTAAAATAAGAAACATCCTTAACCAAAAACAATCACTTCCACAATTGTGCTCAACATACACTCATACAATTTTTATTTTAAATATGGCAGCAAGTCAGGAAAATATATTTAAATGCTCTCCTTAATGTGCTTAAATCGGTTAAGCATGGTTTATTTCCATAAGCACACTTGGTTGAATAGCACAAATTTCAGACTAGAAAATCCAAAGATTTGTAGTATTTTAGTGCCACCTTGTGGTATATCTGACATGGATACGATGATACTCTGATCTTTCCAGATTTTATACAGTATGACAGAATACAGGTGCCCAAGTTCCTTAACTGTACTAAAACCCAAGAAATATGATATGTCCTTATCAGAAAGGACACTACAAAGGAAAAGGAACAAACACAATATTTAACTTCTACTGTTGTAAACAAACAACAGAAACGCTGTTTTCCTTATTAATTCACATAAAATTATTTCATACACTCATGGCAGAGGTGCCCCTCATAAACTACAAAGAGTTATGCCTCCAGAAACTCCACAGCATTTCTGAAGGTCTTCAGAAAACAAAGTTCCAAGATCTGGTTTACCATGGTTTTGGTAAAGTTATTCAGCAATTTATTCTCCTTGCTTGTTAACAGAACAGTATTCTGCCAGATTAAACACTGACAGGTTTCAGGAACTGGTTTTGCAACACTGCCTAAAATCTACATATCCACTATGCAGGCACATAGCAACATGAAAGATGGTATGTTTCCTCATCCAGAGGTTCTGAAGACAGACCTCCGGGCCCAATCTCCTTACCATCTCCTGAGGAATATTAGCATATGAAAACTATCTGCACTCCTGGATTTACAAGGGATGCTCCTCAGGAATCTCTGTGCACTGAAGGACAAGTTGCCGAATTTGTTCAGAAGCATTGGCTCCTCCAAAATACTTTTGCTCATTCTGTGCTCATAGCTGTATTTTTAAACTAAGCTCTAGTGCAAGGATTTGGTAGATATGTGTCAACTTTAAAAATGGAATGAAAACAACCCCTTCTTTCCACTCATGCCCCCCTGCAGTCATGAAACTCCAAATTTCAGTTGAGACGACCAACACTCCTATTATTTATTATTTCCTAAATTTAAACTGTAGCACCATATTGTTAAAGCATTCAAAACATGAAGGCAATCAGACAGTCAGAGACACTGGCAAAGCAAGTGCAGCTCGTGTATTTCTGAGTTTCAGATACAAGTGATCCCTACAGCGAACAATATATAGATTTTTAATTCAGCTATAGCAAGTTAATTGAGTTCTATTTCTAGTATTACTCACTTGAAATGACCTTTCCATTGTTATGGCAAAATAGTATTCTCTCCTGGGATATCTGCGCTCACAGATAAACACTTGATTGCATATCCTGCCCTTTTCTCCTGTCTGCTTGGTAAACAACTTCTTTCCAATCATTTTGGAGGAGATATCTTTTGCTTCTTCTGGACTAAAATACAAGAAGCTCAGAATGTGACAAGGAAATCACTGGAAAAACAGAAGTAGCATTAAAAAAAAAATCTTATCTAGTTTTTGTTATTTTTAAGCTTAATAATTGAAACATTGGTTTTAAACTAATCAACAGCTTCAACTCATTCTTAACATAAAATTTTTAAGCTTTTCCATTTGGTTGGATAATTTGTAAGTGACTTACGAAAAAACTATTTTCACTCCTCCTTTGAGGCCACCTTCAAATGTTCCTTTTCCTCTACCACCAGCTAAAACCTGTGCTTTTACCACAAGGTCCTTTGAACCTAGAATGAAAGAAAACCCACAATTTGACATCTGTGACTCCTAAAACAGTTTGTCTCAAGTAAAATAATAAAGACTCTTTTCATTTTATTCCCTCCTCCCCAGATTCAAAGCACAAATATGTCAACTAAAAACTGTACTGTAACTCATACAGGTTATCCCAAAAATCACAAACCATCCACAAACTGCAGCTTTAGACTGTTCTGTGAATAAACCTCAGTGAGTTAGCATCCAAAAAACATCTTTCATCTTCAAGTGTTCTGATTTATTTTTCTTAACACATTTGTCTGAATCACAAGTTCGTTGTTATCTCCCAAACCATTAAAAAGATTTATTTTCCTCAGACAGATAAGGATACTCTAAGTTTTCATATTAACTGTTATCTTCTCAGCAATGATGTGTAACTATAGCACTTACCAAGTTAATTGAATGTCCGCTATGGCTCCCATTCAGCAGAGCACTGATACGTAAGCTTGAGTGCTTTGCAGAAGTCAGAGGCCTAAGTAAATCCACTATTTTTACCAGAAGAGACAGAGCAAACCTTTTAGTTAATTGCCTTTAAGTGTTTTTAAATTCTTTTCCAAAATACTCTTCTAGGTAGGGTAGGTTGTGCATTTGAATTTTTAAAAAACAATAGTTAAAAGTTAAAATCATGATCAGCTGGGATATTCTACAGTGTCACTGAAAAAATAGAAAGCAAATGAAGTATATCGAGTCATTTAAGGTGATAAAGGAGAAAAAAAGAAAACTCTAAGTACTCAAGTTTATTCACCCTGAGAATAAGGTGCAGAAAGCCACTAGATACAAGATACTAGCAGGATACAAGAGCTACTCCATCCATGTATGGGTAGCCCATCCCATTTTACTCCACACTGCAGATAGTTGAACCATTCTGGTCTCCCTGGGCAAAGCAAGAAGTTGCTGTCTCTCAGATGGGGAAAGAATCCTTGGAGAAGCAACAAAGCAATTACAAGACTTGAACAAAACTATAGTCTCTGTGCGTACTGAGAAGGATGATGCCAGACACCAAGCTGTACTAATTCAAACTGTAACTGCATACTGTAAGTCCAGATGGAATCCAACAGGCACCATATCAGGAGTAAAGGTGGGCAGCAGAAGGAATGCTCAAGCTACTACCAGTTAGCTACTTGCAGATTTTACTTCTTTGCCAGGATGAACTAACAGAGATCTTTAAATTCACAGTTGACGTGAAGCTCTCTGGCATTAAAAGAATGAAGGTTACATTAAATATATGCAGATTTTATTACGGTCTCTTACTAGGTAAGATGTAATTTAGTTCTTGAAGGTAACTATTTTTATAGCTACTGAGCAGTGGAAATCAAATAGATTAGCATGTTTTATGGAAGTCAGGCAAAACAAGACTTTGGCCTTTTTTATTCATGAGACCAACCTTTATGCAATTACTTTTAGTACAAAGTTTGCTTGCTTTAAGGAGGACAAAATATCATGATGAACAGGATTATTAATAGTAGCTTTATAGACAAATGAAAGCCATATACTCCAGTGTGCAAGCTAAAAATTAATCTTCCACTGTTTTAAATTCATCTTCTACATATGCAGAAGTACAACATTTGGAGGCACATGACTGTTAGAACGAAACGAAGGGAAGTACTTTCTTCTCCGTGAAGGGATTCAGAAAAGATATTTGCTCCCCTGTTCACAGCAGATCTATCTAGAAACCTTTACACAGATTAAGTTAATCAAATATTTAAGATTCAAAATACTTACAGCATTAATTAATTTATTATTTTGAGCTTTCCAGAGCAGTTTTGCATTGGAGAAAGAATTAGAACATATATACACACTCAACTAAAACCAAGAAATTCAATTAACAGGCCCACAGGAAATGGAGAAGAGAAGGTCTTATTTCTTCACCCTTCTTTTCATCTCCCTCTCAAAGTCCAGAATGCAAAGTCTGCTTCTACCAAGAACTTTTCACAAAGTCTTAAATTCATTCACAAGCACTTTCTTGGCAGGGCTTATTCCTCCGAGCAATAAATACCAAAGCCTGAACAAGTCTGAACCAGACACCAACTAAAGCTCTGATGAGATGTGATCAGAAAGTTTAGGTTCAGCTCTGGGCACGATCAAATCTTCAAATGGAAATAATGGTTACCAAGATGATCAGTGAACTGAAGAGATTGTCTTACAAGAAGGAACTAAAAGAGACTGACACTTCTGTTAGAGAGTGAAGTAGAAACCTGGTTACTATCATGAACCACACATGGGGAAGGACAGAACAGAAGAGGAAAAATTCTGATATAATTTTGCTTCACATTGCATGTCAACTTTAAACGAACACTACCTACCAAGAGAGGTCAGTTTAAAATACGAAGATGCTTCTTTACACAGATGAAGTGGGAGGCATGAGAAGATGACATGGAAGCAAAATCAAGAGATTCAAAAACGAATTAGACAAATTCTTGGACAAGCTTCATAAGTATACATATATAAGCACACAGGCAGAGATGTTTTCTCTAATATTCCTAATACTATTATTGATGCTGGGGTTATATGAGGGGTAAGGACTACTCACATTCTCCCTGAAAAGCATGTTTTTGTTTTGTTTTGTTTTTTGCATTGCCAGGAGAGACAGAATCCTGGGCAAGACACATCACTGGTCTGATCCTATAGAATCAAGCAATTTACAAGTAATTAACTAAGTAATTAACTAAGTTAAAGATATCATGACCCAATATAAGCTTTTTGTATGGGTCACATTACGGTTCTTTATTACTCAGTAAACATTTTTTCCTATAGTTCCCATTCAAAGTGGCCCTAAAAGTGCAGGTGACAAATGTTTGGACACACATCCCACATGCAACACAACAACTGCAGCACTACTATCATCTGATCAGTTATTCCCACAGTAGAGAAAACTGTTGCTATCCTGGAGCCCTACAAAAAAAAAAAAATGGAAAGCGGCTTACACTACTTTCAACCTAATGGGGAAAGGAACAACTGTTCCCACTTTATTTACATATTACTAGGCATTATTATTATTTAGATTAAAAAAAAAAAAAAAGCAATCGCTGCCCAGGAACAGGTATCCACATGGCACAACATCTATGCTGCTTCCAGTCCTCGACCTTTCACTCCAGTTCACTTGCTTATTCCAGAACATGCCCTCATGTCATTGTATCTTCAATGTCTGAGAAATAATACCTTAACCCTAATCTAGCAGATTTCCACAAGCCTGTGCACTGTGTGACAGCACTAGCATGTGCACAAAAACACACCAGTGCACAGGCCAGAAAGCTGGATGGTTGCTTCCAACAGTAATGGGAAAGGAAAAAGCTTTGGCATTAATCCTGGGCATTAGCACAAATCAACAAACTTTTCACTGCTGTTAATGTCTCAGGCAAGCGAACCACAGAGGCAAATATGCTGCAGATGCAACACAAAACTCAACAGGTCTTTGTTAAGAGTAGTAACATTTCCATATTAACGGCAGTTAGTACTAAAAGCAAACACTTACACAAAACAGACTGCAAAGAACTAGGAAACATTCACAGAATTATAGCAGATGCCAAGTGCCTGAAATCATTAAAATACTGAGTTAGGATCTGATGAGGACAAACAAATCTATACAGCAATATAAGTTTATTAACTAGGTGACAAAAGAGAGGAAATGCAAGCAGGAAATGCCTTGATTTTATTTTAAGCAATACTGGTATTTTTGATTGGAAGGAATTATCTCTGAATTCACAAGTTCAGCTTTCAAATTAGGAGAAAGGCACCTTCGAACTGAGAAGTGCAACACAATCTTAACTGAGTTAACCTAAGAAGCAAGGACTGTTCTTCTCTCCCTGACATATTCTGTGCAAGTTGAAAGTCTGTAGGTTAGGATCACGACACGCTCATAAGGTTACAAGACCAATGTGTTCTGATAAAGCAGGCAACAGGTTTATGTAAATAACCAAAATAGAAAGAGGAAGAGATAGGTTAATAGCACAAGTGTCACACGAGTCCTCAACTGACCCTCAACTGCAAACTCACCCTAGGAGTGAAACAGAGACCCATGCTTTAAAAGCTTTCAGTTCCAGAAGAGATCTCTATTCGGCTGTAATGCAAACCTATCCTTTCCTGCTGCAGAGAAATAACAGAAATTCCAAGTTTGGACCATATAATTGCAACTACTTGATCCAAGGAAGGAAAAGACAGGTTTGGCAACTAACACTGCATCATTAAAAGAAATCTCACCGTGAACAGCACGCCAGCCCTTACCCTGAAGACAGAGGCAGAGAACCTCTTAGGAGCATACTGTCTGTGCTTTGTTTTGGAAATAAGTAATAACTATTTAGAATTGAACTTTTCAGCCTTTGAAACTTTCAAGTGCTAGATGAATCATTACATGCCAAATGAAAGTACCATTACTGAGATAATTATGCACCAGGAATCATCATACTTGCACTGAAGGAACCAGACCATTCAGAGAGGGAGTAAGATGTTTCATGCCTATTACAAAATATTATTTTATATGCAAATGCATTTTGCCATTAATTAAATAACCATCAAATTTTTCAGCAACCTGCAAGTCAGGTTTGTTTGGCAATAGTTTTAATTGTAATAGCTTCCAATTAAAATTCAGCAGTCAAAATTTCAATCTGCTGGATGGACAAGTTATTTGAATTGATGAACTATGTTTAGGATTAATGATATTAGGACTTCAAAAGAGTGAAGTGTTATGAAAACAAGTAAAGGCTGTAGCAAAGATGTAAAAAAAAAAAAAAAAAAAAAAACAGTGTTGCCAGAAATGCAGTAAATTTTGAGTTCTTAGACTACTGCTGCTGATTATGTAGAGACTTTGGCAGGTAAGTATAAAATTTGAAACACATTTGAAACAACAACAACAACAAAAAAACCCACTACTTAGCAACCCTGATCACTATATCATATTTTTTCGAATGTTTCAGTGATCGGCGATTTCGGCACAAGTTTCTCTCTTAGAGCACCATCTATGTCCTATTATGTCTGAATAAACGCTGTCTGGAGTGTCAGACACTCAGTTATCAATTAGTTAATACATGCCAGAAGATAACTCCTAAATAGGGAAAATTGATAATAGTGAAATAGCAAAGAAGTCCAGAGAACAACAAACTAGATGTGAGCTTTCAGTGCGACACAGAAATAACATAAAAAAACAAAAATAAAATTAGCACAGACTATTAAGAAAGGTGTGGCATAGTCTGCGGAAACACCACTACAAGCTTTTGGGCAACTGTGCCTAGTGCGCCAAATTTTCTGAAGCACAAATAAAGAAAAAGATTGGCCTCTAACAGAATCATTACACACATTTTAGTAAATTTTGGTTTCTGACTAAATCAACTCTGAGATAAATTGACTTATAAATCTGAAACAGATTTATGGGTCTTTTCTTTTTAATAGCTAGAGAGTATATATTTAAGAAATAGACAGAAAAGGGGTAAAAACACTCAAGAGAATTTAATGCTCCTAAGAAATAGATTTATTAATTATGGAAGTGTCTGCAGGAACACAGTCAAGCCAACTACTTGAGTCACTGTAGAAAATATACACAAAGAGATCACCCCTTATAAACCACACTGATAAAGAGATGGACTAGATCTTTTAAACTTCAAGAGTGGTAGCAAGAATGGCAGCAGAGAAGACTCCATTGCTTTAAGTTGCCTTTAAAAAAAGCCTAAAATGTTAACACCCAGTTTTGCAATACTTTCTATTCTGTACAGCTTATTTTACTTACTAACATTTGAAAGTCAGCCATGAACACAAAGGTCTAGGACTTTCTATCTTAAAATCCTACAACACTGGCAGAATACCAAAGATTCTTCAAGATATTAATCATTTCAGAAGTTCTTCCTCGCAAATCATCAGGAATAGAAATTTATACCTTGCACTGTCAGAAAAGGAGGTTGTCTATAGGCACAGAGCAGTCATTCCCTTTTGCCCAAACAATAGAGGAAGGTGCCAGAAGGCATCAAAACTTCAGTTATAGGAATACATCTACTTTCATAAGTGCTGTCTCAACAGTTCTATGAACTACTATGCCATAACGCTTCACTTGAAATAAGGAGGGCTTTTCATAGGGAAAAGTTCTTTGTGGCAAATAGTAAATTCTGATCATGATTCTTAAAAGGCTGGTAGATATGAAAAGAAGCAGCTATATGAAAACCCATATTGCAATACACTGTCCAATCTTCCCACTACAGATCAAAACTACTCCTAACAGAAGTTCATGAAAGAAGTGGTTGCAGAATCACAGCTAGAAGAATCTGAGCTGAAGAAAGCGCTTGAAGAAATCTGGTACTAGAAGCAATCAAACTTTGAAAAAGAAAAAAAAAAGGAGAGAGAGAGAGGTTTCAAAATTAGCTTTACATATACGGAAGCAATTTGCACTGTTTAGGACATTTCAGACTTCAGCAGGAAAAAAAATAGAAAAAATACCAAAAAAAAAGTACAAGAACCAGAAGAAATGAGGACAGGGTGATATGTTTTCTGTTGACCACCCTACTTCAACTTTCTTCAAACCTCAAGATAAACACAGCTTTGAATGAAATTCTAAGAACTGTTATCATTTTGATTACTTAAAAGTTTCCTCTTTTAACTAATCTCTAAGAGAAACAGCACATTTTCTATCAGCTTAATTCTACCTCACGACAGTTAACTTGCAGCAATAATAATCCTTTGTTTATACAAGAGGGTTACAGTGATACAGCTAAACTGTGACACTCTCTGTTACTGAAAAGGTTGCATTTCTTATTAACTTTCTCTAGCATAAAAAGTAACCCATTTCTAACTGGAATAAGGTATTTGCAAAAGTTAGGAAAACCAGTGCCAAAATTTTGAGTTTACAGGGAGCAGGTTTCTGCCAAAAGGTTATCTGGAGCGTGTGGATCAGCACTGGAGAGAGAAAACAAGCAGTATTACCAACTCTCTTTGCAATGTTTTAGGCAAACATTTGGAAAAAAAAACAGTTTAGCACACAAGGTGTAGCAAAAGATAGTCTTATTATCTACTTGCAACAACTCTTACACAATAAAAGTAAACAATGAACAGATTTTATCTACTTTTTTCACTCTCTAGGGATTATATTTATCTACATACAAAAGAAAAATAAATGGACAAATGGCAATATTAACAAATGAGCAATTTAAAATACTACAGCAAAGGATGCTGCACTGTCACTGCTCAGAATGAGTTCTGGACAACGGTTAAGCAGTGCTTCAAAACCCAGGCTCCTGCAATATGTTCTTCATTCAGACAGTCTTCCTTTCTCTTCTCTAGAGCGAAACAAAGCTAGTCTGTACCAAATATCAATTTAAAGGAAGCTCTTCACAGTAGACAACAAGAAGTTCAGAGTTCCTTAATTTTTACTCATACAAGAATGTTAATTCAAATACTTCACAACTTTACTTTCTCTACAAAGGAGAAGCTGCGCAGCTTCCACGCACCAAGTACAAGGCATTCCAGTAAGGCCACTTGAATGCTACAGAGTTATATACTAGTCATCACAGATATAACTACGAAAAAAAAAAAAAAAGGAATAAACAAAAGAATCCTGACTTGCTTAGTCTCCTGTTTTCTAGAAAACAGATATAGGTTCGTCTCATGTGGCACTAGGAGGAGCCTATGCAGATATTAAAACAAGTAAAAGGGCATGCCATATCTGTGAAGCTCAGATCCTATTACAAGCTCAGCCTTAACTGAGATACTGAATTTTCACACTATCCTCAGAGGAGTTGGAAGAAAAATATTTTAAGAAGCCTCCTTTGTACTGATGAAATTATAATTTTGTTTGTGCTCATTACTTTGTAAAGGCAACAAGGCAAAGAAGATAAGCAGGCAATACCTGAATTTCTGGAACATCAAGTCTGAAGGGAAAGAGGCTTTTAAATTCTTTTGCACATTACAAAGTATAGTTTTTTTTAGAAAAAGCATTCTTTTTCAGATCTTGCTCTTTGAATTAAAATCTATACACAGCAAAAAAAATGAACCTAATAAAATATATAACCACCGGAATCATGACAAATTTGAATTAATTTGAAGATCTAAAGAGGCTTAGGTTCTTACATATGGGAATGGAATATAACAAGTAATGGCCTCCATTAAAACCCTGTGATAAGTCTAATGCATTTTACTTTTTCCAGTAGGAAAAAATAAACAAAATAACAAAAATAAAATATATGAATTAGTATTGCACACGTTACGAACAGAAGCTGATTTCCATATTAGATACAAATTATCTTCCAACTTTTACTGAGGCAGGCAATAGGTAAAGGGGCAAATCAATGCATAGTGTCAAGTCCTAAATTAAAACTCAAATCTAAATAAGTACTTAAGCGCCAGACAAAAAAGGCCAGATGCTGTTTTACCATCAAGCCAGGAATTTAACAAATAACTACAAGCCAACACAGTTCTTCCCTCCTAAAAGAAAAGAGTAGTTGTACACCGACAAGGCAGCGTACCCACAAAAGTATTGAATTTTGCCCTTCTGTAGTATGAAGGTCAGCATCACGTTCTCTGATCTGCAGAAGTTCTGGACTGCAGAGGCACACTGAAGCTATGCACACAAGGTTTGCTCTGTGTAGCTCAAGAGGTGAAATGCAGGATTGGCATAAACCACAGTGCATTACACATCTCAGAAGTCTGGGTACATAATATAGTTCATACTTTCCCCGTTCTCTCAAAATACCTTCCTTCTAAACAAGGATCAAAAGTTAACAGGAACAGCATTTGCATGTTGCTACAGGAATAACAGTCCCTCTAATAAACCTTCCTATCATTCGAGTGTCTCCCAGCCTAAATTTCACAGATAGAATGTAACTGTCTAAGCCCTTCTCAATGAAAAAACAAGAGTGTCCTTACAACTAGGTCGCTTAACTGATTTGTTGGCTTGTGCACTGTGGCATTAGAAACCCTCAGATTAGAAAAAATACCACTATGTGAATGCTCAAATCTGCCAAGAAGTTTATCCTTAGGAAAGGCTCTCTTAAAGAGAAGGTTTATTCAGAACTCCGAGAAATGTCTTACCGGGAAAGACAGATAAAGCACTTATAACTTGCATCAACTCCCATATCTATATTGTATATGTTCTCTTTAGTATTATACCTATTTCTTTTGCTATTTTGTAAGCTTCTTCTGGTGTCTTTGCAACTAGTCCATGTGGAACAGAAATGCCAGCCTCCTGCAACAGTCCCATGCTCAAGTATTCGTGTAATGACAGCTTCCTCTGTTGTTGCTGTTGCACCTGAAACCCATGGTTGAGCAGTCCTGGACTTCCACCAAGCACCTGAAGGAGAAGAGAAAAAAAAAAATCAAAGGATATGACTATTTTAAACAAAGTCTTCTCTTTTTTCAGCTTTCAAAAAAATTTAGTACAGTTTAGTGTACAAATATCTGAGCACTAAATCCTAATTTCTTGTGCATTATCTTCCACGTTGGTCTAGATTTTTATAGAGGCAGAGATGGGGCAGTTTCTTTCAGTACTGGGCTGGCACAGTTAAAGCACTCTTGACTGTTTAGCTAGTATTTAAGTACCTCCAGAAATACATCTGGAGGGGGGAAAAAATGCCTCAGTGGGCTTAGAAGAATAAGAGAGCAGTAGAAAAACACAAAGAGTAGATCTGTTCAAAAATTTTGGTGAATTGTCTCCTGACAAGCTAAGGAGGAAGGACACCAAGAAGTACTTTACATCAACCTCAAATAGTTGTACACAGCTACAGAACAGACAGTCCAGCCTTCATATAAGCATTATGAAACACAGAACTAGAGGTAACCAGTCTGAAACACGAACACTGAATCAGAAGGTTGACACATAAGGTTAGCATTTCAAATACTAAAGAAAAGAGAACATGCTGAATATTCAGCCTAGGAAACTTCAGTGTGGATTAAGTGATTCTTAATATCTTCTATAAAACCCATGCACAGGACTCTGAGAATTTCTGACTGGACACTTCATGCAAAGCAACACCAGGAGAAATCAATTTTGTTTATAAAACATCAGAATCAATGCTATATGCGCAATCCCTGTCAAGAAAAACAGCTGCTGACAGATTTTGAGATTATTACTAAAATATAACTTGTAAAGTAACTCTATTTCATAGCACGAGCACCTAACTACGGCATTTCAGGCTTGCAAGTGTCAGAGCCCGGTCAATCCCCAAGGACTCCTTCCTCGGCTCCTCTCCTGGCACCGCACCCAGGCGAGAGGCACTGGCGGCTGCCACTGCCCTTCCTGGAGCTCACTGCGCCCAGGGCGAAACCCGAGAGCGCGGCTCACGGCAACCCTCCTCCACAGGGGTGAGGAGGAGAGTGGCACGGAGGCTTTGACACTTCAGACTCGCTTGATCTCTGTTTTGTTTTTTTATTTGTTTGTTTTGTTTTTCCCCGCGAGCGCTTTAGTGAAGAACGAGGTCACCCTCCGCAGAAGGGCTCACGGGACAGAGGAGTAGGCCTCAAGGGAGAGGCAAGGAGCACGTTCATGGGCACTGCCCAGTCTCGCGGGGCAGTGAGTATGAAAATATCGGAAATTTTAAATTAGGAGTGGGGGGAGAGGGGGGAGGGAAGAAACCGGAACGGGAATCGCCCGGGCAAGCCCTGCCGCAGGCCAAGATGAAGCAGCAGCGAATGCCACAGACGGACAGACAGCCGCGTGGACACAGGACTGCGGGCAGGGAGCGGGCGGCCGTGCCGCTCCCAACGGCCCCCAACGGCTGCTCCCTCATCGGGGGCGACCCCAACGGCGGTCGCGCCCGCCCGTTCGCCCTCCTCCTCATCGCCCGCTCCGCCCGGTCCCGCCGGCGCCCCCACCT
>JAWLRI010000936.1:1916033-1927831 GCA_034781795.1 Crypturellus tataupa | reverse complement strand
GCCGCGGCCCGGTGTGGGTGTCGGCGTGGTGGTCACGAGCGCCGAGCACCCCGGCTGCGTCCTGCTGGGCAGGAGGAAGGGCGCCGTGGGCGCCGGCGCCTTCCAGCTCCCCGGCGGCCACCTGGAGTTCGGGTAGGAGCGCGGCGCCTCCCCGGGGCCGGGGCGCGGGCTGCCCCGCTCCCCGCCTCACGCAGCGCCGTGTGCTCCCTTTCCCGCACAGGGAGAGCCTGGCCGAGTGCGCGGCGCGGGAGACGCTCGAGGAGGCGGCTCTGCCCCTGCGCCGCGTGCGCTTCGCCTCGGCCGTGAACGCGGCGTGCGCGGCCGCGCGCTACCACGACGTCACGGTGCTCATGAGGGCCGAGGCGGAGCCGGGCGCCGAGCCGCGCAACCGCGAGCCGCACAAGAACGAGGGTGAGGCGAGCGCGCGTGCGCGGCGGGCGGCCGTTACGGCCGTTGCGGCCGTTACAACCCCGCCGCGCCCCACCGTTCTGCCCGTGTCGTTTCTACAGGCTGGCGGTGGGTGAAATGGGACGAGTTTCCTCCGGCAGATCAGCTGTTCTGGCCCTTGCGCTGCTTGCGAGAACAAGGTTACAACCCCTTTACGGAGGATTTTGAGCATCTGAAGGGATATACGGGAAGTCACCAACTGTCGTGAAAAATAGTTTTATGTTGTAGGACAGTCTGTTTCACGGGTAGCCCCGCTTCTCCAGTGTAACAGATAATCTACATATATATACTGTTCTGTCTGCCAAGGTGAAAATACTGCCCATCAAAAAATGCAAGATATTTCAATGCTTCCGCCTTATTTCACATAATGGTTGTAGATGGAGCTTTCCTTCATAGCTGTTCAAGCATATTTTCTAATTCTTAAACATTTTTTTTTTATCTGAAAAACCTTAATTTAGATAAACATCCCTTTGTAAGTCAACAGAGCTACTCACATATATATAGTTAAGAATATTACTGTAGACGGCACCACTTTCTTCAAAATATACAGTACCTATCCTAATAAGTTAAATGGAAATGGGTATTACATTAATCTAATTTTGAAAATTCATCCACACTAGTGATCCTTATCTCAACAGATTATCTTGATGTGTTACTACAGCTCTTAATAGTTTAATAAAGAGGTGCCTAAAGTGTGACTGGTAAAACAAACACTATACAGCTAGTCTTATTTGCAGGTATAGTTCTGAAACAGACTATCAAACCTCTGGGCTGAAGAAGCTAGTCAGCATTAAACACTGCACAGATTCACCTAGTTCTTTACAGCTACCAGGATTTGATAGAATTCTCAATCTTCAGTTCGATGTGACTGAATGATGAATTAGCAGTGAATGATATCAGAGAACGCAAAGATATAAAACAATGAGTTTACAATTTGAAAAATTTCTAGAATTTATAGCTGAACTTGTTTCTTTTTCAGCCATAGTCATTAGGACTTCTGTGAATTTTAGCATCAGAATGGATTATGACTCGAAGATTATTTCACAAAAATTGCCAGCTTTTTTTTTCTTCAATGTTCTTTTAAAGCACATTTTCTGTTTGTTTCCTTTATGTGCCATGCACAGTAGAAAACAGTCTGTGATACCCCTTAATTTCATTTAAGTAAAACACAAATCATGAAATAATGAGAGTTTTGAATTTATTTGAAACTATAAATTGGCTTGTAAATTCTAAAAGAAAAAAAGGGCTTAAAGTGCTTGCTTTGCACATAATTTTCTTAGATAGTGTTTTCCACTGAGAAGTGGGCAGAATGGTGCAAAATGCAAGAATTCTGTTGATAACTAAGCCTGCCACTTAGTTGATTACACGTAAATATTCTTAACTACATTGAGCTTCCCGTGGCATGGATGGAGTCCTTGTCTGAAGTGGAAAAAGTAGTTTTGTAATGGAAGACCTTGCAGAATATTACCTTATTACAGTATTTTTTTGAATAAAAAATAAGTTTTATACAAAGTGGAGTTCTTTCCCCAAAGCAGTATTTTGTACATTGAAATATATTCCACACAGCTGTCAACAGAGGGGCTGTAGGAAGAGTTGACAGATGTCCAACCCATCTGTTCTGAAGAATAATGAGAAGAATAGTAGGTCAAAGGATTTTACGCTATTGTAAATGTAAATGTTAGAAAACATCCAAGTCCTTGATGCAAAATAATGAGTTATTGTAAAGTGATTTGTAATACAATAAATACTTCAGTACATGTACTGGTTATGTTCATTCTGTCCGTTGTAAATATACAAGTGAAACTGCTGAAATTAGGACACAGTATCTCCATATGTTAGGATTACCATATCCTAAGTGGACTGATTAAATGACTACAGTGCCTTACTGCAATCAGCTAACAGCAATTTGTGACTTGTTTTAATCTATCTTGCATTGGTTCTGTGTCCTAAGACAGATCAAAGAAGGGGCTTTTAGGAAAGAAGATACCAATGCCATCATACAAAGCATGAAGAAACTGCTCTCTGCAGTATTATGCATGATTGATTGCTCATATTTAAGAAACAATGTGAACAAGAGCAGAGTAGGCAAAGCTGACTAGAAGGGCTGTCGAGGTGCCAGCCTCATTTGGTCCCATATTGAAGTAAAGGGGAAAAACAGTTGCTCTATAAATATGATTATGGTAAACACCACAAAAAAGATAACAGTGGCACAAAGTTAAAAAAATATATATATGTATCACTTTAAACTGCCAAGTACAAAGGCAAATCATAAGAGGCTCTTTCTGAAGTAAGTTTAGAAGGAATAGTTGAGACACAAATTGTCTGCTGCCTCTCAAAACAAAATCTACCTAATACCAATGTGATTGAACCTGACTGCAAAGGTCCTTTTCACTCTTGCATCCCAGCAGGACACATGTTGGTCAGGTGGGGTGGTATTACAGGATAAATACTAAGAAAATTAAGCAAATGAAGCATTAAGAAATGAACAACTTCCACACAATGGGAAAGCAGAGTTTTCATTAGGAAACTTAGTTGCTGGGCAGAAACCTGTAATTGGCACGAGCACCAGGGAGCCTAAGCAAGCTCTGATCAAATCGGAATCAGAGAGAAAAGGAGCTGTCATACAACTCCCCAAACAAAACAACGAGGTAAGGAAAGGCAAGGGATGCGTCTTTGGAAAGATGAAAGAACAGTGTAGCCGAGACAGGAAATGCAACTGCTTAAGTAAACAAATTAGCAGTTTTGCAAGACTGAAGAAAACGTAGATGCCAGGAATGAAAAAACTATGAACACTTTGAACTGAAAGGAGCTGAACACACAGTTGGACCCAGAATGCAGCATCCCCAGGGTCCCAGGATGCCTGCTCAGTGCATGGCTGAGGTCGCTATCCGAAACTCTGCATTGCTGAGTGTCCAGCAAAGAAAAACTGTTACAAGGACAGGCTGACTGTTCTGCTGCTTCCAGTCCTCACAAAGCCATTTGAAAAGAAAATTGGGAGTATAAGCCTCCAAAACTGTTCAACCAAACACTTACTAGGATAAAATGTGGCGAGTAAGGAAGCTACACAAGTTCATCTAAGATTTAAGGTTGCAAATTGATAAAAGTTACACAAAGAGTTTAGTTATGACAAATCATTTATTATATATTACAATAATTACAAACATTTTTATTACACCTTATTGCCATATTTTTGTTCTCAGAGCACACAAGATGATCAAGAACGTGGATTTTGGCAGTAACATAAAAATATTAAAATTACAAATTTCATGCGTTATTTCTGTGCCATAGAAAAGGCTGTCATCAAAAGAGTAAAGTTACTAACAAACATACAAGGGGATTCCCCTTACACCTTTTTTCCCAGGAACTTTTGTCCTCTAATGTATAGTAAATATATATATATATATATACACACACACACACGCACGCACATGTCTCTTGCAAACATACACACTCTCACATTTACATAATGACCAGAAATTTGGTATCTCTCCTCGAGCAAAAACATCCCAGTCATTTTTGTTTGGGCATCTCATGGAAACAAAAAATCTAAAAGTCCATGGTTTTAAATTAGTCACCCTCTTTCTGTGCCAGCTGCATCTTTTCCCTGCACAGGGCCACCAGCGTGACAATGGGTATTGCAGTTTGTGACGAACAGCATCCTACCTGCCTTCACCACAGGAAAGGTCTATCAGGGATACTGCTCCCCTTGTACCTAGTCCGAGTCACTGCTGCTGCTTGATGAGTCTGTCGACATCACTTCCACATCGTCTTCGTTCTCTTTATTGTGTCCCGGAGGCTCCAGCAAGAAGTCGTTGCTATGATTGGGAGGTAGCATGTTCATGGACATATCACTTGACTGCCAAGGGTACTGGGGAGCCAGCACATCTGGAACAAAAGGGGTTTACATCAATGAAGTATCAGCTTTTTATATTCACCAACTCAATGGGACTGCTCAACAGAACTCCAAAACTCAGCAAGGATTTTATGATTTGTTTTCATTGTAAAATGGACAGCTGAAACTGAAGAAGCAGCTGGGAGATATCTCATAACAGAGGCATTCCCTCAGTGTGAAAGTCTCTTCTGCCAGAGGCCCAGTAATACATGTGGCTCTTAATCTCTCATCACTCCACTTCAAACAGTATATACTCATACTGAGCTTTTCATCTTCAAAGCAGTTTGAACTGACTAACTTTCACAACCACAGACAGTTGTGAAAACGGCCACCCCCTGTCAGCATGCAAAAATAGATAAAAAACAATACATGAAAGGATAAATCAATAGCTAAGGTAGGCCACAGAAATTCAGACTTAAAGGTCTCATCTGAATTTGGCTGAAACACCCTGAGTATCACACTTCTGTCAGCAAACACAGTGCACCAAATGCTAAATACAGTCCCGGTACAAGACGAGGGTCTCAGGCAGAGGTCAGTGTGACGGAGGTAAGTGCCCTACAGTGCCCCGGCCAGGCACCTCATTATTTCTTCCAATCTCCGACGTCCAGAACCCTCCCATCCTGCATCTCCCCACCAACCTACTGGGGACCTGTCAGCTCCCCCCACTTCCCTGTCAATCCCTTCCTCACTTGCCCCTAAAAACACCTCCCACTGCAGAGGCATAATGTGCATATGCAATGTTATTTCTGCTCCTTTCTTTCGAAACTGTGGTCCCACTGCTGTGTTTCCAATCCGTCCCTCTTATTACCAGTCACTGTGGCTACAGCCCATCCACAGACAAAACCAACTACCTCCTGCTTACAGCAAGAATTAAAAACAACTGAATTTAATAAAAACCCACTCACACAGGCAGAAAGGGAGGACACTGCCAGGGGTCATACAAGGAAGAAATAGCCCACTCGGCTACTGGTGGACTCAGAAGCACCCAGAATCCACACGAAAGCTTTTGATCATTAAATTTCCACACACCTGTGACTCCATGTGTGGAACTCCAGGCCCCAACACCATGTTACTGTAGGTTACTGCATTTCCTAGCTCTGCAAGTCTGATGGCCAGCAGACCAGAGGACACAATTCAGCCTTTATACCAGTTTCCTGCCCACTTTGGGAAGACTAAGAATAGGATGGGGTGGGTTTATTCCTGCCGAGGTAAACTTATTCTGTTTGAAACAGCTGAGTGTGTAAACCAGTGGTTTGGATCCTGTGGCCACGCTTCAACATTTCAATCACTGCACTGTTCAACCAGAGTGAGAGTGTACTGAAAAGCTCAAGTTCTGAGACCATCAAGCACCTCAGAGGCTGGCTCACAGTTAGACTCAGTAAGGGCTTAGGAACTAGATATTTCTCTGCAGAAGTTTCTAAAAGGACTAGATGTCAAAATAAGCATTCTCAGGATGTGCCTGCCACACCCCAACAGATTCAGGATTCCTACAGAAAGCATCATGTCAGCCTCTGCTTTATTTTGAATGAACTGAGATGACAGTCTAGTAATCTAGTCTAGTCTAGACTTGTCAGCCTAGTAATTAGAGGATCTGACAGGGGGAACCCAGGTTCAACTAACTCCTTTGCTTTAAGGGTTTGAATCCCGCATTTTCCAGGGTCTAGGAAAAGCCCTAAACAGTGAGCTTTCAGTTCCTACAGAGACTACTCAGAAGTGAAGGGAGTGAGTCTGAATCCTTTAAAGCAGCGAAGCTGCCCTGAAGTCACTCTTCCAGGCCTTAGGCATAAGCTCAACCTCTACAATGCTGCAAGAGGGAGAAATTACCTTAACATCCAAGAGAAAGAGATAACCTTAACCTCTCTGACCGTATTTCACAACAAGAGAAAGGCATATGGACCTGTTTGAGAGAAACCTCACATGGGTTTCTCTGTTTTCTCTAGGGTCAGAGGTTTAGAAAGGGAGAGGACATTAAACTTTAATTGACTTGTCAAGAGGTGGCATTAGGATTACATATATGACTGGAGACACCTCCTCTTCTTAAGGCACTAGCAATAAAGCCTTTTTGTTGTATTTAAAAAGTCAAAATAATTCAAAAAAAAATCAGTGCAATTTTTTAAAAGAGTTTTTTTCATAATTACTACAAGCTAAACAGACAAGTAAGAATTGTTACAGGTTTTCTAAATATTCAAAGTAAGAATTTTGCCATACTTCAGTCTAACCTCGATAAGATTAAAGCTGCTCATATACACAGCGATTCCACCTAATTCTCCATTCAGTTACTGCAGTTTGCCACTAAATTATATTTTAGCATGAATGAATGAATCCCATTAAAGTTAGGAGAAGTACCCATTACATTAACCAGTTAAGCTTTTAACATTAATTCCTGCACTCAGCCTCATCAGCTGTCCCTGCCGATGTATTTTCAAACAGGAACTTCTAACCAGTCTTGCTATAGGTGGGTAGGGAAAAGAACAAAATCTCCTGATTATACCTTTCACAATCCTGTACTTTCACTGCAAAAAAGTGCGCAGTGGAAATGTTTTTTTTTTAAATATGATTTGATATCCTTAGAGTAATTTAAGATAAGCGACGTGAAAGGCAACTAATGTGATTTTTTTCTTTATGTTTAGTTATGGTCTAGTTTCTGCAGAATGGCTTAACATGAAATAAAAAAGAATTATGTTAATTCTAACCATTTTTACTAGTTCTTCACCACTAAGGAACAATGTTGGCTATAATTTTCATTATTTTAATTCTGTTTTGCCATTGCTAAGGAATACTCATAACTGCTATGATTATACAATGACTAAAGAAAAGCAACACAGCTGAGATCCCCTTACCTGGCAATCTGCCTGCTGCAAGTGCATCTCCTGGTAAGTGCCCATTAACTCCATTGGTGGATGGGTTGTTCATCTGACCCAAGAGACCACTCCTCATTTCCAGATCCGTAGGATATGGCCTGCGAGGGTCCCCTTAAAAAGAAAATGATTTTCAATAAAAACATTGCAGATACTTGCAGATATTACCTTTTTCTTCGGTGCTTAGTTTTACTGACCAGAAAAGAGCCACTCATTAGTAATGAGCATCAACCTATTCCACAAAAAAAATCCAAGTCTGTGTCCTTCATTTTGGCTATGTTCATTCACATTTTGCAGCAGAAGTCTTAAAGAAATCTATGTTTAGATCGTTGTTCTCCCTGCTACTTCATAGCTAACCAGTAAAGACACGAATTGGAAGGAATACAATATCATCTGGGTATGTGGGAAAATTCCCAAAATTGGGGCCTGGCATAACAAAATCTGTACTTCTGACTCCACTGACTATTAACTCCCTCTGAAAAGAATACATGGAGGGGAGACACAATCAGACACACGGAAAAAGCCCTTAACATTCTTGGTTCTAGCTTACATTCAACATACAGGAAAACAGAGCAAGCAAAACAGCAAAGAATGCCAGTAAGTTAATGGAAGCCTGTAGATTTGTAGCCTTTGAAGCTCTGAAGGACTTTGGATATCCAATTTTGATGGATATATGTTTGCAGATATGGCACCTGAAAACAACATATGCCCCTAAGAAACCAAATTAAATTTGTTGTTGTTACACATAGGCATTTTAGGTCCAGATACTGGCTTTCATTTCAAAAATAAAAACAAATAAAATAACCATGATAGTTACCCGGTACCCATGTCAGAGGGGCACAAACAGCATTGCTAGCACTGATCCTATGGGCATATTTAATTATTTCTTCAGAGGAAATGGCACCTGGAAGAAATGAAAGAAAGATGCAAGGTCCTCAAAAGATTACACCATTCCGTTATTTCAGGTTATTGGGCCCTCTGGCAAAGATTGGAAATGTCATTTTGTCAGACATAAGGGGCATGCTCCAAATGCAGTGATCACTTACAGGATGCCTGGACACCCAAAGGACAAACTTTGCAGTAAAGTGGCTTTACAGTCATGAACTCCATATACCTTCAAAGTCAACAGTTGTTCAATCTTGTGAAAAACACAAACCAATCTCTTGAGCAGCACAGTCTATAAGAAAACTTCATCACTTGCTTCACTGTAAAGTTTGCCCTATAATACAAAGCTGAATTTTCTGTTTGTAGTAACAGTTGAGCATGCAGGTAGCAACCCTTCTACATAGGTAGCCGCATTGCAAGCGATACGTTTGTGAAATAACTTTTTCATTTAAGCATTTAGGTATGATAAAACAATAAGATACTACATTGAATGTAAAAATGTATCTCCATTAAAAAAGTAAAATAAAAACCCTAACTCACATAGTTTGGTGAATGCCACAGAGCATCAATAAATGCTACAAATACAAAGCAGCATCACCACCTAGCCAGCCTCTCATATCCAATGTTATGCATATGCACGTACATGCACACAGACACACTCTCCCTGTAGTCATTAGGCCAGCCAGGATAATTGCCTTTGGCGAGGCGCTTACGTAATCAGACAGACTATTCCCAGTGCAAGAAGAGCCTGGAGACACTGGATATTCAGATATATTTGCTACAGGTATCATTTTTAAAATGCATATTCGGCCTTTGTTCTGATGAAAAGGTTTACAGTTAATGAAACAGAAACGTATTTACAGAAAGCATCTGAAATCTATGATTTTTGCATGAAAACTTTTGAAAATGTGAATTCACAACTGCATTTGTGTAGCATGCACGACCATAGAAACGTACCTTTTCTTGCCTTTTCAATTGATTTCAACTTCTCCTTCGCTTGATAAACAGCTGTCGCCTAGTTATAAATGACAAAACAAACAAAAAACTCCAATGAATCATTAATTTGTAAACTTCTGCATAAAAAGGGATCTGTGAATAGAACCTTGATAAACTATTCAGAAAAATATGCAAAAGTAAACTACACTTGGAAGAAAATTAACATTATAAAACAAAACTGAATACCCTGATAAGTAAAGTATCTGACTACTAAAAAGAAAAACCCACTAAGCCATTGTGGGTTTTAATTATATTTAAATATTTAATCTTTTCAGACTAACACAATGCTGCTTTCTCCAGAAGCATCTTTATCACAAGTAGGTGTTCAAGCACATCACCTATGAACTTACCAGAATGTGCTCTGCTTCTTTTAGCTGTTTCTGCAGCTGCTGAATATCACTATCCCTCTTCTCTACAACCTTTTCTAAAAGTTGCATTTCATGATGGATTTTTCCTTGATCAACTGCCAGCTTCATTAGCTCTTGAAACTCTCCATCTCTCTGAATCAGCAGCTCTAGGATCTGTCAGACAAGAGTTTCATAGAATGTTTAATTGCTGCACAATTATGCAGGAAGGAAGAACAACTGGCATCTACAACAGTATTTCAGTTTGCATGCAAAATGAAACAAACTTCTTGCTGTTTGCAAAAACAACCTACAAGGCATGCGGCAAACAAAACAAACAAACAAACAGAAAAGGCATCAGAAGGACCAGGAATATCATTTTAGCTTGACCAAAATGCATCATTGTTATTAGTCTAAGTATACAAAGGGACAAGAGAGGGGGAAAAAAAAAAAGAGGTATAGTAAGGGAGAAGACTTAAATTAAAATAATAATAATAATAATAATATAATTAAGGTCAGCTTACCTGGCTTTCTTCTCCTGGTTGCGGAAGCTTCTGGTTTCTTGAAATGGCCAAAATTTCAATTAATTCTCTGAAAGGAAAACTACATTTATTCAACTTTCTGTGCTATTTTTTTTCTATTCTATTTGCTAATCAGACTAAGTCACCCCAAAATTTTCAGAATACTGACATTCTTAGAAAAATATTCACACAGAGCTATACTAAAAAAAACATAAAATATTTAAGTATCAGGAATTTCTCAACTTGGAAAGAAAGAAAAAAATATATTCCAATCCTAGAACTATTCACAGAATTTTTTTTTTCTCCTTTGAGCTCACAAAATGTTTATATGCATTTGTGCTAAAGAAATGTGCTAAGTCCTTGCCAAACTCATAAGATAGAAGCTGAGAATAGTTAAATAAAAAGAGACAATGGAATACATTAATGCTTTATCTTTATCACCTTTGTTTATCGCAAGAAGGCACGAAAGTAGAAGTTGTTATCATTATTTTACTTTCCTGCTTTTCCTTCATTTTTACAACAGAGCAAGCTTCACACTCGGGCATAAAGCATTTAAAGCTGTGCTTTCAAACATCCAAAGAGTTTGTTGTAAAACTACTACTATTATAAAAATAAATATACCCATTATGGTATATCAGCTGTATATCAAATGCATATAATAATATCAAGAAAATAATAATATTCTGGATCTAAGTTGGAAGGGTCTCTCATACAATTCTCCATATTTTACCCTTTTAACTCTGAAAAACTGTCAGTGATCTCTTAGAGTACTCAACCATGAGACCATGGTGCAAAAGGCACTTGGTGTAAATGGGGTAAATGTGGCAAATGTAAATATAGTTTCTCATGGCATGAGCTGAAGTTCGGTGCTGTGCATGGTAAGTTTATCTGAAGCAAACTCCTTGAAGCAAGGACTATTACACTCTTTGTCCAGATATGGCTTCTCAAGAGGGATGCAGAAGTGGCACAGTATAGGAGCCGGAACCTTAAAATGACCACAGGTGCTTTTCCAAAAGCTGGAACACCACCTTCACCAAAACTTAAAATTCTAAACAGAGCTTTATAGAGCTAAATAGGATCATCTTCCTGTTCTGTGCCTGAGCAACATCGAACCCAACAGCACCTTGATCTATATCCACATTCCTAAACACTAAAATAATTTAAAGCAATTAAAAAAAATGAAGCTTAGTATTTTTTTTCCTCATAAAGATTATCACACCTGACCAACCGTGATCAGTAGCAAATAAATGTGTTCCAAGGGGGCAAACGAATTTGCATCAAGGCAAATGTCATGATCGCCTGTAGTACTATCCTATGCTAGCTAGGTAATAAACAGATGTAGATTCATGTATGTATGTGTTTGTGCGTACGTGTGTGTAAACACCCCACATGGCCCATATACATGGCCCTTATACAGGCCGCACTTCTCCGTCCCTACCACCAAGCCAATACCATAACTGAGTCCAGGACTATAACCAGACCCACTGCCACGGTGCTTCAACACCTTGCTTCAACAAGAACATTCACAGAAATATTGCTGCGGGAAGCACTGGATGGAATACCAGTCCTCGAGAGAAGGAAAATCAGTAACATTTAAATGAAGATGAAAGCTGCCCTCACGCTGAACGGTCCGGGCTGCTCCCTCCGATGCCAGTTTTCCCCAGCTGTTGCTCCCCTCGGGAGAAGCGTTTCCTCTCCCGGCAGGAAACGCCGGTGACAACCACGGCCGGGCAGGTGGGATGGGAGGATAAGGAATCCGTCTGCCCCGGCCCGGGCGCAGGAGCGGAGCCCCCGGGACCTCCCCGGGCCTCCCCGAGCCCTGCGCCCGGCTACCCCCGGGGCTCCGCTCGGCCCT
>JAWLRI010000936.1:1890649-1915674 GCA_034781795.1 Crypturellus tataupa | reverse complement strand
TAACGGCTCGCCAGAGGCGGGGTGGGAAGCGAGGGGAGCTCCTGCCTGCGCCGCTGCCCCGCCGCGGGGCCGTACGCGCCTCCTCCCGCGGCAGCTCGGCGCCCGCGAGTCAGCGCTTGCCGCTTGGGATGCGCTGTCCCGGCGCGGGTTTGCATGGAGAGGAAACTCAACTGGAAGTCGAATGAGTTTCAGATGTCCCCTGTGGACACGGAAAGCAAACTTGGAGACGGCTGGCAACTGAACATCCTCGTAACTTCTTAACCCTGCGCTGCCCCCAAATCCCTTAGGTTTTTGCAGTTGGAGGGAGGAAGGGGGCTTTCCCAGTAACTTGAGAAGATTAAGTAACCCTTGTGGAAAATGTGGTGAAAACCCAAGCTTTAAATTGCGTAGCACCCCACTCCAAGCTCACTTTCCTGTCATGGGAGCAACAGGACCTCGTGGTGGCCGAGGAAAGGTGACCTTACCCCACACACAGATGCAGCATGTGCAACTTTAGAGGCGGCTTCACATAGATTGCAGAAAGGATCTAAATTGCAGAGAGGATCAGACAGTGGGATAGTTAACAGATGCACATCCTGCCCTTGGGTCTGCAGACAAGCAAAATGTATTTTAAAAATACTATTTCTAAAAAAGAATGCTGTTTGTGGTCGGATACTGTAAACTGACCCTGAGCTTGGGGAAGGCTCCTAGTGAAGTCAGAAGAATTTTTTAAATTCATGAAGCTTGTAGTAATGTGGAAAGAAAGAGGCAGAGGCTCGGGTGGAGGGCGAGATGAGACTGCCAGGAGTGGAAACTAATCCAGGCCGAGGTTTATGACCAGTAAGGGCTCTTCCAGGGAAGAACGTGGAGTCCTCAGGTGCCACCATGTTGTGCTGTCAGCAAGCGGCCGCAACCCCCTCCCTGCGAGCCCTGCTTGTCATCACTCTTGATTAGAGGGAATATTAGATAGGCGATAGCATCTTAGGCTGCTCTGGTGTGTACTCTGATTATCCTTTCACCTTCTGCAATAAGTATGTCCCTGAGAAATCTGTGCTTATTAAAAAGGCAAAAAAGAAAGACAGGACACTTGATAATCAATGATTCTTTGAATTGTGGCTTAAGAAAATGATTGAACATTGTGGGATTTGCGATAAGGTAATGAGATTTGGCAGCTCTGAGAAGAAGATAATTGCCAACAGGAGTTTCTTAAAATTCATTTACAATATATAATAGCATTCAAAGGTCCAATCTGTAAGTAGTTTGGGAACTCTTTATAATGTCGCAGATAAAATCTCATCCAATAGTTCTACCCTTTAAAAGACTTTTGGTTGCCTTTCTTTTCCCCCCAAAAGACAGCATTTCCCTGATTTTGTTCAAGAAAGATGTAATCAGTGAAGATGTCTGGTTATGCTTCCAATTCACTGATTTGCTGGAGTGTCTCTATGGGAGTGTAAACAGAAATAACAGCTTCAGAAAATAAAGCAATCCTCTGGAGGCGCAAATAAAACAATCCCTCTGTTAAATTGCTTTCTTCCCCCACATTCATTTTTGACATCTGAATTATTTAGAAATATTGAAGTGAATATTGAATATTCTAAAATACTTCAGTGCTGTACTACTAGTTTCATTAGAGTTAAAAATTCGGAGCAGTAATAGGACTCTCAAATATGACAAGCCAAGGGGGGAATATTGGTTGTATGAGGTTGCTGGAGGCTCTTTCCTTCCTATTCCATGTATCTGGGAAGCTGTTCCCCTCTCCCTTTTGACAGCAGTGCTTTTCCCACTTAATCATGCCAATACCACCATTTTTTCAGTGGAGTAGCTGCCCTTCTCGCCCTCTTCCCTCCCTCCTCTATGCAGCACAGAGAGCTGTCTGCTTCCCATAGAGTCTGCAGTGCCTCCCCACTCCTTCCCCTGTAGATGCAGCAGTGGCTAAAAGCGCAGGTTTCTTAGCAGAGGGATATTTGTCCAAACTGATGCTCCTATTTCTGCGTAGGAGGATAGCGTGAGCCTCAAGGCATCAGGGAACGCCTGTCTGTGTGGAGACACACATGGAGTCCTCCAGACTATGTCAGAGGACTATGTCCCCTGTCTCCATCAGGACAAAGGGGAAGGCTGGGTGAAATAAGATCATGCCCCAGACTTGGCCCACGGGCCCGTTGGGGTAGCACTGAGCGGCTGAATAGACACTTGAAACATTTACCCGACCAAAACAACAGAACCTCTGTTTCCTCAGTTCTTCAGTGCTTTTGGCTTTCTTTCCCTCGAGTAGATTTTTTCATATATGGGTTGGTTTTGAGCCAGATATGTTCCTTAAAAGCCTATACCCTTCCCGAATAACTAAGCGTTATTGCCTAATTTGTTTTTCATAGTCTGAGAACATTTAAGTTAGGCAGCCATGGCTGTATCTTTCCACTCACAGTGAGATTACAAGACATTTCAGAATCTTTTTGATTTCAGATTGGCTTTTCAATAGCATATCAATCACAATATTAAGAGCGTCTTACCACAAGCAAAAATAGCTTGCCTCATCCTGCTCAGCTGAGTCTTATCTGTTCTAGAATTGACCTCTAGGAGATCATCTGCAGAGCAAACCAATTTCTACAGTGGCAGATCTGCGAGAAGCTGAGCCGCTCACTAGCTCCAAAGCAGCAATGCTGCTTACGCCCCAGCTCCCAGTTACTTGCTCTCCCTTACCCTCTGCCATCGTACACTTCCACAAGCCACTTAATAACAAGACAGAAAAATACCTCATGTTTTTGTTGGGTGCATTTCCTTCTCGGTTAGAGAGTGAGGCCTGCCCATGGAAGGCCTAGCAGTCAGGAGCAGGGAGGAGGGTGTTCCCCATGGAAGTGTTGGTTTACCTAACCTCCCCATGGGAACCATACCTGCACAGTGCCGTTTTAAGGTGCACCTAGACTGGTGTGGCCATGGGCTGATGCAAAAAAGTGCCATCTTTTCTGTCTCTTCAGCCAGGTTTTCTGTCTTCCTCCCCTTCATGTGAGAGCCCATTGCGGTGAGACTGCAGCAAGAAACAGCTGGGCAAGCCCATTCAACACATTTTTTGGGTGTGTTTGTCTTGTCAGATGAACTCATTGAAGCAATTGACTTCAGGACAACCATTCCTGGATCCCTGGGCACAAGGGAATGTGTGGCCAGGGAAATGATAGAGGGAGGCTACTCTTATTTCTAGGTAAGTGAAATTCAAGCACAGGATTCATCTGATGCAAAGCCTTTTTATTTCTTTATTTAGACTGCCATTGGGATTTCTTAATTTCTCTAGTTATTACCTTAGCTAATTATGAACTGGAGGATTGCCTTAAAACTTAGATGTTGAACCACAGAGAACTTCAGAACCCAGACCAGATTCCTGTTTTAATTCCATTTCCAGGCTACTGTGCTCTTCATCTGTCCTGTTATATATATGTTCCAGACACTAAACATCAAGTGTGCAGTTGGTAGGTGTTTGGATACCACACCTTAAAATAACACTAGACTGTGTAAGATGTTTAACTCCTAAAGGCCGTCTCGTGTCTGACCACAGCTAATAAAAGATTTGAAACAGTACAAATAGAAAGGCAACAGGATGATCAAGGGGAGCAAGTAGGAAAAAAGACAGAACAAATACTCATATGTAGTTCCTCTAAAAAATGTAAAAATGAAATCCTTTTCAGTTAAATATCAGCTAAAATGGAAATCAAACATCTTGTTTGGAAGAAAGTCATGGTAATGTTTTGGGCTGTGGAGAAGAGAATAATCATCCTATGTTTGTCAAGCTGTCTTTACACCATTAATATTTTTAAATGTCTCTGATAAATCATCTGTTTCTTATTGCTATTTAGAAAGATATCTCTATTTTCCTACTCACATATGTTGGATAGCGCTTTAGACCAGTGAGATGAGAGAGGAAAAAAAAGTGTTTTTGCTTAGCTAGTGTAAATTCTAAAATAGGTTAAAGACGAGACAAAAATAGATAATACTATGAGCCAAAGCTTTTTTTTTTTCTTTTTTTTTTTTTTTTGAAGGAGTGTGAAACACTAGTACATATGGCCAAAACCAGAGCTTGGCATGCCAATCCAGAGTGCTCCACCACAAAATTAGCTCTTCTTTAAGCTATATTAAACTTGAATTGCACCGATTTCTGCTGGTGTAAATCTATGCAGAGCACTCGAGGCAGGAAGTCGCCCAGGCAGAAAGCGCTGCAATGCTCAGTCTGCTAGAGTGCTTGCTGGGACCAGTGCTGCCTATGGAGTAGGAGGTGTTGAGTAGGAGACAGAAAGAATCGCAACTGCCACTGGAGAGTGACAAAAAAATAAGGGCCCTATGCAAAGGAGAAGTTTGTTTGGCTACATGGCCGCTAGTGATATTGCCAGTTCTGCCAACAGTTTTCAGGAATAGGGGAAGATACAGGGGCAAATTAAACAGAGATCTTTTGCCTAAGCAAGCCAGAAGTTAATGCTGATGATTTCATTAAAAAAAAAAAAAAAAAAAGAAAAATCTAATTAGGGATAATGAGATTCCTGGGGTAGGCCCCCAACACATATTAATTTTGAGTCTTTATTAAGCTAAACTTGTTTATTTGGAAAAAAATCTTATTTTCCTTGTGACTTCTGCTATAGCTGTTTACCAAACACTACAGGGACGCCCACACAAGCCTCTATAGAAACCAGGCTGAAATAGAGTTGTTTACTTCCCCTCACCAAAAATAAATAAATAAATAAATCCAAGGGCAGTGATGACAGCAGCATTCCCTGCTCTCCCACATGCTGAATTCCACCTAAGCTGATAGAAGAAGTTGTAATTTACTTATGATGAATCTCTTCAGACACCTCCCTCAACCTTTTATTGTGTCCTGCTGCCTGCTAACAATAAAACTGTCATCTCTTCCATTTAGACTAGGTCACCTGTCTTTCAACTGGCGAGTGCGTCTTCTGATTTCCAAGATGCTCCTTCCAGACAGCTCTTCAAATATCTGCAGCTGACACTGACTTCTACCCATGAGATTCAGAAAGAGCAGAAAAGTGGCCATAAATAGGGATAGCTATCTTAAATTAGCTGTGAGGACTGTCGGGCAAAGATAAAATGAAGATTTATTTAGAAATCTACAAAAGCAAAAATGAGAACAATGATTTCTTTCCTAGCAATTGGAAATGAGTAGATGTAAAACTCCTTTTGAAAGAAGAGTCTTGGGAGAAGTGAAGCAAGCTTTTATTGGCAGCTGAGAAAATATTATGATAAACTATCCCAAATGCAATTACAGAACGAGTTTTACAGAATAGCCAAGTAGGATATCATGGGAGATTCTGAAATCTCAGCTAACTTCTAACAATACTGCCTCCATGTGATGATCAATATTAAATCTGAGAAGGATTATTACCATCAGTAGCAGTCCATCCTGGGTAAAGTAGGACAATTACACGCAGTCATCGCTACCTCAGAACTGTGGCATATATTTGATTTACAACATACCATTCAGAAAGAAACGCTGCTCCACTGAAAAGTTGGTGTATTTATTATGTCTACAGATAAGTTTCTCAAAAGTTAATGGTAGGGCCAGGCAAGGAGTTACTTCTGTAGTTTTGATCATCCACAAATACAGATACAAGGAACAGTTATTCTTCATTGGTGACCTGTGTGGATGCTTTTAGGTGGCTGAGAGAGGTCTGTAGAGATTCACCGCATCTATTTTCAAGATGGATTAAACTATTCAGCCGCATTCTCCCTGCAAATCAGAGCAGGTCTCAAATCACACCAAAGCCCCCTCAAGTAGACAAATCATACCTAGAGTTCATGTTTATTTGTGGCTTGTCTTCTTTTGAGCTCAAATTGCAATAAAATACTGACATGAGGTCATTAAAAACTATGTAGTCTTATCAGATGTCCTTTTACTATCTAGGTGGTAGACAATGAAAATAATCTGCCAAGAGTTCATGCATAATTAAAATAATTGTATTACTGATATCAAGGGCATTTTGTAGTTATACTGCTTTTGGGAGTGTTTTTTGCCTTTAGATAGTAAGTATCTTTGCCAGAAGTTGTAGCTTGTGCCTTGTGGGTAAGAACCCAGGATCTGGATTAGATACTAGCTGCTTGTCAGAATTTCATATGTCACCTGGCAACACTACCATTGGCAAATGTTTCTTTAAGAGGCACTCGGTAGTCATGAACTTGGGCACATAAAATATGTATGCAAAATGCACTGTGAAATAAAAAAATAAAAGAATGAAAAGCAACCAGCACAATCTGTCACTTCTTTACTGACCCAGTAAAGTTTCACAACAGGACAATCATTTGCATTTTGTTGTTTTCTCTTGAACTCACAAAATTCCTTTCTTCGTCTTTCACCTTCCCCCATGTTTCTCTTGTAGGAAACATTCATTAAACAGACGGGAAAGTGGCCAGGTTGGGATCCCATGTAATTCTTGGCTTGAGGTGCTTCGTGAATTGCATTTTCACACTTAGGTTATCTGGTAATAAGCTTGGCAAAAAAAAAGGATGCCGTAGCGCCGAGAGATATCTGCATTTGCAGATAGTGTGGTAGCAAGTTCACCCCAGAGCAGCTTCTCACTCAGGAGTCTACTTCCTCCTCCACAGTGCTCCTTATGCCCCTGTCTCTCCCTTTGATTTTGTTCTGGTTACTCAATGCCTTGAAACAACAGTCAGTTGTTCATTTCCGAATTTTAAGCTTCATAAGGCATGTTACAATTCTTTGAACAAGGCTTGATTTTGCCAATGGTTGACCTTGAGAAGTGCTGAACATTCTGCCCTTAGCTCGGCAGCATGACGTGTCCCTGCGTTTAGTTTCCAGCTAGTTCTTTAAAATCGAGCTTGTATTTAAGCTGTTTGGTAGATTGTGACCTGAGGATACAGCACTTGGCAGATTCCAGTCTTCCAGGACCACGTAGTCAGGACGACATTTGTACTGGGGCTAAACTAATGCATTTATTCCAGATGCTGATATCTATGCCAAGGGCTTCTGTGTACCCTGCCTTCCAAGCTGACATGTTTTGTCCTCTAAAGTATGGTATTTTTTATACTATTCTCAGAGAATTTCCATGGTATTTTTTACACTCTTCTCAGAGAATTCCACAATATGGATGCCTGCATCATGGTTGCAGAAGTGTGGTTAGTCATAGGATCTAACTGGGTTGCCTCTGATAAGACCACTCCACTGCCACAGGAGAGAATCCTTCCACAGTCATATAACAGCTCAGAATTCCTTTGTAGACAGTATAGATGGGACATTAGTGGTGTAGATGGCAATATGTTGTACTCTCCCTACCAGCACCGACCATATGGTCTGTTATATGTGTCTGCAAGCTTTCAAAGACACTCTTGGGTTAATGTCCAAAATCTACCACCTAGGAGTGCCTCCATGGCCCCAAATCTGGGCACTTCTCAAGTGGACCCCACCTTCACGTTGGGGTGAGCCTTGAGTATGCATCAACCTGTCCTTTTGTCCCACCCCCTTCTACAAACCTCGGTGTCCTGCAGACTAAACTCAGGCCAAAAGACAACCATGGCAGGTTCTTCAAGACTCGCAGTTTGGGAAAGCAAGGGTCAGATTTGGAGTCTTCCTAGCCTACATTCTAGGTGTAGCCCATGTTCTCTCTTGTTTTGGAGACCTGTGGTGTTCTCTTTGTCGTAATTCACACCAACTGTCTTGAAATACAGTTTTAAAGCTTAATTTAATTTTAAAGAAAAAGATATTTCAAAAACAACCTTGCTTTTCTACCAGTGCAAAGGTTATCCCATCCTTTCTTTGTCACATCCCCAGCACAGGATTTCTGCTTCTCTCAGCCCCTCAGATGTCTTGTAAACATGTGCCCTGCTGGTTAGGGACCCACATAAAACTCCCGTCTTATGAATTCACACTTGCCTTTTGTTCTCTCCTCTCCCAGGAAAAATAAATGCCTCTTCCCCACCCAAACGCACAGTCCACGTATCAAGGCGCAGCTTTATGACACACTACCATGCCAGTCTCTGCAAAGATAAAATCTTAAGTTTCCCCCTACCCGCTCCCTCCTCTTTCTGGCCTGAACACTGGTACCAAGGAGAGTAAGAAACACACAGTTCTGAAGTAGGGATAAGTGTCTTTATAAATGACCTAATGTTACACAGGTTTGTAATCAAGAGTTCAAATCATTTTTTGGTGTTATTTTGCAAATACAGAAATTCAGTTCTAAAATATGCAATTAGTAAAGGATTTCAGTCTTAGATAAATTCTGTTCTCATCTTAAAAAACTTTTGCAAGGTGACTTTCTTTTTTGTTTTGTTTTGTTTTTTTTTCCACATGATTTTAGTAACTGTTGCAGTCCTCATACACATATTTTCTGTTAATCCCATGTGCCTGATTACCTCAAGGTTTGTTTTTATCAAAACAAAAATCTGTTTTTGTCTCAACATCTGAGTATCAGAGGTATACTAGTTAAAGCAGCCATGCAATGTCCCTAGTTTCCAATTGACCTCTGGTAGAAAAACAGCATCATCTGTTCACTTCCAAATGTGCACTGATTTTCCAGATGTAACAGGATGTTGCAAGGGGATCCAATCCTCAGTCACACTTGACTGCATCTATCTTTTGGAGGTAACTAACTTTTATTAGCAGAAGTTGAACTCAAAACTTAAGTTCTTTCCAATTTGAAGTTTCACACATTTACAGGAATACACAAGCCAATTTTGCTGAAAATAAAATGGAAAGTGATGTAGAAGTTAAATTTCTTCATGTGCCATATTCAAAGCCAGCCTGTGAATGGATTTCTTGAAATTTCAATTTTTAACTGTAAAGAAAGTGTCAGAATGCATCACTTTTGAACACAGAAAGATGTTACAGGCTGTGGGGAGATGAATATCTGCAATGAGGAAAACAACCCAACTGGCATGTAGAGGAATACTTGAAGCTTCCTTTGTTATGACTACAGTAGAAATACACAAGTATTTTCCTAGAATAACAAAGCATTCATTCTGTCTCCTGCTTGGAGCTGTTGAGCATTTGCAGTGGGTTATTAGCAACGGTACAATGTCTTGTGTTTTGAACAAAAATCACAGGAATTAGTAGGGAAGGAAATTAAAGCATTCCCTGTAGCCCTGGCCCAGGATTTGCTTAAGGTTTTTGTTTTAAGGAGTCATGGGATTAAAAATAATAATAATAATAATAATAATCTGTGTTGGACTTAAGGAGTGGCACTCAATATATCCATCTCTCAGGGGAGCACCTCTATAATTAAGATACAAAGTTGGAACCCCAATTTCTTCTTTCTTGCACGGATACTAAACACTTGATGCTCAAGTCATAGATCAGCATCAGCTTCTCCTCAGAGACCGGGGTTCAGTGGGACACGTGTGTCCGCCCAAAGGAAAGGGCCAGCTACTTAAATCGAGAAGAGAATGAAAGAAAGGAGGGTTCAAAATGCATTCCAGTCCCACACACGCCAGAGTCGAAATGTGGGAAGAGGCAGAATCATAGCTGTCATCCTTTCCCTCCCCTACTGGCTGGCTTCAACAGATGCTGCTCCCTCCTATTCAGAGGGCCTGTTGCCAGGAAGGGGATGCACAGCTGCCTAACACTCCAGGTCCCTGGAAGGGTACAAAAAAACCCAAATCCAGCTCCTGAATTGCGGACCTTGAGTCCCTTTCCTGTAGATAAGATCCTCAGCCTGAGTCCTGCTCTGCATTTTTCCCTTTTCTTCTTGATGCCTGATCTTGAAAACAAGCCCATCATATGTGGGGCAATACCAAAAGCAGGGAGGAACTTGTGAAGAAATGCAAAGCAGCTTGTTCTTCTTTGTGTACTTGAAGAAAGCTGGAAATGACCATGGTGGCTATTATCACATGCTTTGATTGGTTTTAGATTTCTTTGTGCTTACATGAAAAAAAAAAAAAAGGAGGTGAGGGACACTAAAAGAGTTCTACCAGTTCAAGCAGCTCCAGGTTGAGCTGCCCTGGTCCCTGTCTGCCCCTGTGATCAGCTAAATGTTCCCAGCCCTTCCCATGCCTGAGAATCAGAGAACGGTTGAGGTTGCAAGGGACCTCTAGAGATCATCTAGTCCAACCCCCTGCTCCAGCAGGGACACCCAGAGCACGTGGCACAGGGTGGCACCCAGGCGGGTTTGGAAGATCTCCAGAGAAGGAGACTCCACAGCCTCTCTGGGCAGCCTGTGCCAGGGCTCTGTCACCCTCACAGCACCAGAATTGCTGTGCAGGGGTCCCGTGCAGCAAACAGGTTCCTGAGGGAAACAACCCCCTGCGTTACACTCCGACTAGATGAACTCCCTGAGTTTGGCTCCAGTGGTGCCAAGGCCAACACAAGAGAGAGGCCAAAACGCGCAGGAGAGGCAGGACGGCGAGTGTGCGAGGAGCCAGGGGCTCCGGCAGCAGTAGCCCATATTTAGAGCAGCTTATGCTGTGCTGGAAACATACTCTGAGATACCTTTGAGATGTTATTTGCCCAGTGGGTTGCCATCATCCGTACCTCCTGCAAAATAAATCTGCTTGAGCTGCATGCTGAGTCCCAAAATAGATTAGATATCACCCACTGCAGGGTTTTGTGCTTAAAAAAAAAAACAGACTTGGCACTGAACAAGGCCCAGGGGTAGGGTTTCATGGGATGCTGAACTCAAGCTAACAGCTTGCTCCTGCGCCAAGGGGGGCTGCTCATCTTCTTTCCCCCTGCATTTCCTCCCCCACAGCCACATGCCACTAATGCTTCCCTTGCAGCGACTCCGGCGTTCAGCTTCCACCTCGCAAGGGGGCCACTTTGTCTTGCTAATCCCACCAGAGGGATTTCGCCAGAAAAAGCGAGTCACGGTCTGCTGGGCGCATGAGCTAGGGCAGCTCGCTCGGCCGCCGGCCTCGGTGCGATGGCCCCCAGCACCTCACGGACACCAGGGAAGGGGCTCGAGCCCGGCCAGGAGCAGGAGCGCGTGTGGGAGCAGCGGCAGAGCCCGTCAGCAGCGACGAGCAGCCGCGTTGGCTCCGTTCCCGCCGAGCCGCAGTCCAGCGCTTCTTGGACTTTGCTATCCAAAGCACATCATTAAACGCACGCGGGCCCTGCCTCAGAGCCCCACCAAACTTTTACAGTTACAGATTATAGGGCAAGTGAATTTGCAGATCCTCGTAGACTCAACAACCGGCTTCGTACTTGGCTCTTGCTGGCAGCTCGGGCGTGTTGTAGAACAGCGGTGCAATGTGCTTCCCCTCTGGGAAATTCTGCTTGCTGAAGGAGCAATCTAATTACGTGCTCGAAGCTTTCGGAGGATTTGGAGCGCCAGCCCCCTGGAGGGCAGCTGCAGTAATCCAGATGCTAGGCAACAATAGCAGGAAGCCTGCGACGAAGCCCGCATTCAGTTGGAAAGAATGTCACTTAAATGACAAAATACCTACTCGAGAGCTTCCTCTCTTGGAGCAGCAGGCGAGCGACTCTTTTGTTGAGAGGAGTTGACATTTCGCTTGCTGTCCGGCCACAGCCTCCAACGGCAGCTCTCCGAAGGGGCCCGGCCTCTCTTGGCGGCATTTATGGACCAGGAGATTCATGGATCGGTTTCACAGGTCACGGTTCCAGCCCTTCCCTGCTCCTCAAACAAAAATGATTTCAGCTGGCCAAAAGTCAGGCAGAAAGGAGGGCGCTTTTGCCCCTGAGGAGCAGCACGATTCAGCTTGAGCGATTATTATCTGCAAAGTCATTGACATTCCTCAGACTGAGAAGCAATCAGTTTTGGCCCTGGATGCAGAAACCCAAACAGAGAAGCTGAGACCTGCTGTGATTTTGCAGAAGCTGCGGTGGAGACAAGGGAACTGAAAGGTTCTTCCTCTCCCACACAGGAACAACGTGAGCTCTGCAGCGTCCTTCGCAGCCCAGGCAGTTTGCCTTGGTGAAAATCCCTCTCTGTGCAGAATAGCTGAATTCCTACCAACAGCATCTGTTGCGGAGCTCTTGTGGAGTACGTAGCGGAACTGTAGGCGCTCCAGATTGCTCCTCGCAGAATCGTTCAACTTCTGCGTTTCAAGGCTGCCAAGATTGGGAAAGAAGAGGTGTTCACTTTCTGCCAGAATCCGGGAAGCGCAGGGGCTTCGCTAGAGGAGACGGGGCTTTCTGAGGAGGACGTGTCCCGACTCTCGTGGTGGGGGAAGGAGGAGGTCCGGCTCACCTGCCCTGCCACAGAGCTTTCACGCAAGTTCTGCTCTCTGCTCTTCTGCCCTCAAGCTACGGTGCACCTGGGTTTTGCACCCCATTCTGGGCCTGAGAGACGTCGTGTTGTGGCCACGCACCGCGCTGGTGCTGCCTGCGCTCTGAGAAGCCGCCTGCCGTGGGCCTGCAGCGCGAGCACACAGATATTCTTAGCGTGAAGACGCGGTTAACTCGGTTTCTAACCAAGCTGCAGTTCTACAGCTGGGGAAGATGCTGTGCAGTGAAATCATACTTTGGTATTTATTTTTAGCTTGTATGGAAATTACAACGATGCAGTCATGCTCTGAGCAATATATCTGCCTGCCTTCCCTTTGCAAATATTGACGTTTTCAGCAAAGTTTCATTTAGGGTTAAAGATATCAGGCCCCTACATATTTCATGAAAACAGACATTAAATGTAGCTGAGTGAAGGGCTGTAAGGAAGTAAAAGTGCAGCATCAACCCAAGCCATAGCAGGCATGCAAGAATGCACACAGGAGAGCGATGTTACATGTCCCAAACACAGGAAAAGCTTTAGTCAGAGCTATCACCTTAGGAGACACCAGGTAATCTCACCTTGACATGAAATTCAGTTGGAAACCAGGTATCATGTGTGTGTGGTAGATGGAATTACTTTTTTACTTAAGAGAGTAAAAAATAAATACCTATTTTGCCTCCCACTCATGTTTTAGACTGTCAAGAAGGTTTTCTCACAATGGAACCTGTCAGAATGATTTTCTGATGTTTTTCCGAGGACAGGCAACACTTTCCCACACAGTTCTGGGATGCTGTTTGGTAATTAGCCAGCGACCATTCCCAATAATCCGTTTGGATGCAGCCTGGCTGTTTTGGGAGTTAAACAAAAGGGTATGGGTCATTCTATCACAGCTGGCCCCACCGTCATCGGGAGCACATTTGATTTATTAATATAAATGCTACTGCAATCTGTCTTGCAGGCACTGCTATGTATGCAGCGAATGTGACTTAATGGGGTTTGCAGTATATAAAGAAACTATTTTACAGCATGACTAATTATTTGCAACTCCTTTTTATCCATTTTGTTCTTTTAACATAGTTTTAACATTGGTCTCCCTTCGCTTGTCTGCCCACTCCTGAGGCTCAGCTGTCAATATTTCCCATTCCTACAGCTCACCCATACACCAAGGTAGACTCCTTACGCTCTCCCAACAGGCAGTGACGACAGCAAGGATTGCAAAAGCAAAGCAGAAGCCAGAAAGAAAGGCCTAAACCCAGCTTTGGCAGATTCAAAAGCCCTCGATGCAAAAGCAAGTCTGTGTAAGAGGGGATTAGTTCAGATTATGTTTTACATTAAAATTCATATACTGTTATAAGAATAATATGATTTCCTTATTTTACTTTATTTATATTATTTTATTTTATTTTTTATAAAGGAACACATTCCACATGTATATTAATCAACAATTTAAAAAATATTCCTTCCTGATGTTTAGTACTCAGTTATATTTCACCCCATTTCCTTACTGCTCTTTCTTAGCATTGTCGCAGCATCTAGAGGCTCAATCCTGACTAAAGATTAGGTCCTCGATTTGCCTACCCTAAGAACTTATGTTTGACGGGTTTATCTTCCTTTCAAATTGTTTATTCATCTATGGTTATTACTCAAATGACACTGAGAATATATATTAGAGCTTATGACTGCTATGAATAGATGGTCTGGAATCTGTTCATTGTGTTTTGTTTTGTTTTAATTAATTACATCCTTTAATTAACATGAATCCCAGCCAGACATTTGCCTATCCATTTTCCATAGGCTTTTAGACTCCTTTGCCCTTTTAATTGTATCTCCAGCCATTTAACATTTAGGTGGGCAGAATATCTAGAGTAATGCAACTTTTTGTTGATGCTTTTGAAGCTGCTCATGAATCAAGTGCTTTCAGACAGGTAATTATCCTCTCTGTGCACTTGCCTGATCATGAAAAGAGCTGATATCAGAATACTTTGCTTTACTGGGAAGAATTATTCCTGTTTTACGGAAGGGGAGCAATAAGAAACACAGATTATGCCCTGTTTTTTGAGAGCTATTACCAGGCATCTTGTACCCTCTGGGGGCAACTAAATTGTGGCAACAGAGACAGCTTCTCAATTCCCAAGCTGTACCCTGGCCACATCATAAATTCATATAGGGATGAGGCTCTATTCCCTCTTCTGCATCCTAACTTCCACTGGAAGGGAATCCCAGTATGTGAGGAAGGCAGGATCTGCAAGGGCCCCCCTGGACAAGCAGGGGCCAACAGCTGTGGGAAGTAAAGGGAAGAACAGCAGAGGGACACACCGTGAAACTCTGCTTCATAGGACCCCACATTCTGCCTGTTACCAAAGACCGTAGAGACATAAGGAAAAAAAAAGAATCCATTAGTGTCAGAGTCCTGGCAAAGATGGAACTAGGGCACAGGTTTTTGACTAATGGCTTTGTTCTTATTCCAGCATAATTTTTTCCTCTTTTTTTTTTCCCTACTGCAGAACAGGTGTATATACTCATGGTAGAATTGCAAAAATGATCCTGAGCATAGTTAAAGGAATGAAGAAATTTAAAGGAATGAAACTTCAAATACAACAAAGAGGCTATAATTTAACAAGTAGAGTTACTTTTGGAGATCTTGTAATGAAAGGAGAGGAGATAAAAATATAGGTGTTTAATAAGAAAGAAAGCAAGTGAAAAGTACCACTTACTTTTGCATTTGCAGATTATTTTAGAAATGAACTTGTGCTACTAAATATCTGCAAACAGCAATTTTTGTTCCAGTGATCACTTCATCTCTGACCCCTTTTTACAACCACATCCTCCTGTCCCCAATACTCACCTACAGATCATAGCTCGCTCGGTGTTTCCATTATTAGTGGTTGTCTGTGATAAATATTTCAGCTTCCCTTCAGCAGACCAGCATTTTCTGTAGGATATTTTAAGGGGAGCTGATTTACATCAGCAAACTGCATTAAGGTGATCAATCATGGACAGTCAAAAAGTTAGTACACTCTGTACGTGTCATGTAGACATATTTGTCATTTCTTTTGCACTTCACACATGAACTTTGGCTCACAAGTATCTCCCCACTACAACCAGTTTTTGCCCTTGTTCATAAGAGGTGGGCAAGAAACATATGGTTACCAACATGGTAGTCTCCAAAAAATGCAGGGAAAGAAAAGTCTCCAAGTTTAATCAACAATTAGCGACTAAAAGGGACTCACATTGGTCAAAGTTGGTATGCAGTTCTGAGGGAGAAAGTGCTGAGGGACAAAACTGGGTTTTGTGAAAGCAGCGCTCAGCGTGTCCTTCTTTCGCAAGGTCACCTTTTTTTTTCTAAGCAGAAAACCTGTGTCTATTCTGCCATGTCCCAAGTTGGAAGTGCAAAATGCTCCATTTACCACGCAGCCACTCAGCAGCAAGTTAATGGGTACTGCTCGCACAGAATAGGATTGAATAAAAGCAATTCTGGAGGGACTTTACTGGCACATGCTCCTTCATTGGCTAAAACTACACAGTGCTATGCATGTGTCTGGCCACGGGACGGGCGAAACTGCAGCTCTGCACTAGTCCCCTCTCTTCTCCCTGTTGACCTTGAGCTCAGCCAGAGAGGAAAAAATGGGGCTGCCCCAAAGTGAGGAGTCTTTATGCAGTGAAGTGCCCCATTTCCTAGCAGGCCTGGCATGACTCTCTGGGTTGTCTGTGTTCTCTCTCCTCCTCCTTCCGCCCATCCAACCACATTTTTTTTTTTTTTTTTTTTGTAGCAGCTGAGCTGATCAGCCCGACCAGGAGTGAGTTCAGGTGTTCACAGGCTCCACTCCCATTCCAGAGTGGATACGCACTGTATCTGCATGCTATCCCGGCTCCGTTAGACAGGCATCACTTCTGGGCTTTTCCCCCATTCTACCCCTCTGTGTGGGAACAACAGCAAGCTTGATGTGAACAACATCAAGCTTGTCGTCTTACATTGTCCCCAAATACTCCTTTACCCTCCGTAAAACTATCCTGTTGACAGGGTGCTCAGACTGTCACACAGGCCTGTCACCACGCGGGAGCTACTGTCCCATCCAGTTTGTCTGTTCTGGTCTGTTGTCTCCAGTTTTATTCTCAACTGGTCAGTTCTGAGAAATGCTTCTCTCGGTTCCCAATATTTAATCATATTTTGTGTAATCCTTTCCCCTCTGGCCAAAGGGGTATGAGCTCATACCTGAAGCAGCCAAATCTGCAGGAATAGTAACAAAATCTATTTCCTCGGCTGCTCGTTAGTTTTGGGGACACTAGCATGGCACCTTTTCAAGGGCTTCTACGTGAGGCTTTTCTGACCCTAAGACTATTACGGCACTATGGCCACACCATACCTGGTCCCTCAAACCTACCTCTCCAAAAGATGCTACTGTCCCCAAACAGGCGGAGTCTCTGTCTGTAGCCCAGAGAGGTCGGAGAAGTTCCCAGCTAGACCTTGTGTCTCTTCCCAAGAACATAACAGGTCAAGACGGTCCTGAGGACACCGTCCCATGCTTATGCTGCCGTTGCCTTAGTCTGTCCATCTACATCTTGGTGGTAAATACAAATATGTTAAGCAGATAAAATCACAAGTTGTAACCACAGTGTTAACTGCTGTACGTTTGGTGGCTGCTCACTAGTGGAGGGACAACTGTCTGAAGCTGTAGAGCTTAGGATGCATTTCAGTAACAGCACAAGTATACACCGAAACTGGATGTGTTAAAGTAGAAGAATACCCAGAAGTGATGTGTGATGATACTGTAACACTGCAAAAGAAATTGAAAACATTACTAATGCCTTTATATAGTCAGGGACAAAAACAGTGCAGCACTGGAGTCTGGATGGATGGGCCATATGTGCAGGGTTTACTGGTTTTGCAGCACACTCACAGTTGCCCCTGTAAACTGTCTTTCTAGCATCTGTTCGTTCTGCCACTGCCTGAGTGCGTGAACGTGCTGGGCAGGCCGCACGGGAACGTGCTGCTGCTCACAGCAACCTGCCGCCGGGCCAGCAGGAAGGTCAGCTCCCGCGCCGCGCTGCCTTGCTCACCTCCTCCCCGAGCAACGCTCTGCCTCCCTGAGCAGGCTGGTAGCCAGGAGGAAAACTCATGGCCACGACCAGCTGCAGATGTGGTTGGGGTTAAGTTCTCATCCGTGAGGGTCTGCCTGAAGCCAGTTCTGCATCCTGGTGACTGAGGAGCTCTCAAATGACAGCAAATTCCGTCCCCAGAAGCCTAATAGCTGTATGGGGGGATTTTCCTTTGCCTTCTGCCCTTGGAAAGCATAAGGATTCTGTCTTCTTGTTCATCTGCTCGTGGCCCAATTGACCATAGTTTCGCTGTGCTGAGGCCTTTGTGTTCTTCCTTTCTTTTCATTTTAGGCTTCCCTCATCTTCTTTCCTTCCTTTCCTTGGGTTTGGACCCATTGACCCATCGTTGTTATGTTTTCTTTCTGCCCAGGAAAGGAGTTGTGCAGTGTGTGGCGTGCCCAGCTCCGCTGGAAGGACGAGGGAGGATCAGATCGATGGGGCACTGCCTTAGCTGGTGCTAATGTATGTCCTTCATAGATTTTTGGTTCGGCATACATTTAGAAAGATGCCTGAGGCTGTCGCTCTGATAAACACAGGGAACAGGCTCTGTATACTCCTCATTTTTTTCTTCCTTCTTCATTATTAAATATTTATCCTAATCAAGAGAGTTCTACCTACCTATCCCCGGAATATTCCATACAACTCGAGAAACACATGGAAACTGTGTTTAGAAGTTCAGAAGCTTTACAGCAGACAGAGGTATCATGAGGCTGAAACTCAGCCCATAACACAAAACAGAGGAGAAAACACAGTCAGTCTAGCAAATATGATAATGTGATTTATTCAAAGAGGCTTTCACACTGAAGGACATCTCCCTAGGCCTCCTAAACCAAAACCAGGCAATAGCCCCTGTGCGTACTGAGGAAAGCATGATATGCCAAAACATGTCGGTCCCTTTTTTATAAAACTTACTGCTTTATTCCTAATTTGATTTTCAAACTAGCAACTCCCAGTTGCACTAAACTATTTCTCTTGCTCTTTTCCCTCTATTTATTCTTGGCTCCTTCTCCTTCATTCCTGGTTCCTATTTATTGTGTTTGTTCTTGTTTTTTGAATATGGAACCTGTTTCTATTGTCTTTACTCAGACAATCTTTTATTGAAAGCAAATGGCTGTCTTCCTGGAGAAAAGACAACGGAAACGATCCATGATTTTCATATTAAGAGCAAACATTGTATTGCTTCTGTTACAAGCTGTGTGCTGGTACAGATACTCATACGCAAGTACCTGCAGATTTGATCGTGGATGACCAGTTAAATACACGTTTACACTGACAATCTTTATATGGAATTTATTGCTCATAAAGTTTAAGATATTTTTAGCCTATTTAAAAAAAAAAATCAACTAGGAAGGAGCAGTATTCAGGCTAACTCTTGTACTGTGAATTAATTCAGAATAAAAAAGAAGAAGCGGTTTGCTGGCAAGGTACATATATAAAATCCCATGACTGGTGATGGTTTGTTGTCAAGTGATGCATTTTGTCCAAAAACCTTTGCATTCTTCTGCTGCTAGAAACTGCCTGGTGTTTCTTCGTACATAAACTGTATTAATCTTAAAAGGGAATTGTAAGCTCCTTTTTTTAGCACAGTCAAGATTGATGATGTATCTCAAAGGCAGTCAAGACTCAAAACTGCACAGCTTCAATCAATGGGAATATTGCTTCTGACTTCAATAACTGGAGAACAAAGTCAAGGCAGATTTATTTTTTACCCTTCCCAGAAGAAATAGCTGAAAATCTTCCTCAGACTGAGGCTATTGTTTTCTAAGTCTTTGCATTTCCTTACAAATTACCTTTATTTTTCTTGCAGAATTTATTTCCTTGGTGCCAAGACTGAGCCATCCTGAACACGCACGTAGTCACCTTTCCACAGCCTGGTTGTTCTGCCCTTTGCAGGTGACAGCCAGTACTGTATTATGTTGAACACAGAGAAGTTCATAACAACGGGCTACAGGGATTTCCTGAAGAGAAACTGGGAAATATTTCTTACATTTCTTTCAGCTTCTGCAATGTTCCCTCTCCACAATCATATCACTACCTCACTAACTTGTCTAAAAAATATAATAAAGAAAACTACTTGTTAGTATTTGGTGTGAGATTACCTGTTACTGATTTTTTTCTCTATAATCAGGCAAAAGATTAGGCCTCTTTAGGAGTAAATATCTTTCCACAGATCTATCCAGAAAAGAAGGTTCAATCTATGAGAAGGTATTTTATAGTAAATTTCCTTGAAGTGTTAACACAGGTATAAATATATCACTGGCAGATGCTCAGTGTTCTTTGGACCAGAGACAATACTGAACAAGTAGTAAGCTGCAACCCACTCCAAATTTTGCTCTCCTTATAAACCATGGTTTTAATCTCTGGATTTTTTTTTTTTTTTTTTTTTTTGAGCAATACTCACAATCTCAAAATCTTCTGGGCTGTACAATACCATCAAAGCAACTGGATACCCGCATTTACTGTTTTGTTTTACCAGAATTACTGTATCCCAAAAGAAATTTGTGTATTCCCAAGGAACTAACTTTCCTTGTTTTTATAAAGCCAGTGATCTCACCGAATTTATGGATGTTTTAAAGAAAATGTAAAATAGAATGAGTTTTTTTTTTTTTTAATCAGTGAGTCTGCAATGTAGTAATCAGTAAAAAGGTAATTGGCACCTTTAAAATGCAGTGTGTCTGCAATGCACAAGAAAGGCTACTCCTGACAGTTTCCACGGGACAACTGGGGGATCCCATCCTTCATTACTAGCATTACTCCTTCTGCTGTTCTTTTACTGAGGATACTTTTCCTTTACTCCTCATGTAGACATGAGGATGTCTGCACTGTCAGGAAAAGAATGGAGAAAAAGAGCATGGATATAGAGGAAGCAATGGGAGGTGACATTGTGCCTCTGCAGCAGCTGTCCAGAACACAGTGTAATGTGAAGCTGCACCTGAAGGTATCAGGTAGCATTTTAAAGAGGCACTTCTGGGTATAGCCTGTGACTCCTGCTGTTTGGGAAGGAGGTTTGCCTTAGGTGGGGCAGAGCAGCTCAGCTAGCAGGGAATTAACCCTTCAACGTAGGATGTAACTCTGCCTCTCTGTGAGCAGGGTTGTGAGCCAGGCGCCCTGAAACCTGTTTAAACAGGACAGAGTCCTTGAGGCTTCCTATTGTGTAACACAGGCAGCTTTGCAGAAGTTTATCCTAAAAAACAACAGTTGCTAAGTAGAACTAATCTTACAGCATCAGACTGGAAAGGTCAGTTTCTCCCTTTTTCTGCCAAATGCTGGTAAGCGGAGAAGAGTCCTGAAGATCAAGGAACAACAAAAACTTTAGGAAAAAAAAAAAAGAGAGAGAGAGAAAAAGTTAATAAGCAGAAAATTTGACGAATGTATTAAATGAGAGTTTTGTTCCAGTCCCCCATCCCTGCCCCTCTACCATGCTTCTTGTTCAAACCTCTAGGATGCACAGAGACGGATGTGGCTGTTGTGGGAATGGCATTTATCCGGAGAGTCCCCAGGGGCTCTGGGCTAGTCAGCTCCCTGCGTCCATGCACATACACAGGGTGCACAAAAACGACAGAGCAGATCCAGGGGAGCCAGGGGAATGCAGCATTATACAGCAAACGGTGGAAAGGAAGAGAGAAAAGGGGGCACAGAGCTGTCGTGACAGGATTTATGCACGTGAGGTGAGCAACCTGTCCCTTCACATCAGCATATCCCTTGGGATACGGCATATCCCCAGTGCCAGGACTGGAGACGGGGTCCATCCACAGTCTTCTACTTTATCTGGACACTGTTCACCCCAAGGAAGAGAGAATTCGTAGCATGAAGTGCAAATGTGTGACGGTCTAGTGCTCTGGCTGGCTAGTAGGAGATGAGTGAAACTTCACAGGTCTGTGGGGACCCGACTGCCACAGCTGCGATTCTCCATTTGGGCTACGATGGTGTGTGACTTTAGCAACATTACGGATTTTGACAGAGGGGATAGCGCCTTCCACATGTGTGAGACCTGGTGCCAAAGAGTTTAAGAAAAGTTTGCATTAGTCAACTGTATTAACTAACTGCATTAGTCAACTGTAATGACTTGCAGGACCAGGCAATGAGATCTAACAGCTTACATGGAAGGGGCCAGACTTCAGCTACGAGAGGCCTGAAAGGCAAGTGAGGAACTTTGTGCTTGATGCAGCAGAAACGGAAGCACCAAGACAGGTACAAAAAACTCCTGAGGCCCAAATGGAAATTGAGACTAGGACACTCCATATTAGTGTACACTGAAATAGGGCAAACTGGGCTCTTCTTTAACGTCCCAAAGCCACTGTTCTGGGGTATATTATCCCCTGCTCTTGACAGTGCAGGAAATCCTGGGTGCAAATGGACAAAGCAAAAAGGAGAGAGAATACTGGCTCAATAAAGCCTAAAAACAGAATGATCTTTGCAGCAGGTATTTAGTGTATAGAAAGGAAGAAGATTTTGTTCAACCAAGAAGGAGGAGGTGGCAGCTGCCAAGATGCTCCCAGGATGTTAGGAGACAAGGGCTTGCACAGAGTTTTTATTTTTGATCAGAAATCAGAGAAGGATAAAAGCTTAAGGGAAAAGACAGAGAGCCTTCAAGATATTGTGTCCTTAGTTTCCCTGAGAATTCTCTCTTGCTGTATCTGATTTAGATTATAAACCCCCCAGGGCAGCAATAGTCTTTAATTTGTGCCTTCTTCACTACTGGCCAAATCACGGATGCTTAATGAGCAAATAAAGAGCTGATAAAGTAATGTGAAATTGCCTTCCCGCAGCCTGCCCCTTGCTGGATGACGCCCAGTTAGAATCAAAGTAACAACATTTGTATTGACCGTGAGCGCAGGGTCAGCTGCAAGTGCCGTCTATGAGAGTCTTTCCACCCGCTTCAAATGAGGCAAGATCTGGTTCATGTTGCAAACAATTCTCTGCAATTAAGAGCAGGCAATTGGGCACTGCACATACAGGTAGGTTTCTGCATATTATATATGGTAATTGTCTACCAGACGAACTCGAGACGGAGCCAGGCAAGCTGCTGTGTCTCACCAGACCCCAGGGTGCCACGCGGGTGCAGGAACTGGCCATGCAAAGCACCTTGCTGCATTATGGCATAACTCATTGCTCTAGTGCCATTTACGCACTCTAATTGCCTTTATTCACAGCAGGGAGGGCTCAGGTGCCGCGAGGCACGAGCCAAGCCAAAATAGATTCGTCAGTCTCATTTCGTGCTTAGTTGTAGCGGCTACATTGTAGACATATTGTGAAAATTTTGTTCTTTCTAAGGTTGAGATCGCAGGACTGCCTAGGGACTAATGAAGATTGGGGATTGTACTGCAGTGGTTAGAGCCCAAAATGTGTGAGCACCCCATCTTATGCATTTTAATACCTATTTTTTTTCTCCCATCCTATGTAGTTTTTAATATAAACTATTTATAATAGTAAATGCCATTGGTGCACCAAGCTGGCAGATGAGATTGCTGCCACCAGTGGAGCAGACAGGCCTCTGAAAAGGAAAATAGGAGGTGGGAGGCAGGGCTGGGCACTCAGGAGACATCAGTGTGAAGAACCTGCAGAAAGCACACACGGATTTCCACTGCTGGCTGAGAGTGGAAACTGAGGAAACGTCTGACACAGAAACAACTTTGAGCTGTCTGCTCCCTCCCCCAGCCTAGGAAAGAAGAATGATAGATGTGGTTAGACAGATAAGCTATATATATGTGTGTGTGTGTGTGTGTGTGTGCATAGATGCAAAATTTGGGAACAGTGGTTAAAGGAGAAGAGAAATAAGACATACTGCATCAAAATGTCAAGCAGTTAGTGAGAAATGAGGAGTGGAAGACTATAGTTTTGCTTAATCCGCTCCAGTTTCACATGTTTCAATCCAAAGATTGCCTAGCATAGGCACTAGAAAGCCATGATCCCAGTGTAAGAGACAACACTTAGGCCAATTTTGAATTGTACATGGCCAAGTGGAGGAAAGCTTGCAGCCAGCCCATGGCCTTTTAAGAGAGGTATGTGAAAGAGAAAGTGCCTCCCAGTCCTGATGGACGAAACAGTGATTTTCCATCGAGGGCAAACAAGGAATCAATCCCATGCCCGCTTTTAGCGACAGATGAAACACCAAAAACGCCCGCCCGAGGGCACAAACACATGGATCCAAACAGTGTGGGTCACCAGTTCCAAGAGGGTCTGGGCTCCGACCAGAGCTGCGGCAGGGGATACACTGCAGTCCTGTACGTGAGAGAGCAGCGGCTCGAGCGCGAGAGGACGGGAAAGTTGTCTAGATATAAACCGCGATGCACTTACTCGCCTGAGAAAAGCGGAGACTGTGGTTTTGAGAGACATGATGAGCTAATTTAACATTTCATCTGCACACGAGGGGGAAGGGCTTCCTCCTTGTTTTCTTCTCCCTCTCCGTTCTTGGCCGCAGGGTCCCGCTATCTAACTGGGTGCTGGTTCTTGTCTCCCTCTGCGCTGACATAGCTCAGCAACCTAGCAGAAAACTAGCCCAGAAGAAAACAGATAATTTTCTGCTGGATTAGTAAATTCATCTGGCTCACGCATGGGTCACACATGCAGCTTTGCCATGCTGGTGGAAGCAGGGGCATGTGGAGGGGGAGATAAAGAGGAAGATGTGGTAAGATTTCCTTTTGGAAAAACCTGTGCCATCAGATCAGATCAGCTGTCTACGAAATCATAGCCCATGCTGAGATGCAAAGCACAGTCTGGAAGTAAGCAGAGAGTTTCTCATGTTGCTTTCTTCTCGCCCTGTTCGTGGAAATAAGCATTCTTGGCAGCAAAGTTGGACTATCAACAAATTTCATTATCGGCCTCTCTCTCTAATAGAAAGAACTTCATAAATCCTAAATTCTTAATATTTGAGAGGACAGAAGCAGCAACATCCAAGAGCTCTGCTCTTATCTACCTGTGGTAAGCCAACGTTATTTGTAAACATGTTTCAAAAGGCAGACAGAGAGTATTTGATCTTGAAAGATAAGAGTGTATGCTGCCCCGGGAAAGAATGAGATTTACTTTGACTTAGATAATAATAAAATACCATGCCTCAGCCTTCAACTGTCTTTTGCATACCCATCCCTCTGTGAAGACTATCTGAAGATATCATTAAAGAGAACAAAGCAGGCCCATATTCAGAACTGTAACCTTTGCATGCTAAAAATGGCCATGAATCCGCGTCTGCGCCCGCGACGATTCCCACCGCTGAATCCGGAGGGGTCACCCGGAGCACATCTCTGCGCAGGCCTTCGTTGCTCGCCCCTTACAAAAAAATGCTGCGGCCTAGCAGACTGTAGCTTGGGATTATTATTAAAATACTGTATGGTTTTGGTTTAGAATGCTTGGATTTCTGTTTCTTTTTTTTAAGGAAGGCTACCATTAGGGCTGAGTGAAACCTTCAGGATCACACCAAGTTCGGTTGCAGAGAAGGGAGAGAAATCCCTGTGTTTCCGCTCTCCGTAAGGAGGATTCCTCCCTGGAGAACCCGTGAGCGATTCCTTGAGGCCGCTGAGCTCCGCGGGGGCCAAAACAGACCCCTCAGAGCGCCTGGGACGCAAACTGCGCCGTCAGCCCCTTTGCCCCGACATCACGTGCAAGTAACATGCCTTTACTTCAAGGCCTTTGCATCTTTTTTAATAAGGAAAGAAAAGTGCTGTTAACTGGCCCGCAGACGTTCGGGTGGGAATACTTTGCCAGGATGGGCTGGGGGGGTTGAGCTGGTCTTGCCGCCCACCATTTCGGGTGGGAATCGCGCGGGCCACGGGCGCCCGCAGGCGCCGC
>JAWLRI010000936.1:1854965-1890577 GCA_034781795.1 Crypturellus tataupa | reverse complement strand
CGCGCTCCGCCTGACGCGGGGAAGGGGCCGCAGTCGAGGCGGCAGCGCGGGGCCGAGGCAGGCGAGGGGCAGCCCGCGAAGCTCTGCCGCGTCGCGCTCTCCTCCTCTTGCTGCTGCAGCCGCTGCCGCGCTGCGGGCGCCGCGGCCATGGTGAAGGTCTCGTTCAACTCGGCCCTGGCGCAGAAGGAGGCGGCCAAGAAGGAGGACGACAACAGCCAGGTGCTCATCCTGCCGCCGGACGCCAAGGTGAGCGCGGGCGGACGCCGCGGGCTCCGCCTGGCGCGGGGAAGGGGCCGCAGGAAGGGGGCACCGGCGACAGGCGGCAACTTAATTCGCTCTGAGCACAAGCAGAGGCGGGCGGCGGGGAGCCGCGTGCCCGGCGCCGCTCCTGAGCCTAAAATGGCTGACGGGCTTTACAGCTCCGTTTCTCCGGACTTCGGATTTTTTTGCTCTGTTTGTTTCTTTTTTTTTTTTTTTTTTTTTTTTTTTTCCCTGCTCGGCACGGCCTGGGCCGCCTCCAGCTCGGCTTTAAAGCGCTTCCTGCCCCCCGCCTCCTCCACGCCAGTCCCGCTGGGTTGGCAGCCCTGCAGGTGCCCCCCGGCCCGGCCCCGCGGCGGCCGTTGCTGCCGTTTGGACCGTTTGGACCGTTGCAGAAGTTGGGCTGTGCGCGGAGGGGACCGGGCGGCAGCGTTGAATCCCCCTCCCCCGCCAGCGGCATGGGCAAAATGGATATGCTCCATCAAAACGCTTAAAAAGTAGTCGTTTGCGCTTGCTTTAGGCGAGTATCTCTCTGTTGATCCATTTTTTCCCCTCTTTATTATTATTTTTATTTTTACGGAGCCCGTTTTCCGGGTGGGATTTGTGTGAGCGGCCGCAAACTCTGTGCGGAAACTTGGCGTGTTTGGCTTAAGGGAAGGGACGGAGCTGCCCCCCTCCCTTGGCTCCCCCCCAGCCAGCCCCCAACCAAACAACAGCCCCGATCCCGAGGCTCTTATTTATTTACTTATTAAGCGGAAAGCTGCACGGAAAGGTAAAGTTTTGGATTTATATATACCTATATGCACACACACATACATATACGTGTATTTTTCATCTGTTTGTATGTATGTTTTTCATACTCCCATAACCAAAATCAGTTTTTAATTAGAGCTCCCCGTAGTTTTGCCCAAGCCCTTTTAAAAGGGACTGAAGACTTGAAAAACGGCCAGCTGCAGAGAAGCGCCTGCCTTGCTGTTTTCATTCTCTTCCCCCTAAATACAGGGCTGGAGCTGCAAAAGAGATGCTGTTCTGAACCTTTGTGGTGAAATTCAGCAGATAAGTCCTTCTTGGGCAGACTTTCTAGCATAAAATGTAGGTTCAAAACAACCGTAGGTTTTTGCTGTTGGTTTTAATGGAGAGCAGGGTGTCTCGTGCAGAATCCAGTGTTCAAAGCCAAAAGCAAACAGAAGATATATTTTTAAGTGACATTCCTTGGCCATGGCAAGTGGTTAAACTTAACCCTTTTACTGGACGTGCCGAATTCATAAAGCTTGCGCCAGTGTAGTTGAGTCCTGCAAGCAGCAGGGTACCGCAGCAGAAGAGTCCAGCTCATTGCTCGAATTCACTGTAATTATGGCAAATCCTCCAGGCAATGCGTCTGCCTCATCATTTGGGTGGCAGAGCTGTCCTCTGGCTGCTGGGAGATCATCGGTTCCCCAAGCCCAACCTGAGCGGTGGAGCTCCCTTCTGATCCTGGCTTTGGTGATCGGTCCGATGCTGAGCAGTGTAAGCAGGACGAAGACAACAAGTCCCTAAAAATAAAGATTTTTTTTTTTTTTTTTTCATGTTATCTTGGAACTTGCATCTCTTCTGGGCAGTGTTGTTTCCAGATAGGCTACCAAGCCGGGCTTGTTGTTCTTGCTGCTAAACAAAGAAAATACAGCTGGCTAATTGCACGCCGGGGAGAAAATCCTCCTGGCCCTGTCCAGAGCCTGACGGAAGCAGCCTATTTGATTATGATTTCCTTGATGCAGAGCTGCAGATTGCCTCAGCTGAAGAAAAGATACAGGATCTGCCTTAACTTTGCCCAGGTCTTGTTACTGTTTTGCCTACCCGGTAATGAGAATCGCAAACGTTTTACTAAATGGGTCAAAAGGCTGTCTAGTTTCACAGTAGCTGCTTAGAAGTTCTTTGGAACCTTGCACAGTTATCAGGGGATGAACATGCCTGAACAAGGCTTAGAACAGTCCCAAAATAGCTTGTAAGGAGCGGATGCTCTGTACAGATGAAAATTCCAGCAGCAAATGAGCGTTCTTGAGGGACAGCAAGGCTTTGACTTTCTCCTTGACATATTTCCATCCTTTGTTAGCAGCACTGCAGACCTGCACCTACTGACATGCAAAACACTTGTAAATAAGGCTTTTTTTCCCCCCCTGTGCATTTTCGAACATAAATAAAAGCATATTGAAGTATACCAGAGTTATCTATCTTTGGTACGTGAGGCTAAACAATGCTTAGCAGCGTTGAAGCAGTTTTAGTAGTATTGCTGCAAATGAATTTATGTAGCTGTGGAGATATTTGATTCTCTGGGTGCTGGGGAATTTATTCTCTAATGGCAGACAAAAGAATTGATGCCATTGCAAAACTTGATACCGTTAAGGTAAGTGCAAGGTAGGCAGCTTGAACTTGGTCTCCTCAGGTACAAGTATATTAAAGCTATTTCCCCTCTTTCCACAAGGCTCTTCCACTGCACATGCAGTTTTTCTGAGGAAAGGAAGAATAAATGACGTCTGACAACCGTGTTATTCATATCACTTATTTCATCACTGGAAGCTGCTTAGCTTCAAGTTCGGTTTGAAGGCAATATGAGATCATATTTAGAAGAGCAAGTTCTGATAGACTTGTTTTTCTCTCTCCAGTAGAGAGAGTTGAGTTTCTGTAGGACAACAAATAGATCTAGATTACAAGGGCAAATGCGATGCACAAAGATGCACAAATTAACATTTTATTAAAATCATCTTTTTTTATGCATAAAATTCTGGGAGGCATTTTGTTCTAAATGAAAAGAAAAAAATTAGGATTGGAAGAGGATCAGCAGAATAACATTTTGTATTTTGATTATCAAGAACTTGCAGAGATTTCAGAGAGAGAAAGCAGATAGACCAAAGAGCAGCAATAAACTAGGTGATGATCATGAATAAAGTCCAAGACTCTGAAATGTCAAAGAAGTAAAGACTGATGGAATGAGATTTGGGGCTAATTCTTTCACAATCTCTTTCTGCTGTCTTTTTCCCATTGTGGCGTCATGAAGAGCACAGCTCTGTTTGCTGTTGCAGGATTACTCCCAAACGGATAATTTTTCCTTGGGCTGGTTAGAGAGAGTTTGCAGCCAACGCATGATGGTGAGGTGGCATAGAAATAATTCTGGCCTCTCCAAATTTGCCAAATTTTGCCCAATAACCTCTGTTGCAGGCAGAGTAAAAGTGTAACAGAGAAAGGGGAAAAGCAAGTGAGGAGGAGACTAGAGGATGTGAACAGCAGCTTAAAATCAGCCTTTGCAAAATGCAGTCTCTGTATTAGAATTTACTACTTAAAAAGAGCTTGAAGATCAAAAATGTTAATCCTTTCTCTGCATAAAACACCTATCATTTGCATTGTAAAAAAGGGTCGCTTTACTTAACAGTTGCTGTAGGCAACAGTCACAAGAATGCTGTTCATTTTAGGATGATGCTTCTATGCCATAATTTTTGGCCCAAACTCAGAATATTCTTAGTGATGATTCCCAGGCTACATCTAATTTTCCGCTTTGCTCATCTTCAGTACAATAGAGTATTTTATGACCCAGTTTCCCAACAAACAAACAATGTGTGGTATTTTAACATTTCTCCTTACAATAGATCTTAGGAGTGCCAAGGATGGTGCTGGGCACAGTCAAAACCTTCAGATGTTTGGCAGGCGTATTCAGTAGCTGAAGTCCTCCCTAAAGCTCCTTAGGCCCTCAGCAATGCTCAGGCAACTGCTGTTTTCCACCAGGAGTAGGTAACATCCTGCCTTTTCCTAGGATGCTCAACTCTGCATGCTTTCACCGGATATCAGCTTTGTGGGTGGAAGCTGTAGATTCATGTTTACGTGTTATAGTTGACCTTTGGATGACATTATCTATAGAGAGATTTTAATGTGCAAGCATAAACATTAAGAATTTTAAACCCTGCATCTTTCTGCATTTATTCCCTGTTGTTCCTGTGTTCATTCCTTATTATTTCTGCATTTTTTTTGTTGCTCCTCACTGTGAAATTAATCTTTTTTTTTTTTTTTCTTCCTGCTTAGCTTAATCTTTTAAGCATACAAAAATAGGTGTTTTTAATGCAGAATAATAAGAGGACCCACCTGGGAAATGCTGTTGAGCAACTAATGAGCTCCTTTTTCTTATCTAGAAAAACCCTTAGATTTTGCATAATTGATTATATATGTTGCTGAAATACAGGTTTTAGCTTTGTAGTTGCTATTCTACACTAGTAAATAGTAGTAAATTTACTTATTGTTTTGCTGTCAGGGAAGTTGGGTTTTCCACTTAATATGTTAAATCCCTGTAGCTACAGGGGGTAATTGTAGTTATATGTAACTAGTTTTGTTCTTTAGCTAGTGGGGCTTATTTCTTTTACAGCCCCAATTCTTCCAGATGAGGTTTTCCATAGGTATTTCACCACTCCCTAATAGGGAAAGAGCAGCCTGTGGTACTTAGTTTTGTGTTTTCCATGGTGCCACTAGGTGGTTAAACGAGCCAGTTTCTATTTGTTGGAGCATATGGATTAAGGCATGGTTACTCAAAAGAAAACCAAAAGCAAAAAATCCTCAGCAAACAAAATTCTTTGCCCCCTTCACCTCCCTTGTTTTGGAGGTTTTCTGAGGAAGATACTCAGAGCCAAGCCGACCAGTTTCAGGTGTGAGAACCCCCAGGCTTTTGTTACTGATTTCAAGGGTATGTGTAAGCATTAAGTGAAGGAAATTGACTTTGCATCAACGAAACTGGTGCCAGGGATTATTCCTCTCACAACAGAGAGGAGCTGCCACTACTGGAGCTGATGTTATCCCTTGCATCTTCCTTGCACAGTGATCTGTGTACTGCTGGTTAAGTAGTACAGCTTCTTGATAACAAGATCAAGATCACTGTAATTTTGAGATGGTTGTCCCCTAACTGCTCCATAGATGTGATGACTGGTGGTTGAGTAGATGATGATGGTTGAGAGAATGATATTCAAAAAGCGATTAAGACCTTTAAGAGTTTGAGCTCCTCAAGCTCTCCTGAAAAATATTTTTTTTATTTTCTTTTTTTTTTTTTCCCCCATGGCAGTAGAAATGAATTTATGGGACAGCAGTAAAAATGAATTTATGGGACAGCAAATTTCTGTCTACAGTCTATATCTCACTTCCTTTTTTGTGTCTCCTCGTTTCTTAACCTGAATAACAAACGCAAAGCATTGGTCTGGAAGTGCAACCATTTCCTCTGTTCTTTAGGAGAAATATATTTAATATTTTAAACAGGATGTCTTCTGCCAGGCCTTTGTGATGACTCCTTGATCGATTGAGTCATCTATGTTTTTGGCTATCCAAATTAGAACTGATGTCCATAAATATCATGATAGCTTACATGAATGCAATATAGAAATGAGCATGCACACAAGCAGAATTTTATTCTATGGTTTTAAATAATTAATGTTTTCAAATAAATGAACAAATCTATACTTGGTTGATATCCTCCCACCTCAAAAGCTTATTTAGGTTTTTTTTCTTGTGTAGGATTGTCATGTTCTAATGTCCATAATTAGATGAATTTTTGCACAATGCAGTATCTAGAAAAACACTCTCCTGCACTATAATGTGTTGTTATGGTTGATGCCATAAACAATTTCCTTCTGTTCACTCATGTCTTCAAACACCACCTGTGTAGTTTTCTCTTTCTGATAAGCTCCAAGAAGCGTACCATTTTAAAGTAGAGGCTTTTGGAACCAAAATCTCCATTCAGTGCGAATTGCTGAAATTTAGAAATTTCTGAAGCTTTGGATCAAGATGAAAAGCTTTCGTATAAAAACAAACATTCCAAAAAATGTTCTTTGAATGATGTTTTCAAAGGAAATGTCCAGATGGTTTAGACTTCTTTCCGTTATAATGAATGTTTAATACAGCATATGAATATCCGTTGTATTTCAAAATTAACCTATTATAGAAATATCAGTATATGTATTTTTCTGTTACAGGTTTTCACGAAAATGTTCACAATTGTAAATATAACAGTCATTTTTTATCGTCTACATTTTTTTAATATTATTATTAGGCTGGTTAATAGTGATCTGGGGAAGGGTTAAAAGAACGGTAGCATCCTTGCTTTTACCCCAGGGATGGTTTTGGTTAACACTTTTGAAGTAGCGTTTTGGATTATTTGTCAGCATTATGTCCTTCCTATTCAGTAGCCACAAGCTACAGATACCGAACAACCTGCACACAAGAAATATAAATGTCTTTGACTCTCAGGAAGTATCTTCTAGAACAAATCTCACATTATTAAGTTCTAATCGTATAAAATGTTCTTTATTCTGTGCTTCTGAAGGCATTATTGTGTATTTCACATGTAAGGAGTGCAGATGGAAGCGTAATGATGTGTTCTGTTTGCTGCTGCATAGGTTCCTTCTCCCCATTTATGCCACGCCTGACAAAGGTTAGCACTATCTGTTTTCATCTCCTGGTCCATATGAATAAAACAACATTCATTTTCTTACTATTTATGTGCTGCTTTTTATCCTCAGTGGAAATTACTTTGCATCTACAGATGAAAAGCATGCTAATTCATAAAACTGGGATATCTGTCCCAATTTTACAGATGTGGTAAACCAAAGGAAAGAGAGAATTAATAAGATTGAGCTCTGCAATAAAATAAAAAATGTTTTTGCAGCAGACATTTGTGGCCTATGATTTAATGGGCATAAAAAGACTCCACCTCCTTTCCGAATGATATATGGTGCTGTGACAAGCAAGTGTCCTTTGTACAACAGCCTTTCAAAATTATCACAAAAAAAGCAGGCGGAGTAATATTAGCCCAACTGTTATGATGAAGGTCATGGGAAAAATTAAATTGACATTTTGTTTGCCCTTTCCAAATAGTTTATATTGTGTGTGTGTGTGTGTGTGTATAAATAAAAAATGCATATGTATTTTAAGAGTTCTTTGAATGTAAATCTTTGGCTAATTTGGGGCAGTCTCCCTCCTGAGGTACTCGGCGGGTCAGCAGCTCCTGCTCTTGCTGGGGCAGGATGGTGGCAGCTGAAGGAGCTGCTGGTGGCATGGCCGTGGGAAAGGGCTGCAGGGGGGATCGTGACTGGGAGGGGACAGTGGATTTCCCCCCACAGGGCCCCTGCGCTGATTCAGTCCCATGGCTCCTGACTCTCTGGGGGCTGCTGAATCACAAAGTCTTTTTTTTCTGTCTTTTAAGATGCCGTCTGCGCAGGAAGCCCCTGCGGTTGGTTCCGTGTCCGCGCAGGCAGCGCTCTCTGCGGTGGCAGGTGGGATGCGACTGTGCAGGGCAGCGGCCCTGCACGGGGTGCGCGGCCAGGGGAAGCTGGACCCTGCTGGCCTCTCCTTGCAGAGTGTTGAGCACCTGCCAGGCTCGCCCTGCTGGAAGCCCTGCGAGCAGGGAGCCGAGTGCCGGAGCGTGCGCTCCGCTTCCAGCTCTGCATAGGCTAATTGCGCTGAAGCCCTTTATACTGGTACAATAGTTTCTTTTAGGAAGAGAGTGTAATTAAATGTGAGCTTTTCAAGGTCAGCCCTTCTGTGTTGATACTTTTAAGTGCTATAATTAAATGCTGCTCTGTATTTGCTCGTAAAACATTTCCTGCTCAGCGAGACAGCGGCTTGCTGTTGAGATCTCGTACACGTTAGTCCAATGATACATTTATTAGTAAGATATGTTCGTTTGAGGGCAGGGGTGCCATTCAGAGGCACCTTCTTGACAGGCTAGAGGAGTGGGCTGAACAAAACCTTGGTTGGAGCGAGGCTGAGAGCGCAGCATCGTGTACCTGGCACAGCGTAACCCCGGCATCAGTACAAGCTGGGCACTTCCCGGCGGGGAGGCAGCTCTGCTGGGAAAGGCCTGGGGACGGGGTGGGTAGCAGATTGGGCATGAGGTTCCCATCTGTGTGCGTCCTGGCAGCAATGAAGGCCAAGAGCCTTCCAGAACATGAGACGAATGGAGTGGAGGGATTTGCACAGGACTACCATGATGGTGGAGGTTGGAGCGTTTGCCTGGTGAGGAAAGGCTGAAGGAGCTGGATTTGTTCAGTCTGGAGAAAGGATGGCATCGAGGCAACTTAATGGTAGTTTCCCAGCACGAAAACAAGAATGTGGTTGTAAATGGAAACCCCAGAATCACACAGAATCACATAACAGTTGAGGCTGGAAGGGACCTCTAGAGATCATCTAGTCCAACCCCCCTGCTCCAGCAGGGATACCTAGAGCAGGTGGCACAGGGTGGCATCCAGGCGGGTTTGGAAGATCTCCAGAGAAGGAGACTCCACAGCCTCTCTGGGCAGCCTGTTCCAGGGCTCCATCGTCCTCTAGTAAGATATAAAGGAGAAAAAAAAATCACTCTGATGAGAATTAAACGTTGAGCAGGTTATGCAGAGAGGCTTTGAAGGCCCAAACTTTGGAGGGGATGTGACTGGACAAGGCTGAGCAGCCTGGTGTGAGGCCAGCGTTCACCCTGCTTAGGAGCAGGAGGTTGCACTAGGGACCTCCTGTGGTCTCTTCTAACCTGCGTGATTGTGTGATTATAGTTATCTTACTTTTATTTAAGACAAACTCAGAGACAGTGTTTGCAACTTGCTTGAGAGAATTTACCATCTGCAGCTGAACTGGGAATAGAGTTATTAAATTTCGAGGCGCAGCGGTGCATATGTGCATGCTAATGAGATCTCTTGGGTGAAAGAGCCATCGCCGTTTGGGGAGCAAATCTTTGGAGAGAAATCTAGGTTAAATCCACACAGCTTTCCATCATACTAATGCCTGAGATTCAGGCAGCCAGGAAAAAAAAAAAGGCAGAGAAATATGCAGAGATAAAGAAGCGAGCGGAATGAGGAAGAGACAGCGACTGGAACAATCAAGGTCAAAACCACATTTCAGTATTGATCGATTTTGAAAGTGAAATCGGTGCCTTCTAAGTGCCTGTTCTGAAACACTGATGCTAATTCAGGATTAAAAATATTTCATTTAAAAAAACAGGCCTATTTAGTGTAGTTTTAAGTATGGTAGAATGCAAGCCAATTTTGATTCAAATAATGGCTGTGGGTAGGAAAAGGGTTTATTTTGGCAGTGTATAGAAATGAAGCATTTTTCAAAATCGGACAGTGTATAGAAAAGTCGTGCTTGACATGATGTGTGCAGCCTTTCATAAAGATTGCACATTGTGCATTACATTTTTGCTTCTAAAAGTGAAATTTCTTCTAAAGGATGCGCGCTGCAACTTCCCGTGTGCGGGTTTCTGGTTTGACGTAACACGTGCCTGTCTGCTACCTCTGGCAAGGCAGCTGCACGAGCTGTCTGTGTTTTGGTCCCTGCCTTGCAAACTGCTGCACCAGGACATGGTACTTCACAAAATACTTCAGGAAAAAAAAAGACATGGAGTGCAGAGCAAGTGTTCATAGTTTTAATTTATGAGAATGCATAATTGGATTCTCAGGCATTCAGGGATTACACAAGAGCAGACTTCTAGCACCTCTTCACTGGATAAGCACATGGAAGCTTTTCTTATCCAATATGGTGTTAATTGTACAGCTCTGTACATGTCAGTGGTGCAAGAGCCTCTGAATTCAGCATCCGGATATTTAAAAACGTCGGGCTCTGATGAGGGACAGGGGAAGAAGGAGGAAGAATCATAATGCCTTAAAGCAAAGGAAATACAGGATGTACAGAGCTTTGATACTTCCCTAGCACAAACCTAGCACTTCTGAAACTATATTTTTAAGATGAAGCTGTTAGTAGGCATATTCATTAATTCTTGTGCTATATAATATTAGTGCTTCCTAGAAACTCTTCGTGTGTATATAGAGTTTTGGTATGGCAAAAGCTGTAGCATTTCTGTAGTTATAGCGCAGCTCGTCCTTCCAAGAGATCCTGTAGCACAGTGAGGTCCTAAACAATTTATCTTGTAGAGCAGTAATCAGGGGAGGAAAGGGCAATGAGGGGTGCCCAGCATATGGCAAGAAAGTGGAGAACCCTCTGCTTTGAGAGGGGGAGAAGCAGGGGGAGCACAGACATGTGGTGGGGAGGAGATCATGGGAGGACTGGTTTTGGTAGCGTGAGAAAGGAACTGGACAGAGACAGAAGACAGAATTTGGGAGTATGCATTGTGTACTTCGTTCTACAATTGCTACGGACAGCCTGGGATGAGGATATAGCCAAAAGCCATAGATAGGAACTACCTAAGTCATTTGCCTTGTCTACAAAGTCAGAACTTTGGAGATGTTTAAGATTTTTTTCAGATTTTTTTTTCATTTTCTAGTCTATTAAAACCCGAAGCTAACAATAAAATGGACCCCTCTTAACAATACTGCTCCTAAATTTAATCAAATCAGCAGAGCAAATAGTTACAAGCTTCCTGAGCATCCCTGCTGAATCTCTTTAAGTGTCCTCTTTAATTGCTGGCTGTTCCCAGGTGCTGTAATCTCCTTCTAAGAAGTACAAGGAAATGCTTGGGTAAATTGGGATTACTCAGAGCAGTTAAGGATTGCAGGATTACTCCCAGACATGGTGGTTTTTATTGTCCGTCTGTCACGTAACTGGGGGTGAACTGCTGATTCAGATACTTCACATTCACTTTGCGGTCGTAATTTTGCTTTACTTCCTGCAGAGAAATTGAACTCTTTATGTTCCGCCATGTTTTTCTCTGGTTTTATTTCCTGCTTTCATTTTCTTGTATTTTTGTCCTGTCTTCACCATCACGTCCCCAGGTACAACAAATTCCTTCTCATCTACCAGTACCGATCTCCTAATCATTCCCTCCCTTTCTAATGTGATCTTCAGCTGGCTGTTATGTTGCTGTTTTTATTCCATGATGGCTGTGATGTGGTGAACTATGAAATGATTAATTTGTCAGACACCTCCTTTATTTTGCTAAAATGCCACCCAAATGCTTTGTATGGTAGTATGCAACCCCTATCAAAAAAGACTTTTGTTTTGTGAAGCCTCCTGGAATCCTGGATCCTTGATACTACTATATTTCCCCTCCTACCCCCACCCCTAAAAAAATGCATCTATGATGTATGTATAGTACAGAAAATACCATAAAGATTATTAGAAATAGAGGAAAAGGCCAATAGTAATTAACCACCTAATAGATAGTTCTACCTAATTAATTTACTTAGTTATCCAAACTGTGTTGCTGCAGCAAGCAATGCCAAAATTATGGTCTGGTTTCCATGCCCGTCCTTGGGCAGACAGCCGTGGACCAGCCAGACAAGTCCTGTCCGTCCCGAGAGAAGAGGAGCGGGCTGTGCTGCCACAAAAGGACTGCAGTGTTCAGATACCAACTGCATAAGAACAACCAGAGCATGTTCTGATGCTCTAGCATCTCAGAATAGGAGAACTGCGTCACTCCTTGTGACAAGTAAGTGCCCCCTGGAGCATATATTGCACAAGGAGTCTGTTTTTCCAAGTTAAAAGATCGTTGTGCTGAAAATTTGCTTAATTTTATAAGGAAGCATAAAGTTGCTGCTTGAAAGGCAGATCATTTTGTTGGCCTTCCAGACTAGCAGTGTCTGCCAGCTGAGTGAGGAGTCTTGCAAAAGCCTGCCTTAATTTCCCATCTGCAATGTGTGATAAGTAGAGCCCGTCCTGGAGACATCTTCAGGCAGGAATACCATGAGGGGAATGCAGAGCGCCTTCTGGACTGCCTTTTGGATTGATTCAGTTTTGAGAGGTTTTGACAATGTCAGAACAGACGAGCTTGTTCAACAGAAGGGAGTCCATACAGCCAATGGTCACTTTTATTCTAAGGCCTCAGCTTCCCTCATTACCAAACATTTTAGGGGCTGCATTTCTACTTTGTCAGCCCACGTGAGCTAACTGGGATGCCAGGGGCTCTGAAGAAAACAATTCTGAACGGCTTCCAACCATTTCTGCCCACGCAGATTTTAAACCCCTGTATAGATTAGATGTTATTCTCAGATGCATAATTGTGGGCTGTTTGTGTATTATGTTGTAGACATACTTATATAGCACTATATAGTAATACTCTGCATCCAGTTTCTCTGCGGATCAAAGACAACGTGACACTTCTGAAATTGATTTTATTTTTCCCCACAAAGTTATTTTTAATTTTACTCTACCTATTTTTAAAGTCGGGCCATTATCTTCTGCATAGGTACCGAATAATCATAAAAATATCCTAGACTCCACCCATGCATTGCATCTACTTTAGATGAATTCATATCTAATTGAATCACACCTAATCTTTTAATCATATAATTTGATCCACCCTTAATTTAGGCAAAGAATATCTAATAATCTCCTTCCTCTCCCACTTTTTAATATGAACTGAGCATATGCCTTGTGAATTTTTAGACTGCTTTACTTTTATAATTTTGAAGCAATATATTTCACTATGTACAAAAAGTCATAAGAGGAAAAACTGTGTAATTACCAAGTCTAATTATACACATTTGTGTCTTAGCGTTAGAATTTGTTCTCAGAATTTTATGTTACCCCCAAACATGAATTTGGTCCCTCTCAAGTTCAGTACTTCAGGAGCCATTCCTAACTGCTAATGTTTGCATGCATAGGGGTTAACACTTATTTTCCCCCAGTTCAGATTGGTTAAAGCTAACTGTTAGTGTATGTTCTTGGGAAGATCACCCTAGCTGTCATTAAGAAACACTTTGACAAATAGTTTCAAATAGTTCTAATATCAACTTGGAAGTGTTTTACAGTCTCAGTAACAAGGCTGACTGCTGCTTTGCATTGCCTGCTATAGTCACCTGATGAAGGAATCTCTGCTGAAAACTACAGGCATCTTGAAGCTTCTTTGTGACAAGAGGACAAACTTAGGAGAACCTTGCCAAAATCTTTTAAGTCTTGAATGAGGGATGGTTTAGTACTTATCACTTTCTGTCTGCAAGAAAATTGTTCCTCCAGAGCCTAAAGTATTCAGGTTGTGACATTCTGAGCCATTTAATTCAAACGCCATGGGATTTAATGTACAAGTTAAGGAAAGCAGGGCAGAGAGATACTTCTGTGTTATATCTCGTCCATGGGATATAGGCTAATCAACGTTTTTCCAGTTAGCACAACGGGCTCCTCAAGAGGAACAAGCCAGTGTCAGGCTTGTGTCCAGTTCCTCCTGTGGCATTTTTCATCCAAGAGGATCAGCTCTATGGCCTCACCCTAAGGACAAAGATTCAGCGTGGAGCTGGAGCTACATGGGACAGGGCTAGAGCACAAAAGGGGAAGCAAAAGGACTGGAACAGCACTGCCCAATTATTGCTGCTCATAAAAGATAGAAAAGAAGCGTATTTTTAGAGGTCAGTCTTTGCCTCCACTACACGATACTTTCTGCTGTCAGATAATCCCCGGCAGTGGAAAACTGACAGAGAGAAAAATTAGCAAGTGAGGCCGTAACCTTGTGTCGTGCTCGGGCTTCAGAAGCGCGTGGCACTGCCTTGGCACAAAGTGCGGTCCTGCTGGCGGGAGAGGCACTAATTCAGCACCCTCCCTATTAGTGCGGATCTGCTTCCAGCTAATGGTTCTCCTTTCAGACCAGGCGTCACCTGAAAGGAGGGTGGACATCAATCACACTTCCTTGTCTTGTAGTGCAGAGGGTCAGATTTATATAGTGAGGGACAGACCATTCTTTTGGGTCAATCGAGCCCAAACTAAGCTGTCATGGCAACAATACAAAAGCTTAGCCAGCTTAGCCACAGGACAGCTGCTAATGTGAGTATAATTTAGCTTCAATAGATTACTTACAAAAATTTAAGGTGGTAGTGGCTGCTTGGTGATGTACTTAGGTTTCCAAATCAGAAGAGGAAGTCAATTCTGTGTTCTTCTTAGGTAACGTAAAATGTTTTCACTGTTGCCTAATGCTTGCGGTTCCTCTCTCTTGAGATGCTGGACTTTCATGCAAGAGGCTGAACAGGGTGTCTTGAGAATGTGTGTGATGCCCTCAGCAGCCCGGGAGCAAACCACCCTAAGAGGCAGCCATGTAAATAAAAAAATCTTAATTTGCTGCAGTTAGGGATGTCTTCACAAATAGTAAAGATAAACTTAAGCTGTTTATGAAGCATTAAAGAGTCATATTCAACCTATAGATGATAAATGCAAACCCATAGTTTGCATTTGGCATCTAGTATGCTAAAGTATCTAGGGTACAATACTGATAAACTTGTCCTTTGGGTTCTTCCTAGCATGGCAGAGGTATAAAAGTTTTTTTTTCCAATTTCTGATTATTTTGGTGGCCTATACAAAGGTAGTTTGACAGTTACGCCCCATACCCGGGTAGGTGTTTGTGCTGTATATTCCTGCTGCACAGCCTCCTACCCAAATATTTTGTACTGTACTTCCATTGATTCAGGAATCAATGGAAGAGGCAATTATTTCACAAATGGATAATTCGGGCTGGGAAGAAATAGAAACAGCATTGGGACAGAACAAAGATATTCTTTATGTTCTTTGCTCGGGAATATTTTGGCCTGGTATCCCAAAGCCACTTTTCCACACATTTTTTCTCACACAAATTTATAACCAGTTAAATGACAAGTATTTTTAAAGGTTTCAATTAGATGTCCTTTATGCTTTGAAATATCTAAGGAAATAGTTACCTAGAAGTACAGGGGCAACATAAAAAAAAAAAAAATGTTTTACCTGGTTTAGATTTATAATTGAGATGATTTTATAAAGAATCTACAGTGATTCTTAACCTGACCTGAAAGTTAATTAGATTATCATGGATATTAGGTTCTATTCTCAGCCTTTACAAACAGCCAGGTTAAAAACCACGGAGCTAGTAATTTTTTCTTCCAAATTCCTTAAATAATTAGCTATGTGAAAACTCTTAACGCTGTTGCCAGTTCTTTTTCATTCTGTTCTGTCAGTCCCTGGCCACCATTCTCAAGCCACTCTAACTTTGTCATGCAATGAACCACAGAAATGCTGGTGGGAAAGAATCTCTGGAGTTCATCTGGTTCAGCCTCCTTCTAGAATTGGGATGGTTGCCAAAAAAAAGATCAGCCGTGGCTTTGTCTAGCTGAGTCTTGTGAAATCTCCACCTTCGGAGGTTTTTCAGTCTGATTTACCACAGTACTTTACAAGGTAATGCCAAGTATAATCCATGAATTGCTTGGAGTTTGACTCAAAAGATTTCTGAATCTGATATTGGCAACTGTTGCCTGGCAGAGAACTGGCACTGCTGCCTCTCATGTGCAGAAGGTAATTGCAGGGTGGCAAACGTGGCTTTCTCCTCACCCAGTTTTAGCTACGGATGAATTGGGTCTCTGGTTGGTTTAGAGGAATCTCCCCCTGTAATCAAGGAAAAGAATAAGTGATGAGGGAAAAGAAAGAAGTGCTTTCAAAGAGTACTCCAAAGTCAGAGCGAGCTGGGGTGAGTCATTTGGTGTCTGTAGAAAGGGCCTCATTTCCATGTGGTGTTCCGCCCTTTGGAGATGGTAGCAGCCAAATGAGAGGAATCCCCCAAATTGGGATAGGGCAGTGTGGGGGCTACGCCCAAAACTTTGTTTAAGCAGGAAATCACCTTAATCAGCAAATGCTGCAAATTACAGGCAACTACAGGCATCTTCTTGCCTCGTTCTTTTCTTTGCTGGGTTTAGGGGGTTGTTTGTTTGGGTTTATTTCTTTGGTTAGTTGGGTTTTCTTGCTTGGTTATCTTTCATCATGCTATTGTTTCTCTGATTGGAAATGGATAATGAATTGCTCTGTATTTCTTTGAATTCTGATTTTTTTTTCCAGGAATATCATGGTTTTGAAGAGGATGAGTCAGTGAATGTCAGGGCAGTATCATGCTGCTGCCTTTTTTTCCTTTTTTTTTTTTTTTTTAATGTGAGTTATGCAAACTCTAGGGGGAGGGAAGAGCACTGTGATGTGGCTGATGGAGGAAAAATTTTGCAAGCAGCTTTCTATTACTTAGGTTGCCTGTGGGGATTGCCTGGTCATGCACACTAGTGCCCCAAAGGCAAAATATCCTGTCCTTCCTTTAGCATAACACCCGCAGCAGAGAGATTCAGGCATGGCCAATGCTGTCTTCAAGCTCAAAGTTACCTGTCTTTTATTTTTTGGTCTCCCCAGTCTCACTCTTACTTCACCACCTCTGTTAGCAAAACAGTGTCTGTCTTCCTGATGGAACAACATAGGATATATATGTTGTCCTTGCCATTGCCTCTGATCTTTCCTGTGTTCTTCAGGTTCCCTTCAACTATGTATATGTGTATCAAGCAAGAAAAGAGCCTGACTTTCCTGCCTTAGCTTCCTCTGCATGCTAGTGCTTCATGGAGACTGCAGACAGCAAAGTATCCATTCTCAGCCCCCCTGTGAAACGTCTCACTGAGCTTCCATATATCTTCCTTAAGATTTCAATCTGTTGCTTTGGTCATGGTGATGGCATAAAAAAAAATGTTACTGTTAGTGCAAGTTATCCTGACCCTCGACTTAAACAGGTCACCTTGAGTTTAAAAAAAAGAAAACACACAAATCCACATTTTCATGTGCAGGCAACATTTGTACTTGCTGGGCCTGCACTATCCACTATCTGATGTGTCCTGGGAACACCGTGTTGAAGGTCTCTCTGTCTGCTGTATCCGTAGGACCCAGATGACGCTGTACCTGTGGGGCAGAGGAGGGCCTGGTGCTGGTGCATGTGCTTCGGGCTGGCCTTCATGCTGGCCGGTGTGATCCTCGGTGGTGCCTACCTGTACAAATATTTTGCCTTTCAGGTAAGTTTAATACATTCTGTTATGGGAGGGGCGTATTTTTCTCCCTTGTGTCTCCTGTTTAGAATACAGAAAGGAGAGCAGCAAACTAAGTAACCTTTATAATCCCATTTTTATTTTTCTAAAGCATCAGCAAAGTGTCTGGCCTATTACCTATCAGCAGAAGACAGCAGAAATGAAGCTGGCAGATTAATAGCAGTAACACTTCTGAAAACCCCTTAGAGAGAGAAGGGACAACACCCGAATAGGACTCGGGTTTGAGAACCTCAGCAGTGTCCCACATTTTCATCCATTTTTCTGTTGCTGAGCTGTTGTGGAATGCTGAAAGTGGCCTAACCCTTTGAAAACCTTCTTATTTGCCCCCAAGTTTGCCAGATGCCCCCACACTGCCGCTGTGTGGGGAAGGAGACTGCTTGTCAGAGCAGTGCCATGGCTCCCTCCTTCCTAACTCTCACTGGGATTAGAGAAACAGGCGCTGCAGGGGACTGTGGCCAAGTGCAGCCTACGTGGTTAAACATGCTCTGCCAAGCATAATCCACACGGACAAGATTAGACCTCTCACAAAATGCTATTTGCTTTTTTTTTTTTTTAAATGCTTAAAAAATGGCCCTGCTGCAGGAGGAAACTTGGGGAGGTAGTAGTGCCAGGGAAGTGGAACATTTACCTGGAATGAGGGAGTTTGAATTCAGATATTCTCTTCCTCTTGCAACTGGGTACGACTTGCTGGGCTCTCATCCATGTAGCACGAGCAGCACCGTCCCTTGCAGAGGAGCTGCAGCTGGGTTGCAGAATCTGCAAGGTCAAAACGAGGGAGCACAAGCAAATCTCAAGCCTAGCCCCATGGCTGGAGCACATTGGGTAGAGGCAAAAATTCCGTCTCTTCTCTCTACTATCAAGACTTTCTTTCCCCCTCATTTTAGTAGCTGCTCCTGTAGAAGGCAAATTTATGTGATGGAAGCAGCTCTAATTGGGCTTGCACTTCATAGTCTCTTTAGTTATCAAATTAACCTAATTTACAGGAGAGCAGGAGTGTTGCAAACAGCGGTTAAACAGCACAGCGCATTTGGATGGATTAACAAGCCCAGAGCAGCTGCAGGTCTGCGCGGTTACTAGCACACTTCACGCCTAGCGCCGGCTCCCCCTTTCACATGACAGCTAGCAGAAATCCACAGCACCACTTCACTTAACCCGGCAGTGCTTGTATGAGCGAGAGTTGGGTTGAAGGAAATATTCAATAATTGAGCTGTCGTTGCACTGAAGGCGTGTTTCCAGTGAGAAATTCTGAATTGATGGCAGCTGCATATGCTCAGCAATAAGGTATAGGTTCTAAAACTATGTGACCTATAAATTAGGTTTATAGTTTCCTTTGAATGAAGAGTCTGTTTTATATGCTGCTTAGATAATCTGCCTTGTGTACTGTGATAAAAAGACATAAACTGGTTGTTTTTCTTTTTTGGGAGGGGAACCTTGCCTTTTAAAAACTCACAAAACTCAAAAGAATTAATTTTAGAAACCAACTTTCAAAACTTCTGAAGCCTTGTAGTGCATCTAGGGAATTTCACAGGATCATGGAATAATTGAGGATGGAGGGAATCTGCAAGTTGGCTGATCCAATCCCCACTCAAAGCAGGATTAAGGCCAAAGTCAGATTTGTTTTTTAAAGGCATTTTGGATTATCAGTTTCAGTGTCTTAAATTGTAATTATTGAGTGTAGTTAAATTGCAATTTAATAATAATGCACACATTGGAAACTTTTTAATTTGTAAAAAGAATATAATGTGTTCCAGGTAGTGGGTGCAGACGACTAGACTTTAAGAACCTCTTTACCTTGAATTCAAGGGAAGAACTCCCACTAGCTTCAGAAGAATCAAGTTTCTTTCCCATGTTCCTGTTGCTGTAGATAGCAGCTGTCTCTTGGTTTAGTCTGTGTGTGAATCAAATTAAAGGGGAAACATTACATCTAGTGTGGCAAATTTTTCTTCCCCATGAAGGTTTGATAAGGCTTCTGATGTTTTTGTTGCTGGGTTATTACTTTCAGCAGGGCGGTGTATACTTCTGTGGAATAAAATACATCGAAGATGGCTTAAATTTACCCGAGTCCGGGGCAGAGGCGCAGAGTGCTCGCTACCACACAATTGAGCAAAATATCCAGATACTGGAGGAGGAAGACGTCGAGTTTATCAGTGTGCCAGTCCCCGAATTTGCTGATAGTGATCCTGCCGATATCGTCCACGACTTCCACCGGGTAAGGAATATCTCCGAGGGAGCTGGAAGCATTTAAAATGGGTCTTCCTGACAAATGTGCTCTTTAGTTATTTTGGTGGGGAAAAAGGGTGGGGAGGGCCCTTGGCTGGTTTGGCAGTAGAAACATTTTGATCATCAGCAAGCTGGAAGCAATTATTAACCTGGCGTACAAAGTACAGTGTTTACAGTCATCGTGACATACTGCATAAACCATCCCATGCAGAGAAAATTCTGTTTTTAAAATGGGAAAAATCTTGGAGATGTTTCATTTCTCCAACATAAGAAAGTGGGGAAAAAATCTTACCATGTTAAGCACACCAAGCCAGATCTTGACCCACAGCTGTGGTAACATGGGGAGTTGGGAAAGGACTTTTATTTCTTTCATCTCAGCTTCTGCCTCCGAAGCCGCCAGCCGTGCTCGTGTCCTGTCCTAGAGTAGCTCATAAGCCCCAGAGCAACTGGAGAAAGCAAAGGGAACAAGCAGCTGAGGGGCTACTCTTGGGAAAGAGGTTGTTTCCTATGTGTCTTAAGCAGCCTGGCAGGAGCTGTGTTTTCTCTTATTTCACCAGCTACTGTGCTCTTAATGGACCTGAATCAGGGTGTTGAAGCTGTTTCTACCTTTTGTGCAGAAACAAGTTAGATTAAAATCTTGACAGTAATTTTTGGTAAAGCTGTTGATGCGCCTATAGCACTTGGTAGTAATGACAAGAACTGTAAAACACCTTGAAGCCCTTTTTTTTTTTTCTGCATCAGCCTGGTAAAAACTGACAGAGAGGAAATATTCTGTAGCTGTTTTTTGGAAGTTACATTACTGTGAATATTTGAAGTCTGCTTGCTCAATAGCTTTTTTAAAGCCAGGCTGCAGAGGAAAGAAAAAAAAAAAAGAATAGGGAAAGTGTCCTATTTTTTTTAATGCAAACTTTTAAGTTTTCCAGGCAAAAAGAGTGCTATCTATCAAATATTCATAACCAGATTTGGAGAAGAAACATTGCTTGCTTAAGCTGTGTCATTTAAAAATAATCTTGCATATATTCAGGAAGCTTCTACTTAGGAGTTAGAGCAGAGCCTGTAACTAGAGAAATCCAGAAAAATGAAACAGCATGGCAGAAGCTAATAGAAGAATACTGTATTATTGTAGAAACCCCACTTTCTGAATTTAATGAGTCAAAATTAACAAAGTCTGTAATGGTTTGTTCTTGAGGTCAGTGCACAAACACTTGCCATAGGCACAGCACTTAACTCCTGCGTTAGTTGCACCGATGATTGCTCTCCTGGTAGTATTTTGACTTTTGGACTCTTGGTGCTCAGTATTTTACATATGTCCTCAGCCTTAGAGCTTACAGCAACTTGAGATAATGTTATCTTCAGCAAGAATAGATACAACAAAACACAGCTCAAAGGAGTGGTAGGATTCATCAGTATAATTCTCAGGCCTTTTATATCTCTCCTTTTTTTGTTGGATTTTTTTTTTTTTTTTTAATTTCAAATGATGGCAATTGTTACCATTCAGGTAACACCAAGATAATTATTCATAGCTAAATTGTCAATAACATTTCAACTTAGTATGATTTTCAAAAAAAAAGGGATTTGTATTTGTATTATTTATAACATAAAGTATTTTTATCCTGTTTTGCCTTTTTTTTAGCAGCCTTTAGCAGCCTTTACAATATAAAGAAAATAAGCATGAAGAGCAAGGCTTTTGCCCTGATATCTGAAAGTGCATGAAATAAGAATAAATGATACATCTTTGTAGCTCTATTACTGTAGTGCGTTCGAACCACTTATCGCCTGCTGGCTTGGAGAAATCCTGGTTGCACATTTAAACTCTCATTCAGACTGCCTTTTGTTTCTGCATTTACCTATCCTCAGACTGTAACTTGTTAGGCAAAAGTTGTATTGATCAAAACAATAACTTGAAGAAAAACATGAGGCAATAACAAGGTCTTTATGTGAATTTTCTAATGTTCTTGTTGTTTTGGTTAAATATTTCCTCACCAGAGACTCACTGCCTATCTTGACCTTAGCCTGGATAAGTGCTATGTGATTCCTCTGAACACCTCAGTTGTTATGCCACCAAAAAATTTCTTGGAATTACTCATCAACATCAAGGTATGGTTAAATCGTAAGTGATTTGTTCTTAAGACAGAAGGTTTTCTTTTTTTTTCCCTTGGTGGTGCCAGAACTCTGGTGTTCACACTTGACAAATGCGTTAGAAAGTTAACTGATCACTGCAGATCTTTGCAAGGGGGAAAAAATGCGGTAACTTTCTTGGTTAATTAACTACGAATGTGAAGGAATTACTACTTCAGAGGAAGACAAGCAAACTGGATTTCATTCTCTGATGCTACAAACTTGGTTGACAATGTTAATTGTGCACATATGGTATATGGAGACTCCTATTCTTGGAGAGGAGTCTTGACTTAGTACTGTACTCTTTTAAAATTTAAAATCCCGTAGGACTATAATTTCCATAAAGCATGTATGCAATGGATTAAAACTGGTGAGCCGAGAGACTTAAAATAGGCATTTGGGGAAACAGTTTAATCTGGGCATTCTTTAAAGCATAAATCCATAGAGTTGGTCCCAAACTTTGAAATTATCCAGTGGATCACTGAATGTGCTCAGTGAAATCAGATGCTGCGCAACATGTGATGGGGTGACAAGCCCCAGAGCTCTCCAGGACCCTTAAGATGGATCGTACTATTTCTGGAGAGCGCTCATAGGTGTGATCAAGATTTGGACCATATGATTAGTAAAGCCCTACTCAAACAATATACTTTTTAATACAGGCAGATTCCTGATTCTGCATTGTCAGTAACAAGCACCATGTCTTTAGAAAAGGCTCTGTATCCATAAAAACAAGGATCCTGGAAAGAACAGGGTGATGCAGTTGCTGCACATGAGTTTCCAGTGTAAGGAGGCAGCAGCTCCTAATTGCTTCCCAGCAGGGTTCGATAGCCGAAAAGCGCTGCCTGGCCCGTGCCGCTGGCTGCTCTTCTCCTCATAGCGTAGCCATGAGGGGGTGAAACACAACGGAGGCGGCCAAGGTAGATAATCTAATGTGGTCCCTTGTTAATTCAATACAAATTATACTTGCCTCCCCCCCTCCTTTTTTTTTCTCTTCCACATACATATGTATGTGTGTAATGCAGAACCAAGCGATATTTGCACTGTTTTCCAGCCTTCTGATTTCTTTGTAGAACAGTGAAATACTTGGGGAGAGGGGAAGAGTTGATAATTGCATCTAGGGTTTATGTGTGTGTATTTTGCTGAATTTTAAAAAATATTTAAAATACTTGTAGTTTTAGAATTAATAATGAGATCTTTGGGTATGCCTCTTTCAGACAAGTCTTTAAATTTAGGACCACAGGAGCCATTTCAGCCATTTCTGACCAGTTTCAGTATATAAGTTTCATGTGGGAAATGAGTTCACAAATGGGTCCTCTGCTGCTGTTTTGATACCTTTTTTGAGATTGACTGCAAAACCACATTTATGTATGTTTTCTGTACATAAAGAGGAGATGGTATCTGTAAAACTCAGTGATCCCATATGTTTTATGCTTTGTGTATACTGTTTTGTTTTTGATTCCACACAAATTCCAGCGCTAAATCTGTTCATTTCCTAGTTTGTCACTTGTACTAAATCAAATATGCCTAGTTTACATGTAAGAGGATAACCAGGCATCATGCATTCAGTGGGAGATCTGTGCAAAAACAAACTGTTTTGATCATTGTACCCAACAGTGAGTGCCCTAATTTTATGAGACATCTGTTTAATTCCCATTGTACTAACAAAATGCTGGGGGCACTTGATGTCTCAGAATATCAGTTTAAATGTTTTGTAACTGAAATCTGTAAAACTGTTGTTTGGAGCCACAAAGTGGATAAAACCCTGCTTGTTGTCCTGCAGTCACGTTGGCTGTAGAAGGCAAAACATTAGAATGTTCAGCTCATTAAAATGAGCTCTGATACAGAGGGAATTTTATGAGGATGGAGGTGCTCTGGGTTTGTGCTTTAAGAAAGCTGTGTTTTTAGCTTGAAGAACCATGTTTTCAGATATTGGTGCAGTTTGCTTGAACGCGCAGGCAGGAGGAAGCTAAAGCGCAGATAACATTTCTCCGTTGATCTTGTTATGGAGCCAGCCGGGTGGGTTTGCCCGTGTGCGGCGCAGGAGGCACCTGAGAGGCAGTGTCCGTTTGGCGCTGCTCCTCCAGGAGCCGCGCGGAGGGAAAAGCCGTCTGTGTGCCCGCAGGGACCCGCGCTCGGCGCTGCGCCCTGCGCGGCCTCTGCTCCGCGGGCCCCTCGGGCAGCCTGCGCGGCCTCTGCTCCGCGGGCCCCTCGGGGCGCTGCCCTCGGTGCTCGGCGCCCCAATTAAAATACCAGCATCGTTTGGGAGCGGGGAATCTTCCAAGCTCCTGCGCAAGGAAGGTATTTGCCCTGGGCTTTCCTCATGGCAAAGGAAAGCTTCCAAATTTAAAGTGGATGTTATACAATCCTCTCTGTTATGTTTTATGGTCTTTTTAAAAAAACAAACAAACTAACTAACTAAAAACAATAGCGTTTAATCAGCTTCTAAATACGTCGTTTGGACTGAAAAGACAGTCTTATTTTGTAACGGAAATTTCAAACTGATTATCGACAATAGAAAGAAGAGTGATCTTTGGCCATAGAGGCTAAATTTGTTTTCACCATAACCACATTTTAAAATATATTTTTGGAAAGCAAACATTACCTTCTTAAGTGTCATAATTAGGAATGACCTTATAAAGATTCTTCCACAACCCCCTAAACTGCACTGGGAATATACTGTAACTGGGATGTATCAGCAAGAATAATGTTTATTGTAGAATGGGCTTCTGCAACTCTTATCGAGGTCTGTTGGATTATTGCCAACTAAGTGAAGATTTTGCATGAGAGCTGCAGGATTTGCCATGATAATCTGTGTTTTCCTGGAAGAGAACATTTCTCTCTGCTAAAGGCTGATGTTACTGCAACAGCAGCGTGGTGGATGCATGCATCAGTTCTATGACCCTTTTTTTTAATACGCTCCTACCTTTCTGTAGTGCAGTACAGTAATGTTTGCATGTTTGTAATAAAACTCTGTAGGTAAAGTATAATTTGAAAGAGCTGAAAGAGAACGTTTGCTGTTGAATGGCAGCCAAGTCAAATGCAAAGTGTTCTTTGTGTACGTAGGATAGGAAGTGATGGCTTTTGACAGAGCTGTTGTATTTTTGTTCCGCAGGCTGGAACATATTTGCCTCAGTCCTATCTGATTCATGAACAAATGATTGTTACTGATCGCATTGAAAATGTGGATCAGCTGGGATTCTTTATTTACCGCCTCTGCCGCGGCAAGGAAACCTATAAACTACAGCGCAAAGAAGCCCTGAAAGGTAAATGTTACGCAGTGCAAACTCATGTGTTTGTGGAAAGTTCAGTGCTGCTTGAATTCAATAAATAAGCTTGATTGTGTTGAAAGGAATGACTTTTATTAAAGCAAGGATTGCTTATTGCAGGAGCTGGCTCTGTGGGCTTAAGTATGTCTGTTATTTTCCACGTAGGTATGGAAATCGGTCATTTTTACTGTGCACGAGTGCTCAAAGCCTCACTGAGCTAGGAGCTGTTAATAAATTTGATGTGTATGCATGGAAATGTTTTCTGTAGTTCAAGTTTTCAGTCATGCTTTTCTTCCATTTTGTTTCCCAACACTCCTTGAAGAAGGAAAAAAAAAAGAAAAAAAAAAAAAGACCAAAAGATCATCTTGGAAGAATAACCTGATAGTACAAATGCAGAATAATGCTGAATTGCAGGCTTTTCTTGTCACCAGAGTTGTTTATAATGAGTCTAGGCCTTCAGATTTCATCAGGGAAATGCGTTTTAGGTGCTGTCTTCACAGGGAAGTTGTAGGGTTTGCTACTTGTTCATATAAAATGTTTGAAAAATCATTTGGCCTTGACAAGTGAAAATATTACATGCTACATATTACCTTGATACTTAATTTTCACGCTGTTTTCAGTCAACTCCTTCCCTCCTTTTTTTTTTACTCCAAAGAAGAGATAAGCAAGTGTACACTCAAGCACTGTAATCACGTTGTTGAACCTGATTGTTTGGGAAACTGAGGAAAATTATTTCATAAAATAATTTAAAATAATTTTTAAAAGATTTTAATTGTAGAATACATTTCAAAAGTCACTATGTTGATGTGCTAAATGATGAGCACAGATGTAGTAATGAACATTGCTTTGACTAAAATGTGGTTAAGTTCAGTCTTTCTTCAATTCCTTGATGCTGCTGTTGAAATAGCTACTGCTAGTAGAAAGAGGCTTTTCTGCTCTGCTTTTAGCTGCCTGTTTTTTGCTCTTGTGCCCTCCCACAAGCACTTTTACCGCCACGCAGTGAGGGAGATGGGCATCTGGGATAAGAATAACAACCAGGGAGGTGTTGGTAGGTTGGTTTTAGCAAAATCAGGACTGCAGATTGGTTCACGACACCTCTTCTGGGCCAGGACCATTGCTTGCCTGTGTTCCCCCTGCCCTTCCCAGTATGAGAGCGCTTGCATGTGTGTACCCTTCCTTAGGGAAGGAATTGAGGAGAGGTAGTTCTGATTTCTGGTGATACAGTAAATGTAACATTATTATGTCTCTAATATATATCACTTCATCTTCTGTTTGCTCTCCTTTATTCTGCTCTGCTGCAAACAGGAATTCAGAAACGTGAAGCCATCAACTGCCGAAAGATTCGACACTTTGAGAACAGGTTTGCTATGGAAACTCTCATCTGCGAACAGTAATGAGGAATATTACTGTTACAGGAGACTAAAACCCTACAGTATGACCCGACCCTTTGTATTGTGTGCAGTGATTATTTTTTTAAATCTTCTTTTATGTAAGTAGTGACAGGGCTTTATTGCTGAACACCTTGCATACTTTTCATCTCATGATACATGTAAAATCAGTATGTTTTAGTTTTTCCTTATTTTCAGGTGTGGTGTTCTTATATTTGAATAGCAGTTGTATAAAGACTTAGTTGCTAGTGCATTTCATGTGATGAATCTTAAGTATTAGGAAGAAGATAAAGTCTTTGAAACATCCACCAGTTTTTAATTAAGTAAAATTGAAAAGAATTATTAATGTACAAATGGACTGCAAGAGCTACTTCTAACTGTATAATTACCTGCTATATAGTTTGTTACAGCATCTAGCAAACCTGTATTTGACTCTCCCTAACAAAGTGCAATTTGTTTCATTTTTAAAACATTGTCATATGTACCTTTCTAGATTGATTTCTGACTCGATGTTTTAAAATGGCAAGTGGTTGCTGTAACAATCTTTTAGAAAATTAAGAAGTAACTTATGTTACTAACTTGTATATAATCCATGTATGTGCAATGGAAAATAAATCTTATAAACCCGTTTGTCTAAAAGTCTTGTCTTTACTCTCACCATTATTACTTTTTTTTTAGAGGAGGAGGATAAGGAACTGTAAAGCTCAATTTATGCTAAAATTTATGCTTTTTGCCCTCTGTTCTAATTTTGAAAAAAGACATGATATAATGATAGTTTAGGAATGAAATATAAACAGAAGCTGCATGTTTTTTCTGTTACTTTTTTAAGTTAAAAGCAACATTGTGCTGTTTGTGTGAAAATATCAACCCAGAATTCACAATATATACACCCATTGTGAAGATCCAAAGCTGACTTTCATGGCAGGGAAACTGACCTTCCCTTATTTTATTAAGTTATTAATGCCTGACATACTTGTCATGAGCATTTGTAAAATGACATATATCATTGAAGACTACGGGGCCTAGACTGTATGAACTATCTCGGGTGACCCAGTTGAAAGCCAGGCGGGGTGTCTGATGGTTACACAACTATGTTAGCTCTTAAAGTGTGTGTTTCTAAGCTAAAGAGCAGACTCCTGACTAAAGCAGACAGTTTATAACTACTCCATCCTGTACAAATGTCTTGGGAAAGGAGAGCCTTAAATTATAGAGTTTGTACATATTTTCATAGAAATTGCTGAGGCTGGATGGGATGTCTGAAGACTGGGTAGCCCAACACCCCTGCTCAAAGCAGGATTGGTTGGGGGCCATGATTGCCAAGGATGGAGTATGCACAACCTCCTGGGCAACCCCTGCCCCTGCTCAACCAACCTCACAGTAAAAAGGTCCATTGACTGAATTCCAAGCTGAATGCTCCTTGCTCTTGCAGGTCTTCCTCATATGGCAGAGGCTCCAGCCCCTTCACTGGACTCATTCCAGTATGGCTGTGTCTTTCTTGTTCACGTCTCCCACAGAACTGGACTCCAGATGCAGCCTCACCTGTGGTGGGTCTCAACGCCTGGCAGGGCTCCTGCTGCAGCCCAGGAGGCCGTCAGCCTTGTCCACCGCAAGGACAGGATGTTGGCTCGTGTTCAGTTTGTTGTTCGCCAAGTAGCTTTCCAGGTGTTTGGCACAGAGCATGTGTTGGTGCATGGGGTGGTTCCTCCTCACGTGTAGGGCTTCTGTGTTGACCTTCATGAGGTTCCTGTTTAGCCATTTCCCCAGCCCGTCAAGGTCCTGCTGAAGAGCAGCACAAACATCTGCTGTAGCAGCCACCCCTTCCAGTTTTGTTCAACTGAAAGGTTGCTGAAGGTGCACGCTGCCCTACCACCCTCACCTTTAATGATGACGTTAAACAGCGTTGATCCCAATGCCCAAACCCTGGGGACGCTAGTGCCTGGTCTCTAGCTGGGCTTCGTGCTCCAACCTTTGGAGCCTGGTAGTTCAGGCAATTTTCGGTATATCTCACTGTCTGCTTACATAGCCTGTACTTCAATCAGTTTTGTTCCTAGTGTTGCAAGTCGTGCTGAAAGTCTACTGCCCTTACCCACCGAGCATTTTGTTGTAAAAAGCTATCAGAGTGGTCAGGCATAATTTCTCCTTCATAGATTCAGTTTCCAAATCACCTTCTTGCCCTTCACATGCTTGGAAAGTACATCCAGAAGGATTTATTTCATCAACTTCCCAGGGATTGAGGTAAGGCCTCTACTTTCCCAGTTCTTCCTCCTTGCCTTTTTGAAGGTAACAGTGAGATTTGCTCTTTTCCAGCCCTCAGGAACATTCCTTAGTCACAAATGACTTTCAAAAGATAATTAAAAGTGGCTTCACAGTGACATCAGCCAGTTTCCTCAGCACCCAGCGGGTCCATCCCATCGTGGATTCCCGGTTTCGTGGATTCCCGGTTTAAATGATCCCTGACCTGATCCACCTCCACTGAGGTTAAGTCTTCCTTGATCCAGACTTTCGTACTGGTCTCAGGGCTCTGGGCTTCTGAAGCACGTACTACCAACAAGGATCAAGGAAAAGAAGGTATCAGCTACCTCTGCTTTCTCCATGTCCCCTGTCACCAGGTCCCTGGTGCCATTCAACAGAGGCCCCATATTTTCCATAGTTATCCACTGGTTGCTGATACAGCTGTAGAAGCCCTTCTTGTTGCCTTTTGCATTCTTCAACACATTCAACTCTGGATGGGCTTTGGCGGTTCTAAACCCACCCCTGAATGCTCGAACAGTGTCTCTATATTCCTCCTGGGTCACCTGTCCCTGCTTCCAACTCTTACACGCTTCCCCTTTGTGTGTGTTTTGCCAAGAGCCCCTTGGTCACCCATGTTAGTCTACTGCTACCTCTGCTTGCCGTCCTGCACAGTGGGGTGGACAAATTCTGAGCTTGGAGGATGTGACCCTTGAAAACCAACTGGTTTTTCTAGACTGTCTCCTATAGGATTCTTTCAAGCAGATCCTTGAACAGGCCTAAGTCTGCTCTTCTGACGTCCAGACAAGTAATCCTGTGATGTGCCTTACTGCCTTCTCCCAGGATCTTGAACTCTTCATCTTTGTCACTACCACCCCCAATCTCAGCAGCTGCAACCAATTCTTCCTTACTTGTAAGTATGAGGTCCAGCAAATCCTTGACCACCTCTGTCAGGAAGCTATTATCAAGGTACTCTAGAAGTGCCCTGGATTCTGCCCTGCTTTGTTGCCCCTCTTTAACTGGGGTGCTTAAATTCCTCCGTAAGGCTGGGCCCTGTGAACGTGAGGCTCCTTCCAGTTCTTCTAGTTGTCCCATCTGCGTCTTCCCAGCTGGGCAGTGTGGAGCAGACACCCCACAGTGCCGCTCCTGCTGCTCTGCCCGCCAGTCCCGACCCAAAAGCTCTTCGCCGGCTCATCGGTCCTTCAGCAAAGCTCCACTTGTTCCGTTCCAGCTCCTCTCCCACATAAAGGGCAATTTTGCATCTGTTATAAACAGAAACTGAGTCCAGAAACTACCTGTGCTTTCAGGTTGGCAAGTCCAAATGTAGCCGTCCACATCCCTAAGGGCAGTTTCTATCTGTCTGGGTAGACTTAACATTTCTGTTCTGAAGGCAAGTTTGAAATGTTGATGTGATTGGGAACTTTGCATGGAAAAATCCTTTTTGTAGTGCAAGAGAGGGCAAGAGAAGATGTACCTGCTGGGTTCCTGCTCTTCTGAAGCGAGTTGCAGGAGAAATCAAGGGATGGGGGAAAAAAGTGAGTAAAACTCAAAGGCTGGAAAATCTCCTCAGAATCCACTTCTAAGCTTCCATGTATTGGAAGTAACCTACATTTCCTACTGAATTTTGAGCGCTGTTATACCAGGAAAGCAGGGCTGTTCAACAGAATACTTGCATACATGTTTGCAAAAAGATAACCCTGTTTAAACCCATTCTTACGTGCTATATATAATGTGTTCCAGAGGAGTCCAAATCTTTTGTCTTATTGTGAATTCCGTTTTTGTATTAATCTGAGGTTTGCACTAATCTCATTTCTCATCTTTAAAGGGATTTTTTTTTTCATTAATATAGTGGGAGGATACTTTGCTGGGTTTAGAACCTTTTTACAATTGTAAACATGCTATCATCCAACATCCTGCTATTGTGTACGTCTGAATCAGGATAAAGCATTTTGTTTTAAAGGAAGTTTCCTAAGTACAGAATGTTTTTTTTTCCTTCTTCTGCATTTGGTTTCATTTATAGTTTAGCCTTAGTATCGGTGTGGTATATATACCTTGAAAACTGTAGTTGTTACTTTTAGAAAGCTGTGCTTGTTTGACCTGTTCTTGATGCCAAATGGCAGTTACGAACAACAACAACTAAAACCACATGTAGATACCGGTTAGGTACTTATGTAGAAAATACATTTATGTAGCTAATTTGGTATAGCAAATTGAAAAAAATCCACTGGGAAAACTTTAGCTGCAGACAATCAGGATGTTGATATTGTGTTTGCAATGAAGGTCAAATACATGCCAGGAAACAGTTACTAGTTCATTCTTGAGAACTCTCTCTGTCCCAGGGCTTATGATGAAGTATTTTAAAAACATGTTTCCTACCTGTTCGTGCGCACACTGCTCCTATTTTTCCATGACCTAACATTAATCTTGTTATTTTTCTATAAGCCTGGCGCTGTCTTTAAATTGTTTTCAAAATAAACTCAGCGAGAATCTTCACTGTGCTGTGTCCTTAAACACACACTGGCAACCCAGGCTGCTGATGGGAGGCAAAAAAACAAGACTGGTCTTACTGAAAGAAGGTTTATGTGGTCATGCCGAATGCCTGTGTCCCCAGTAACCTTTGAACTTGTTGGCTGTTGGAGGAAAATTTGTATCTATGAGATATAAATTTCTAGATTTATTTCTAGTGTGCTAGTAAGTGTTGGGGAAGAAGAGCTGTGCCACCAAGGGAAATGCCCCTGCGTGTGCTCACTTCTTACTGAGCGCCAGGCAGAGACCCAGGTCATCCCAAGCGAAGGAAGATGTGTTGGCGCTTCTGCTATCTTAGGCGAAATGGTGAACCGCGGGGCACAAATCCAAAGCAAAAACTAACTCTAGAGCTGCTTTGCTTTGCTTTTAGTAATGAAAAGCATAATAAGCAAACACAGCTCTGCTATACTGCAGAAAAATGCAATCTAACATTGCAGAAAAGGGACAGTGTAAAGATGACCTTTTTTTTTTTGACAATTATCCATACAAATATTTTGCAAGCTCCTTTTATAAAAGGACATGAGTCCTAATGCTCGGACACACCTCATCATCACAATAGCAAAGGGAGCGTCACTATCACACAGCATTTTGTGTAGCCGGCGGAGAGGGCTGTGCTGCCAACCCGTGCCAAATCCTCTGACGCTCAGTACGTCTTTGCCTGGGGAAGGTTCTTGTCACCATGCAGCGGGTATGATCCGGGCTTGCGAAGTGCGTAAGAGTTCCAGGTGTCCTCTCCTTTATTAGTTCAAGTTTTTGCAGCTGAGGAGCAAGTGTGAACATGAAGAAAGAAATAATACAGGCCTAACCGACAGAAAACGCCAGAGTCCGGTGACGTGGTGCAATGAGAAGCGGCAGGGTTATCTGAAGCAGTGAGCACTGACGTGTTGGACTTGCAGAGGCAAAACGCAGGGGCTGATTCATTTGTTTGCAGATTATTTCCAGATAAATCAGTACAGCGGAAGCCCACGGTGGTTGGTAGGTGCATGGCTGACGGCACTGCGGTCTGGTGGGGTGGGTGGATACAGGGAGCTGGGTGCGAGCAAGCAGGTCTGACCTGTGTTAGCAGAAGCCTGTGGTGAAGAAATATTATCAGAGCTGAGCTCTTACCAGCGTAGTTTGGTCTAGCGGGACGGTATTTTACCATCCTGAGTGAAAAAACATAGGGACAACAATATAGAAGAGCCCCTGGAGCTGCCACCATGCTAAGAGTTCTGCCGAAACGCTACACGCAGATGAAAAGTTTTCAGCTCATTAAGGCACTGTCCCGCAATGCCTTAATAAAGATCTTAATTACCTCAGGGCCACTCTGAACAAAGAGAAAAAGAAGACAAGATCATGGGTAGACTGAATTCAGTGGAATGCCTCTGTGCGTTGACTATGGTCTATGGTTGACAACGGATTTTCAGATATTCAGTGGAAATGAGCTTGATTCCAGGGTACTATTCTTAGCACAGCGTATTCTGCTCCCTGTGGGTTCAGGAAACCTCAGAAGAGGCCGCACGAGAAACATCCCTGTGGCAGAGCCCGCGCGGGACAGGGTGTTCCCCCGCCGGAGCCGCGTTCTCACGAGCAGAGCGGAAGCCCAAGGGGGACGGAGCCGGACGGGACGGGAAGGGAGTTCTCGCCACGGGGTCATTAGTGCTGCCTCGTGGCTGCAGACAACAATAGCATCGGGGCTTCTTTGTTTGACAGCAAATTCCTATTTAATTAATTTCTATTTAGTTATCAATAGAGAGGAGCGATCAAAGTCAACCAGGCTCTGAGGGTCCCTCATGCACCCCAAGTGCAGAAGTTGCTTGGGGTTAGAAGCACTTAACCTGGCCAGAAACAACTATTTTTTTCTGATCTAGTGGCCCTTGTGCTAGGGCTTCTTCTGATAAACCCTAACAGAGACTTGACTTTTTAGTACCCTGGTCCTCGGTGCTAGCACAGATCTGTAGAATGGGCTGGACCCACATACCTGCTTTCAGTTAATGGAGACTACTCAACACTGGTACAAGGTTCTTCTACAGTTATAAACAGCTCTGTGTTTTTATAAATAGATGCACGCAATTATCCGGGTAAAAAGAGAAGTCGCACTTGAGTCAAAATCCTTTGATCAGTGCAAAACCTCTGCAAACTCATCTGAAATGGAGAGAGGAAGAAGTATCTAGGGAATGGCCTGGCTTGTGAGTTTGCGTATCAGCACTTAATATATATTTTTATTTTGATTTATTTAATAAAAATATATTTAAAAAACAATTTACAATTTAATAAATATATATACATTTATACATACAAGTTTCTCCAACCAGGAGCAATACTCTTTTCATATCACAGAATCACGGAATCCTTTTGCTTGGAAAAGACCTTTGCAGTCTCTCTGGTTCATGCACATGAGCACGTAAGCACCTCTGCTTACCTGGAGCACCCACTGACAACTTGATTAGACACGTTGCTGGTGCAGATTCCTGTCTCCGATGCATTGCTGAAGTGTCTGAGATGCCAGCAGCGCACTAAGCAACGCTCCGAGGAGAGCAAGCCACAGACTAACGTATGAACAGAGAGCAAAAATGTTTTTATTTATAATGTGTTCCTACATAGGGGCTTTGAACTGCATAGAAGGCAGCGTCTAACAAATGCCTTTCCACTTAGACACAAATGGGCTGAGGTTTATCATGGTCCCTATGGGTTTTACATCAGTGTAGAAACACTCGTTTAAGAAATGGCTTCTATCCTTTGTACTTTAAACCCAGTCTTTGCATTTGGTATTAGGGGCTGCTGCCTCCCAAGAGAGCAGCTGAGCACACACAGCACCACAACCAGCCCAAGAGAGGCCCTGCTCCCCAAAAAGGGGCTGCAGCAGCCTCGTTGCTGAGCCCTGTTCACCCCCACACACCTGCAACCATTTCAGCCTCGCAAGGTAAAATTTCGTAATCCTACAACCCGTATGTATCAGCATTATTCACGCAAGAATTCTTTCACTGATTGATACTTGCACCAACATCGAGAAGCTCGCAGCCCAGTGATTTTGGTAGAAATACGTTTCTTTCATATAGTCGCAGGAGAAACGGCTTTAGCAGAACTCCAGGTCTGTCTGCACTGATGCATAAACTAGCAGCGAGTCCTGGTAGACCATGAAATAGAATGAAATAAAAGTGAAATATTTCTGGTAGGGGGAAACACGATTTGTAAAAAATGAAGTTGGAAGTTACCAACGTGTCTGAGCACTGCGGGTCGAAATAAAAAGGGTTGATTTTGCTCGTAACGAACATGCGATTTCCATTCCCACTGGCAATTACTGCGAAACTAAAAAAACAGAGTTTTCCCTGTTGCTAAAGTGAAAAAAAGAAAAGATGATAAAATTACTTAAGATTGTTTAGCAGCTGGAAACAATGAGTCAGGGCTGCCTGACTGGACTCCGTTTCAGACTTCCATCTGTCTACAAGCTCCTCTTTGAAAGCTGTTGTAGCAAGATGTTTACAACGAAGACGTTGTCAGGCCAGATGAGAAATTATATTAAAGCTGTGTTTGACCTTGCAGAACTTAAAAGAAAAATTAAATGTAAGGTTAAAACTATTAAACTGATGTATCTAACAAGAGGGGGAAAAAGGAAACTATCTACATATAATTTTATGTAGGCACGTGCCTACAACACAACATAGCTACATATATTTACGTATTGGATCTTTGTATTGCAGTTTTGATACAAAGCTCGTTCAGTCGATGCTCTGGGATAGGGTACAGGTTAATGCAGCTTGATTCGTCTGCAGCTTCCCTCCTCCTCGTCCTCCTTCTCCTTCTCTTCCTCCCCGTTCTCATAAGCCCCAAATTGAAGCATTTACAGGACATTTTTTGGTTGTTCCCACTTATGGTGAGTCCCGACCTCTGCGCTTGCAGAAAAGAGGCATGAAACTTGATTCACAAAACTCGACAAGCCAACAGCTCTGGAAAACCGGTACTTACGAGGCCGCGGGTCGCCAGCCCTTGAGCCAACAGGGTGCGTGACGGGGTCCCGTCCCCACGCAGGAACGCAGCCGCGGGGGACGCTGGCAGTCCCGGAGCCGGAACCTGCCACGGCACCTGGTCCCAGCTGGTTAAGAGACAGGAATTCCGTAAATGCGCTTCCAGGGCTGCTTCCACGGGTACCGTGGTAATGAGCGTCCTACTCGTTCAGTGTTCACAGCGACGTCCTTAAATACGGCCTGGACCAGAACAACTGCCCATTTGGCTATTTTTGAAGGAAAAGTTAATACAGAAAATGCTCAAACAAATCAGTAAAACCTGTGAACTTTAAAGCACTGGCGATTTTCTATCATTCGCTGCCAGCGCTTGCGTCTTGTTAGTCGGATTGCCGCTAAAAACACTTCCTGGATCCCAAACTACTTGTTTTCCAGGCAAACACAGACACGCGGGATGTCTCCCGTGCTCCCGAAAGGCAGCAGGAGGCACCCGCCCCCTCGGTTCAGGTGCAGACATCAGCGCAGGCTACTGCATCCACCAAGGATTTGGTTTTTTTTTACATGAAATGCAACTGCATCATATTTTATACACGTGCGTATAAGTAAGAATCAAACCTACATGCACGGGGCTAAAAACAGCGCTTCAGTCGGGTCTCAGATGAGCTATCTGATTCAGAGCAAATCCTTCACGTCAGGCAGGATCTGCAGTTTGTGCGAAACTCCTCGGTGGCAGCTGCACGGGGCACGAAGAAACGGGTAAAAAAAGAAGAAGGAGAAGGAGAAAAAGGGAAAAGGGAGATTTAAACCGCAAGCGGAGCAACAAGGGCAGCAGGTGGGACCCGCAGGGGCAGGGCGGGCAGGGCCGCTCCCCGGTACCGCGGACGGTGCCGGGGGCCGCGGCCGCCGCCTGGGGCGGGACCGGGCGGGACC
>JAWLRI010000936.1:1821446-1847147 GCA_034781795.1 Crypturellus tataupa | reverse complement strand
CTGTTCAGCCTGGAGAAGAGAAGGCTGAGAGGGAAGACCTGATCGGTGTCTATAAGTACCTCAAGGGAGGCAGTGAGGAGGATGGGACTGGCCTCTCTTTGCTGGTGGCCACTGACAGAGCTAGAGGAAATGTCCACAAACTGAAGCATCAAAAGCTCCACAGGAACCTAAGGAGAAGTTTCCTGACAGTGAGGGTGACAGAGCACTGGAACAGGCTGCCCAGAGAGGTGGTAGAGTCTCCTTCTCGGGAGATCTTCAAGACCCGCTTGGATGCAGCCCTGTGCCCCATGCTCTAGGTGGCCCTGCGTGTGCAGTGGAGTTGGACTAGATGACCTCTAGAGGTGCCTTCCAACCTTAGGCATTCTATGATCCCCGTGTAGTTTTAATAAACCTGAGCAAAATGTCATGGCTTCTGCTTTGCATAAACTTTCATTGGGAGCAGAGTTTCTATTCTAAAGCATTACTGCTGAAGTGTGCAGGTAAAATTGATCTCATGCTGTGGGAATAAGAGTTGAACTGTTTGGCCTTTCATCTGTGTTGTAAAACTTCTAACAATTTTCACTTACCAAATAATTGGATATCGTAGCCAAATGTTGACTTGAGGGTCTCTTGTTTCTAGTTTCAAAATAAATGTTCTCTATATAGAACCTACTTGTATTATATAATAGAAATAAAGAACATTTATTTTATTTATTAAAGGCTTATAATAAAAAGAAAAAAGAAACTTGGGGAGCCTGTATCTTTATTGCATCGATTGACCTGGATGAAATGACATTCACTTTCACAGAGCTTCTAAAGAGTATAAACATAAGGTAAGTTTTCATTGAGATATAACAATGCTATTTGATAGTTGATAAAGTCTAAAGAAAGACTGTACTTTTTGTTTTTTAAACTATGTGAATTTTTGTTTGTATCAAGAGAGTTGATTTGAAGTGAAGATTACTTAGGGTAATTAGTTGATTTGAGTAAACTAGAAAACTTGTTATATTTTAATTGAGGAACCAATTATTTTAAGTTTGCTTCAACTGATTGGCATATTGTATTGTGTTAATTTTGTGATTCTTGTTAAATCTTAGGTCTTCCTTAATTTAATTAGTATAGATTATATTTGAAATGTTTTTCCTTCTTTCCATGCATCAAGTTTTCCTGCAAAACCCTTTTTGAAAGCATTAGTCTCATGCTAAATCAAGAGTTGAGAAAAAAACTTCCAGTTCATTAGTCTACCAGCGTGATGCTCATTTCTAACAAAACTAGTTGAAATTTTGTACCTTTTTAAATGCTTTTTGCCAGTGACTCTTAGTGTTATGTTTTTTACTTTTGGTAAGTAACTGCATGATAGAGAAATGACAACTTCTGGGGAAAATACCCATTTTTAATGTAAATGCAGGTGGCAGCTACAATAGGTCTAGGCTTAAGTTCATCTAATTTATACAGCTTTTGGTACTGCCTGTATAATAACTGTACCCTGCATAGGCAGCCTGTGCCTGAGCAGAGTCTTCTGGTTCTGCAAAGTGTCCTGATATTGTTGGGTGTTTGTCAGCAGCTTGGAGCTTTGCTGTGTGTTGCTGGCGCTGAAGTCCTGGCGTACAGCTGTGGGAGCTGGGCATTTTGTAGGGGATGGTAACGAGTCGTTCTCTTCCTTCCTCATCCTTGTAATATCTGAGGATGCCACTGAACAAGGGAATTGAGGGCTGTTACTTGGAAGTCGCCAGTTAAATCGGACTTCTCCATGTTTCTTCTGCCTTATGTGGTCTCCCAGCACAGTGGTCAGGTCCTGTATTTGGATTTAGTCTCTTCAGCCTAGACTGACTTGGAACTGCTTGGCTGAAATCTAATTATGTTTGTGCAGTGATATTCAGTATATCCCACTCTAGTACAGAACGCATTCAGCCAGACCAACTAACACTGCCAGCTCAAGGAGACTTTTCCCCTTGGAGTTTTTAAAAGTTCTCTTCCTTCTGATGATTCTGATTTTTAGCAGTGCTCCACTTCCTCCTAGCCCTGGGCTTCTCATCAGTTATAATGTCAAAACTGGCAGAGATTTCTACCACTTGCCTTACTCTCTAGAGCTGCTCTGGAAAGGATTTTTCATTCCACACTGAAAGAATTTTTGAGTGACTTTGATACTTTTGTTTTTAATTTGACAAACACAGCTCTCGACATAGTCTGATTAAGGATCAAAATACACTTGATGGCTTCCTGCTCCTGCATTTTTAACAACCTGCTCATTTTACAAAGACAGCAAAATATTTTATCACCATAATATTAACCACGTGAGGAAAAATCATGTGAGTAGGAAAAACTACAGGTTCCTTGTACAATAGTATTTCCCAAAGGGGAATGATGCCCTTCAACCTTCCCCCAAATACTTGGTGAGAAGTCTTGAAATTCCATAGATTTCAGTGTATTCATCTCATCTTATTCTGAGGTTCCTTTTTAGTATGGATGGAGCAAACATTCATGTTTCTAACATAGGGAGAACATTTTAAAAGTAGAATATTTATCTAGAATGGAAGAGTCAGGAATTCCATGTAGTTTACTTGTGGTTTTACTGGCACAGTGAGGGAGTTAGATGTGTCTAGTCAGCAAATTCTGACTTCCAAAGATACTTGTGGTAGCCAGAAAACTAACTGTAGCAGAACCTGTATCTCTGGAGACCTATTCCTCTAAGACTGCTATATTTAGGTCTCCAGTGATATATACACATACATATTTCTGTGTGTGTGTATATATATATATATATATCTATATTTATATATATATATATCAGTCTTAGAGGAATAGGTCTCCAGTGACACAGGATGATTTATATATATATCAGTCTTAGAACATATATATATATATAAAAGCCTAAAATATTGTTTTGCAAAGCAAGGTTCTCAGTCACTTTTAATTGTAGTAAAAGTATTCTGAAATCAAGTCAGTAGGATGTAATTTAATAAATGTTGCAGAATAGACATTCTCAGTTACGATAACCCACCTTTTATTCTTTCTTTTCAGTATATGCACGTTTTTTCAGTTCCTGAAAGAGGTGGATGTTAACATGGATACTGTAAGCACTAAAGTTGATAGCACTGTATCAAGACTGAAAAAGAAATATGATGTATTACTTGCACTATATCACAAGTTTGAAAGGTAGTATGCATACTTTTCATCTTGAAATGATGATTTTTATGCCTGTTTACTTTTTTATATTTACATATTCAAATTATATATTAGAAGTGCCTATTTAAACTCTATGTAATAATATTAACAAATCACTTAAATGGAGCCACTTACATGTGTTGAATAAACACGTTTTACACGCTCCTCTTTGGCATAGCCCTTCGTTGAAAAATCCCATTGCTGCAATGCAGGTAACACTAAGGGTAGTACAACAAAGGACATTGGGTTCCCTTGTTAAGCCTTTTCCAGATGTAAGGGGGATTGTTTTACTATCCAAGGAATATTTTTATTGAATGGACTTTCCATTTCCATCTCCTTCATCCTCTCCAAAAAAAATCTCATTCAAAGGAATTCAGGGAAGAAAAGCACAAGCAATGATAGCTCCTGTGTGCCAGTCCCATGTGTTCCAGACTCCAGGGGTGTTGTAAGGACAGCTCCATTTGCAGATCTCAACTGTAATCAAGATAAACCCTCCCCAGTGCTTTAGCTGATTATACATTTAAAACAGGGGAGTATTCTTTTCTTTGTATAAACTGAATATGCCTATGGCATAGTGCTAAGAGCTTTCCACATACTGCTTAAAAATCATGAGGTTGTCAAATGAGTGCTTTTTGGAGTTCAGTTGCAGCTCAAACTGCCTTGCTTTCTATGCTCAAACCTGAAGATGGAGGTGATCAGGGCTTTCAATGCTTTAGCATGCAGATATGTGGTAGCATAACGTGCACATTTGTGAGACCTAGTCTGCTCTGAAGCAATTTTCATTGGTCTATGTAATTCTGCATACCAAATACCTCTAGAAAACCTTCATTTTTATTAAACATTGGAGCATTACTATTTAATTCTTGTATAATTTGACACTATTGCTTCATAGTACTTGGTATTTTCAGCTGTATGAGTTTGAGTCAGTGTAACAATTTGCTTTGTAAACTGTGAAATGGCTGTTAGATATTGCTGAAATGACCCTTGAAGAAGGGATAGCAAATCACTCCTGTGTAGGTCATTGAATCAAGACCCAAGTGCAGTACCTTTATTTCTTTTCAAAGTCCAATTGTGCTTTTCATGAGCTTGAATAATAGGTATTGCAACTTTTTGTAAAGCTTATTGTTGCCCCAAAGCTATAAACTTCTGTGGAAGTTGTACGTATTTAGTTTTTATCTGCTGCAAGTATTCTGTGAACCACTGAAATGTCATTCCATATTTAAAAGTGCATTTTTTCCCACTTGTAGCCCGTCTTCACTAGTGTGTGTGTGTGTGTGTGTGTGTGTGTGTGTGTTTTTTTTTTTTTTTTTTTTTTTTTTATTACTGAGGGAAGGAACTGGGAAGCAAATTTTGAAGACATATTTAGCATACTACTAACTTCAGCTGTTCAGAATTTGAATCTAGTTTAAAAACCTTTATTTTAAAAAATGCTCCTTTTTTCTGCACTGTTACGATTGATTTGCAATAGCAGTTATCTGCAGTAACAGAAGGACTTGAAGGTTTTTTGTTTTGAATAACCTGAATTTGTTTCTTGAAATGATATTCACCTAGAAATACCAGGCAACTCAAGGTTTGCAGTGATGCTGCAGAAAGAGTAAAAATTTTTAAAACTGCCTTTTACATAGTATTCTGATTATTTGCAGCACATATTTGCTGTTCTTTACAAGTCATTGAATAATAATGTATGTACAAATCCAGTCCTTCTCAGAGAGAACACTGATTCTGTGTATTCTTTCAAATTTAATTTGGTTTCATATTCAAGCTTTGGCATCTCAGTTAGTAACATTACTTCAGCTCTAGCAGGGTTGTAGCGGGTGTTCCACCCTGTTTTCTAAGAATCTCTTAAAGTTAGACTTTTAAATTTTATGAACTAGCACTAGCATATTTTTTACTACATTAAATGGTATAGTATCTCTGATTTCACTTTCAGAAGAATGTTTTTAAACCAATTATTTTTATTTTCTAGAACTTGTGGCCTTATTTATGTGGAGCAACCCAGTAGTGAGTAAGTTTACCTTTTCCGAGTTGTACTTGTTAATTAAAAACCAAAATGTCTTAATATTTTATCTTTTATCCCATTGAGATGGACCTAAGTCATAGTATGTTGTGTGTTTAATTTCGATGTAGTGGGGAGTTTGAATTTCAGTGAGAGATGATGAAAGCTGCCAAAGTGGTTTATATTTGATCACTTCCTCCATGAAGGATCGCCACCCACTGGCGGTGTCTCGGCAATCGAATATTTGGAGAGTGAGCTTCATAATCATAGCAGCAAAGAATGGATGAAAAGATGCCTTAGCAGCTCTCAAATGGGATTGAGTTCATGATGTGACTGGAGAATAGGGCATTAGTCAAAGGCACAAGAGAGAAAACAGCTCATCACAGTTAAGTGAATTACTCACATTCACTTTCTTTTCCAAGAATGATAAAGATTTCTTTCCCCTTCTTGAATGGTTTTACAGAGGGATTGGTTCTTTTCATATATTTAGTCCTAATTTTATAGGGAATATAACAAATAATCTTAACTAAATGGGAAATTTGAAATGTCTTAAATTGTTCCATAGATGAAACATTTATTGAAAAAAAACTATTACAAGTCAGTTAATACGCAGTTTTTATTTTGTGTCTCCTCACAGGGTTCCTGCTGAACTCAATTCTGTATTAGTCCTAAAAAACTACTGGATTACTTTTTTGCTGGCAAAAGGTAAGGTTTTCATTAAATGGCAGCTATTTTAATGAATGTTGTTGGAGTGAGATCGCAAATATATTTTATATACCCAAAACATGAACAGTATCCTTGTTACAAATATTCTGATTGCAGGTCCTATTTTTTTTTTTTTTTTTTAAAGCTAGTCGGAAATATTTCTTTCTGTACAATTTGACTGTTTTTATCTGGTATTTGCTTACCATATATAAACTTTTTTTTTTTTTTTTTTTTTTTTTTTTTTTAAAACTTTGAAGGCTGATATTTTGCATTTAAGTCCATTCTCAGATGTTTTACAGTTTACCAGTGCCTTAATAAAAGACCAATTAGCAGAAGTGACTGGAAGGTTTTTTAATAAGTCCCTGAAACTTTTTCCTACGAACAAAAACATTCTTTCTTTGAAAAGACAGCCTGGTTAAAGTTAAGTGCCAAAACAATATACAGTTTCTTGCATGACTCCTTCTGTAAGAAATAGGATGTATCTAATTACCACTTACTCTACATCTCTTATTATTGGGGACAGTTTAAATGTCTTTGCTATTTAAGTCTGTCTTGGAGCATCTGATCCTAGTGGAGCTTTTATGCTTATGCTGGAGAATTCTAGTTTAAACCAAAACCTGTAGTTTTCTATCCTGACTGTTCATTGAGAATAAAGAAATGTAAAATTCTACCAATAAATAATTGAAGCCACAGGAGAATGTAGGTGTTGCTTGCTAACTCTTAATACCGAAGGAAAATAAAAACTTAGCTATCTAAGAATAGCAAACATAGTGATCCCCAACTGTTCTGAGTCAGTGTCAGCTCTCCAAATACTTCGTGGTGTTCCACACAGTCTTGGAATGGTCTTTTGGATCTCTTCTGGACTATGAATTGTAATTTAGGAACAATTAGAATAAAATAGGTGTTAGTGATGTTTGTGTTAATATTTTTGTGATTACTAAATGGGTCGGTTTTCATTCTAAATATGACCGACTCATCATACATGATGGTCACTGTTTTGATTTTTCTCTTCTCTATACACTAGTAATTCATTAGCTTTCCAAATACTTACCTGCTTTCACAAAGTTTTAGTAAGACCACAAAAAAGATGAGGAAGAACCACACAAGTGGTGTGTATAGGTGAAATAGTCTGTATATATATTCTTCACTGTAATAAAATGGCAAAAGAAATAATGAAGGAGCCCTGAGAGGTAAGAAGTGCAGAGTATGTTTTCTCCTCAGAGGAACAAACCTCTGAAGAATCATGAATCCTAAAACTATTAGGTTTTAAAAAAATCACCATCTTGTTGGATCATTTCTGATTTTTAACTCTGGTATTTTATTAAATCAACTTCCAAGTCTTTGTTTTTCCAAAATGATTTTATTTTAAAGTTGGGCATCTTCTCACAAGCTTTTCCTTTGCCATGTTTGCAGGTAAAGTGTTGCAGATGGAAGATGACCTGGTGATTTCTTTCCAGTTATTGCTGTGTGTCTTGGATTATTTTATCAAACTGTCACCTCCAGCCATGCTCAAGGAACCATATAGTAAGGATTTCAGTGGTTTTTTTTTTTTTTTTTTTTCTTCCCTTTAATCACTAGGTTAAAGTAGAAAGTTTAATTTAATTTCAAATAGGGTCTTTTGTGGCATCCACAATTAATTGATAAATCACAATTTTAGGTATTTTAGTTTAATTTAGATGATCATGAATTAGGTTATCTAAATGTGGCAGTATATTTTGTACAGTTGAGCTGTTTCTATTCTATCCTTTTGCTGTGCGCTGTACTCGGGCAAATAGATAAGAGGGATTATTCAAAGAGTTGCATTTGACTGGTAAAACAAAACAGAGTTCTGGGCAGAATCTGATTTAAAAATTTTTATTTAGCATCACTGTTATATTGTAAAAGGAAAAGGCTGTGCTATGACTTTGCTGTAAATCAAAGAAAAAAATACAAATATGATAACCTGAGTGTGCAAGATACTGAGCGTTACAGTCACTCAAAAGAAAATATACGGTGGATTTAAGAAGAAGAAGAAGAAAAAAAACTAATTGTAGTGGTAGCTCAAAATGAAATGGTGGTGAAAGGTATATAGTTTTGTATTTTATTCATCTGCTTTATATTAGCAGATGTCTTATTTTAAGTAAAAACATAATGGATCTTAACTTTTTGTTCATTCAACTACTGTACTGGGAGTCTGGGAAATCTTTCTTGAGAGGACATAGCCAATATTTTCTTGCTGCTCTTGTAGCTTTGAGAAAGAGAATTATACCTCTGTTAAATATTTGTTTTCTGTGAATTAGAGAATTGATGCATACTAAAGTATTTAGAGCTACAGCATGTGGAAAACACTGTTGTTGTTGATTAGATTTTTTTTTTTTTTTTTTTTTTTTTTTTTTTTTTTTGGTCCAGTGGGCTTGGGTAGGACACTGAAGTTAATAGCCTAATATACTCATTGTAATACTTTGGTTCATGGTTAAATATGCATGATATAATTAGAAAGATATGGTCTCTGAAAAACATGTTTTTGAGGGTATTTATCTGACCTAATATTTGGTTGTTGTAGGTAAAGATGATTTATTTCCTAAAATTGTAATGTAGATAAAAAGGGGTAAGAAAGGATGGGCCTGTGATTAATAAATCCCTGCCCTCCAGTAGTTCTTTGAATTGAAATCTATAAGATGGACATTGTACTGCTCAGTTGCAAATGCATAAAGTGATTAGTCTCCTTTAAATTAAATTTTTTAAATATAATGTTGAATTGAACTGGACTTTTTTACACTTTTTTACCCTGTTTACACTTTTTAGTGGAACTATGAAGGCCAGCAACTCATTTAGAAAGTTAATTTCTATGTGTTGTATCTTGAAAGAAAAAAAAACTTTACTACTTAAGACTAAATTATAGATATGGGTGTCATTGTTATGAGTACAAAACATTAGATTTCTCACTTGAACTGCATCATTTTTCAGGTACTGCTTAAACTGTCACTCAGCTGCTTCATTCTTTTAGCAGAGAACACAATGTACTCTTAAGTCCTCCTGACTGAGAGGTCCTCCTAACTGTTGTGCAAAGTGATGTCATGTCTTATGACATGACTGCCACGGAGAGCATTAAGATGTAAGCAGCGAAGCAATTAGGTTGTCATTTTTTTATGGAACAGTTTTCTTATAGAACAGTTACCAAATGCAAATGAAGTTGCAGATGGGAATAGTGTGATGATTAGAATATAATCTTTATACCAACAACTGTTAATTCAATTAACATATGCTATTACTGTAATTAAGGCACTTTTCATATTGAAGATATAGAAGGCATCTACTTTAAGCTTAACAGAACATTTCAAGGTGTTTATATCGCATTCATCTTGGAGAAGATATCTGTGTTTTTAAATATTTGTCTGATGGGGAGCATTTGGGGAATTTTCTTATCCAGCTGAACAGGTAAAAGGGAAAAAAATTTAAGAAAAGAGTGCCTGAAAAAAATGATAAACTCTTAAATCTCTAAAACTCTTTAAGACTAACCTTGTGATGGTTCTGACTGTCTTTCCAGGATCTGCTGTGAGCTCAGTGACTGTTAATGGTTCATCTCGAACACCAAGGAGAGGTCAGAACAGGACTGCACGTGCTTCAAAGCAAATTGATACAGATACAAAAGTTATTGAAGTCCTTTGTAAAGAGCATGATTGTAATTTAGATGAGGTAATGGCTGTGTTTTGAAGTATGATGTTAGAAGCTGGTTAGCAGCAAGATCTAAAATATGCATTTATTTAAAGAGTCTTTTAAGTCTTTCTGCTTGTGCTTAATTATTCTCTGAGGTTCATTAGTGAACGTCTTTCTGTAATACAGAGGAAGAAAGGGCACTTAATATGGGTAATGACCTTACCAAGGAGAGGGCACTGCAGAGACACAGTACAAGGTTACATGCTGATTGGAGTGTGTCATGTGTTGAGTATGTAGTGTGCTTAAACCATCGCCCTCTTTGTGCTCTGGTGATAAATCCATTCCTTTTGCGGGTTTTTATTGCTGTGGGTGGGTGGGTGAGTTTGTTTAGAATCTGAAAACATTAGGTTAGGCAATTTCATTTTCCCTTTATCAAAACCAAAGCATGGTGCGTTACTAAACAGTGTGTTGTTTAGTTTTTGCCTTTCACATACAAGAGCAACATATGCATGATTGCATCTGTTCATTGCTGATGTTACATTTTTCTTTTTCTAGGTTAAGAATGTATATTTCACAAGCTTTATTCCCTTCTTGAATTCACTCAGCATTGTAGCCTCAAATGGACTACCAGAGGTAATTAGAATAGTTTAATATAGTTAAGTTAGGCTTTGCTTCATTCCAAATTCTTAAGATTCTTAAATTCCTCATGATTCTCTTTAGAAGAACCTACTAGAACTTTATCAATATATAAAACCACCTAAAAATGTACTTGGTTTCTCAGGTATGTGGCTTAACAGGAATTCCAGGACTTGTAATGGAGTGGTGTGTTGTTGGTGTGGTTTTTTTTTGTTTTTGTTTTTGTTTTTTTTTTTTTTTTAATTCTGGTAGTTTTACATCTGAATCTCTTTTCTGAGACTGAACCAGTAGCCTCCCTGCCTTCCCAGTTCAATATTATGTGGTGTTTCATACGCATGATCTTGAGAACATCAATCTAAAATTATATATTATATATTATTAGAATCTAGAGTTATGGCTATTACAATATCAAGTTTCTAAAGTTAATCGGTAGATGCATGCAGTCTTTATATATAATTGAGTTATGTTACTTTGGTCATATAGAAAATGTATATAAGATTAGGACGGGTTTTGCAACTGGCTGAGTTTGGGCTACTTTGTAGAACTACTTTCATCTTGCCAAGTTGTAGCCTAGATATAGCAGTTTACTTTTATGCAATCACATACTAAATAAGCCTTTTGCAGGTAATTTCCTGCAAAGTATTTATATACATCATTCTTAAAGCATCAGATTTAAGCTGGCTGTTAGTGTAGAGATGGTAGTCTGAGAGTATGTAACTGCTGAAGTTTACCAGACTCGATTCCTGTAGGATTCAGCTGTATATATGTTCTGTTTAGGTTCTTAACGTGTTGGGAAGGCGCAGCTAACAAGATCAATTGGAATTCTTTATCTCTTCTAGTGTGAATCTGGGGATTTACTGTGACATTCATGTTTTCTATCATCATTCATGAAGCATGTATAAAAGCTGTAATATAACAACATTTCTGCCTATCTTGTGTGGAAGCTCTTTTTTTGACCTTTCAGGCAAAGTTCATTGTAACACTCACTAATCCTAGCCTCTCAATTGAGGCTGCTCCGTTTACTAAGCACAGTATAAAAGTTACCAGTCCAAGATTGTTGATTTAAAAAAAAAAAAAAAAAAAAAAAAGAAATTATGCGTTTTGGGAACAATGTTGTCACGGGATTCTTGTTCCTGAAACATTAATGTCCCAGAGCAGGTTCTAAAGCAAAACAGAACATTATAGGTATATTTCAGAGGTAGTCAGTTTGTACTTACAAACCAAGCAACTATCAGCCATAGTTGAGATCATCAGTGCAATACATAATAATATAGTGCAATACATAATAATATTGGACACTGAAATTGACCTTTATATTTATAAAAAGCTTTGAATAAAATTTAATTTTGTTTCTAAAATAAGAAACTTTGGTGGCTTAATGCTGGTATTGTCCATCTTCAGTGTATGTTTGAATACTATTGAAGAATGAACTAAACATTAGGTTCATTCAGGATGCTGAGTTTTGTTGGAATATTTCTTCCTAGTTTGCGTTAAGATCTGCTTTTTGAAGTGAGAGAATCTTAGATTGATAGGAGTTTATAGAATAAGGAAATATTTCAGATGAACAGCATGCTTAAATATTAGGAAAATGACAGTTTTAGTGAAGAAAAGAAAATAGTTGGATTTTAAAGATTGTCTTTGATTTAATAGTCTTACTTGGGGGTTTAACCAAGAGATGAGCTTGTTGCATATTTGTTTCTCAAAGCTAGAGGGAGATGAAGAGGAGCAAAGCTTTATATGAGGTATTTGCAACTTGTGTTTTTCTTGGGAGTGTTTAGGACTAGCCTGATTTCATAAGCAGTGTTGCCTATTTGTAGACCTGGAGCTTGCCAGAGTACACGATTACTTGGTGTGGGTGTAGGACCTTGAGAAATAGGTCGCTGTCAGATGACTGTTTGCTCCTGCAGGAGCACAGCAGCAGAGTTGGAGAAGACCAGTATCTGAAAGCCTTGATTAAAAGTACCAGACTTCTAGTGTATGTTAGTCGCTCAAAGAAAAGTAAATACTTTTCCATGCAAAATGGAGTTAAATCAACATAGGATCTAATTGACTCAAGCTTTTTGAATGCATTTTAGAAGAAACATTAATGTGTTGTGAATTAATGTCTGTGGTTTTGTAAAAGTAGGTTTGTTTCTTAAAATCTATACTAATGTTAACATGGAAGAGGAAAGCTCTACCTACACTCCGAATAAGAAGACTGGAGTTTGGATTTTGTCCTTGATCTCTTGAACCAGCAGAGAAAGGGACATAGTAGCTTGTCTAGTAGCTGTTCTAAAGATACTTACTTGATTTCTTCTTCCTGGGGGCACCTTTTTATTCTGGAAGCACATGTTTAAAAGCCTGGAAGCATTAGTTTGATTTGGAAGTCTGATTTGCACTCCAGCTGTTTTTAGCTCTTTTACAATGTCCAGAGCCTACGTTTCTTCCGAAATGTCTCATGATCTTGGATTCTGTTCTGTTATAAAAGCTTATCTTCTATTTGCATGTGGGAATGATAATTTTCCTCTGAGTAGATTGATCTTGTTTGTTTAAGAAGTGACTGTAAAATCCAAGATCAGTCTCTTAGAGTTTCAGTATTGTATTTGTGAGACAGAAGTAGAGTATGTTACTCTGTGAGTTCTCAAGCTTATTGCTATTAAACTTGTTTTTGAGGTTGAAGTCATCTCGAAGCAATATGAAGAACTCTACCTTAAAAACAAAGATATAGACGCAAGATTATTTCTGGATCATGATGAAACTTTACAATCTGACCTCATAACATGGTAATATTTCCACTTGCTAGTTTCATGTTATAATAGAAAACATGACATTGTACTTTTCCTCTCTGCCACACACACTGTTGTAAATGAAAATCTCTTAAGTTTGTAGTTCAACTAAGATGTTTTTGGATCACCAGTCTTGTTCTAGTCTTGAAGTGTTGTAGCTTAAATAATTAGAGAGCATGTTAAAGTTTCTCTAGTTGACTTGATAATTCTGACTCTGTGAAAGGCCCCGTAGCCGAAAGGATGCTGAAGAATGATGAGGAAAAGGAGGCTACCTCACATTAGTAAACTAGATAGGCTTGGGACTGTGTTCTGGCTCTGGGACTAGTTGACGTTAAATGTCCTGTGTCCTTGCAATTAAGTCACTGTTTCTTCCTAAAAGAGCATGGTGGTGTATGCAAGCTGTCAGCTACAATCTGATGCCATTTTGGCTCTGGAACTTCACCCAGAAATTGTGCAAAGAGGGTAGTTTGCAAGGCACAGAAACATGCCAGTGTGATAGCAGCGGAGTGCCAGTGCTCAGTGCAGTGCTTAGTGCAGTGCTAAACTGTGTTTAATAACACAAGAATATTTGTGTTCTTTAAGTCATACTGCAAAATTTTGGTGCTTACTGATGATTCAACATTTCTGAGCTCACAGTATGATTCTGTGGCTTTATCTGTGTGTATTCATTTAAAGTTAGAATTAAAGTTTAGCTATTACTAACTGTATGTGCTTGTTGTCAATGGAATTCTAGAAAAAAAAAAATTTGGAAGAGACCTTTGCAGATCATCTAGTCCAACTTCCTACTCAGAGCAGATCTACTTGGCAGTATAAATTAGATCATTCTAATTAGAATGGTTGGCCACCTAAGTTTTGTAATGATATCCCAGAGGTTTTTTTTTCACTGCATTTTAAAAAAGTTTATGTTTTTGTTTTGTGTGTGTTTTTTTTTTTTTTAGTTACTTCAGTGTAAAGTAACTTTGCTTTCCATTTCTGTAGCTCACAGTTGGAGAGAACACCACGAAAAAACAATCCAGAAGAGGAACCTAATATTATACTTCCACAAACTCCTGTTCGGTATGACTTTTTTTCTTTTCTTCTTTGGAAACTCATTCAACATCCTCACTCGAAATGTACATAGTATGTTTTGTTAAGCGGTGCTTAGAGTGTTTCTGGACACTTGAGAGAAGAAGAAAAAAAAATAGCACCTGAAAACACTTTAGGGACATAGCTATGTAGACAGAGAAATATTGTTAAGGAGAGTCATTCTTAGTGCAAGGAAGCACTTTCTCCATGACTTCTTTATGAATTCCTTTTTCCTTAGCATTTTTCTAAGGATAAGAGAAGTTAAAATACTCTATGCTGGTTTGCTACATTTATTTTTATTGCTTTTTTATTTTTTAATTAAAAATACTGCTGTAGAGTTATATGCTTCTGGAAGAATGAATTAGACTGTAGGCTTGTCCACTCCTAGTAAGATTTCCTAAATCCCCATGGCTGAAACTAATTGGTTTCTGGCCAAGAGAGCAGTAAGGTTCTGAAAAACTACTGTGTAAGCATAATAAACTGATCCATATCTCAGTTGTGTATTTTCCTTTATGACAGAGCTTTTAGTTGGCTATGGCTTCAGAAGGCTTTTATGATTGCTTTAGTGAGCATTTTTAGTCTTAAGCTTCTAATCTTTACCTGGTAATGATGCTTTTTAGCTATTAAAAAAAAAAAAAATCTTGACTGTTGTGTCTCAGATCTATGTGCTATACTGGGAGCTGGACCATCTAACAAGACGCATGCCTGATGGGAAGATTTCTGACAAATCTAATTTTTTCAAAAGTAGCTAGCTGCTTGTTGTCGTCCCTTTTGGGGTTATAACAGCATTTAAAAGAACATCAATAACACTGTGAAAGGTGCTTGATAAGACTTCACTAGCAAGAATTTTAATTAGTAACATCCAGGGGTGACGTGCTACCACTTTTTTTAAAACTATAAAGTGTGCTGAAAACTTTCATGTATTGAGAGCTCCTCTAGAGAAAGATTTAGATTGTCTCCATCAGGATTTGGGCTCTTTGAGCTTTACAGGATTGATACCAGTTAAGACAGTGCAAAGCGGAGACCTTGTACTTGGTAGCAGTGAGTTTTGGCTACACAAGTGTTTTTTTTCTTAGAGCCCGGAGGTGTCACTAGATGGCAGTAAGCCTTTGATCACCACCACTGAGTGGAAAGGGCTGGATTAACTCTCTGTAAGTAGAAGACCATATACTGATTGTATTGAAGCACCAGGTTTAGTGCTTTGCCTCCTCTTATAATGTTTCCTTTCTGGACTGAGGCATTTAGGGCCTGATCCAAAGCCTCCTGAAACTAGTGAGCATCTAATTATTGATATAAGTAGACTTCATATTTAAGCCCCTGTGTTTAAAAAAAAAAAAAAAAAAAAAAAAAAAAGTAGGTAAAATAGGTCCTATTTCAGAGCATAATGGGAATGGATTGTGGTTTTATTTCATTGAATTTCTTTTTTGCTGTCCTTAACACTTTTTTTAACTTGCTATTAAGTTTTGAGTAGAAGTAATTTGACCAAAACTTTCCAGAAAGTAGACATGTTTATTTAAAACCCATGTTTACTGAGTATGTATTCTTTTTCTGTCTTTATTTTTGAGTGATATAAATCCACTGGAGGTTGAATCCACTGGATTTCTGAGAGGATTAAAAAAAAAAAAAAAAAAAGCTTGAAATTGGCAGTTTTGATGCATGCTGTAAGCTCCAAAACTCATCTTTAGAAACTGAAGTTATGTAGATTCTTCTAGAGCCCTAGAAGAATCTCAGAGGCAGCATGAGTGTAAGAAAAGCCACACAGAGGAAGCATTTTTCTGGACAGAAGTAGTAGTGCAGACTTTGGCTTACGCAGGTGCTGAAGGTAGCTGAGTAATGCAGGAAGGAGGCCTGTTCTTCTGCATATCCCCTTCAAGATGTACCCTTTTATCTAGCAGATGCAGTGTGGTTATATCGTTGATCAGGAGAGAAGGAATGTTTGAAAAGGGCATTTAGATGACTAGGTTTCCACCTTGGAGTTTTTGTAGTGTTGCACTTGCTGTTTTACTCAAGGGATCTAATCTTGTCCCTTCAAGCTATTTTCAAATGACTAAAATGCTGTAGAAATCAAATCTATTTGTTTGCTTTTAATCTTTTTTCATTCTAACATGGTGAGGCCATGGCTGAGGCTGCTTTCTTTTGTTTCTGAGTACTAATGAAGTGCCAGAGTTAAAGCTCTGCAGAAAAACTTCTGCAAGTAAGTGAGAAATCGCTTTGCCTAGGGTTAAATTGTATGAGAAAGTAGCTTATTGATAGAATGTTTTAATGGAAACATTCATGTGGAAACACAAATAGTTGTGGCATGACTATTTTTTCGTACTGTGTGCCTGTAAAACCAATTTTAGTAGGATCTTACATAAATAATTCAGTATTAAAATATACTGAATTTAGTTAAAAAGTAGTTTTCACATTTGATCTTCCACTCTTAATCTAGACAAAGATATTTTAGTTCTACTTGATAAGGTTAATACTAGTTTTATTTCTCAGTAATATTGAAAAACTTAAACTTACCCTTTTTACTGTGCGTAATACATCAAGAGCTAAAAAACTTTTATTTAACATAGTTCTAATCTATCTACAGACACAAAAGGGACAGTTAGGAATTCAGGTAAAAACAGCTTTCTCATTAGTGATAAAAGGGACTGGAGATCAGCTGAGGTGTTAAACTTTAAAGTGACTCCTTGATTCAAATCAAGGAGGAGGTAGAAAGATTGTCAGCATGCCCATGCCACTGGGCATGCTGATAACTGGTACCACTGAAAAATACAAAATTTCAAAGGATGTGTGCAGAAAATCTACTTTCTTGTGACTGCATATTCAGGAGCACTGCATTTAAATGCATTTTATTTAAGCTTCTGAAACAGTTGAATGAGACGCACAATCTTTTTTCACTAGTATTTGATATTATTTTTGTACAAAAAGTTTTTTGTTAGGGAGTTGCTACCTTTAAAGTAATGTTTTCAAATACAGGATTTTTCAGATATCTCTCCATCTTTTTTTCCTTCGAAAGTGCTTGTTGGATAATGTTTATCACTTAATCTATGTTCTTTTGGTTCTTTATCATCATGTAATTACAAGCATGTAAGAATCCATGCAACATTTAAATGTTTAGAATTTATAACGGTTAACAAGGTGCAGCAGATTTTCCCAGCATCTTTGGTGCCTGAATGAAGAATTAAGTCATAAAATTTGTGTGTGTTAATTCTCTCTAGTGTCTGGAATGTCAAGTCAACTTGAATATTTATTATACATTTTATTGTATTTTCCAGAGCTGCAATGAATACTATTCAGCAATTGATGATGATTTTAAACTCAGCAACTGATAAACCATCCGATACTCTCATCTCATATTTCAATGTAAGTGACTAGAAGAAATGATTATGAAAGACACTCTGAAATTTTCACTTGACTAATAGACATACAGAGCTGACGTGTTTCAGCTCCTTTATAAACTGTAATTTTTAAAGTTCAGTTTAGTTAAAACAGTTTAAATGTATATTGTGCTTAAGCGAAAAAGCACTGCTCTAAGTGGTGTGTACTGGAACCACATAAGCACTTAAGTCTTTGTTCCTGCATGGAATACTAAGGTTTATATATTGGACAAAGGAGTAGAGATAGGAAGAAGAGAAGAATGTGCTCAAAGGACATCCAATATCTGCATCCATCAATTTAGCTTTAAGGGCACAATTCCCGTTAATATAGTTGGTACTTCCCACATTTTTTGGTTGGTTCCGGCTAAACTGAATGTTGGAAATCAGGTTTTAGTCGCTGGAAGTTGTTGAAAATGAGCAGTCCCGTCTCTTAAATACTCCACTCTTATGATAGTGAACTGAGGAAAAGAAACGCTGCAAAGTGAAAGACGACTAATTTGATTAAAACATTTTAAAATGTATTTGAAGTAAAATATCCTTTCCTTACTATTCCATCCCCTGCCTTCTATTATTCTATCATATAGAACTGCACAGTGAACCCTAAAGAAAGTATTCTAAAAAGAGTGGAAAGTCTTGGCCACATCTTCAAAAAGAAATTTGCTGAAGCAGTTGGACAAGGATGTGCTGAAATTGGTTCACAGGTAACTAGTATTTTGGTTCAGTATTATTCATTTGTACTCAGTGGGTTAATGTAAGACCTACCCTGGTGTTTTTTTTTTTTTTTTTTTTTTTTTTTTTGTAAAGTAACTATTCATTACTGCTTGAGGAACTAGATATGTCTGGGTAAAATACTTTTATTTAAAATATTGCAGCTAACTGTGTATTATGTATCCTGTTCATTGAGGTAACTTTGCCTAAAACTACATCAAAAGGTGACCTGCTTCATTATAAATGCAGTAGGCTTTCTGTGTTTTGTACAAAGATTTTGCAAAACAAATCCAGCTAAATTTGTACTTTAGTGACCTGTCTCTATCAACCCTATTTCTTCATTCTGTGAATTAATAGTTTGTTAATCAGTCTTGGCAGAGTTGTCACAAAGCTTTCTCCAGGACTATTGACAAATGTGACTGGGACCACTGACTCCTTTACAGTGGCTCTTAAAAAGCAAATAAATGTTCTGAATCATTAAACTGTAAAGTTCTGCCTACTGTAACTTGTTAAAGCATCTTGAAGTGTTCATGATTTTTTTTTTTTTTCTTGTTCTTTCGACAGAGATACAAGCTTGGAGTACGGCTATATTATAGAGTAATGGAGTCTATGCTGAAGTCGGTAAGTTTTATTACTAGTAGATCAGTACTGCTATTGCATTTTTGAATACTAAAAATATTCACAACTTTGAATTGGATAATGTATTTCAGGAAGAAGAACGTCTCTCGGTTCACAATTTTAGGTAAGTGCTCCTAACTCTGTAATACAAGACAGCTATTTTAGTGCTAAGAGAAGTGTTAATAACTTATTTTTCCCCTCCCCCAGCAAACTTTTGAATGATAACATCTTCCACACATCTCTTCTGGCCTGCGCTGTTGAAGTTGTCATGGCTACGTATGGCAGTAAGTTAAATCACACTGAGGAGCAGCTCTGCTATTTACTGATGATTATTGCTATATTTTAACATATAGAGTAAGAAAAAAGGGCTCAATAAAATTGGTAGCTTTGATTCAATAAATACAAAGTGGGGAAATAAAGAACTGTAGTGGAAGAGCATTGTATTTTGATAATTTTAGTTTGTCTTTTCTGCAGGGAATGCTTCCCAAAACGATGGTACCAGCACTGAAACGGACTTGTCTTTTCCATGGATTCTCAATGTATTTGATTTAAAAGCTTTTGACTTCTACAAGGTGATTGAAAGCTTTATCAAAGCAGAACCAAGCTTAACAAGGGACATGATAAAGCATCTAGAACGCTGTGAACATCGAATTATGGAATCTCTTGCTTGGCAATCAGTAAGTAATGCTTTAAAATAGTATTTGTCCTTTTCCAATGTGCATACCTAGAAAAGCAAAATTACACCCAATTCTATAAAACAAATTGCAGTCTTACTAAGATTATTTCTAGTAAAATAATGAGAGCCAAACCAGATTAATTTGCATGTCTTGAGATTAAAAAGAAAAAGGCTAGTATCATAAGTCAGCAGAGCTCTGCTTATGTAAATAATTGTAAACCAATATGAGTCTTGCATGGATCTTTTTAAGGATATTACTTTTAAATAGTATTTTGTGCCAATAGGAAATAATTAGCTTAGAAATAAAAGTATAGAATTTTTTACCCATCATCGCTTGGCATTAGGGTTGTAGTTCTGTGCATCTGATGTGGTTGTTAATGTACTTAAAATATTGATTTGCATCATCCTTTGCACTTCAGTTACTTTGATGTTTTTGGATGTCATTAAAGCCGATGCATGCTGGGAGGCTGTCTCATTTTTAGGCTGGTTCTCAGTATATCAAACATTGTTTCTCTGTTGTGAGTTACTTATGAGCCAAAGATACATGATTAATGCCACGAAGTAGGAGAATGTAAAGCCTGTCAATTTTGACAAGAGGGAATTAAAAGGACTGTTTAAGATTCCTTTTCATTTGGTCTAGTTTTGGGAACTCTTAAAGAGCACAAGAACCATGGTTGATGTCAAGCTGTATTTTTCCAAGTAATCTGTGCTTGCTTTGCAAAGACTTTGTACTTGCAAATTCACGCTTTAAAAGGATAGTACTTTCAGGGGCATTCCCAGGTTCTGGGGACAGAGACAGTGTTGTTGTCTGAGCAGCAGCAGTACTTGCATATGCATTCAAATTTCTACACCAGCTGCAGCAAATCAGGCCTCAGGGCTATATGGAAGCAGTAGTTATTGCCTCAGGGAGCACGTGGCAGGAATCCTAACACGAGCCCTCACTGGTTTCATCATCCAATGAGTATGTGTCAGGCTGCTTCCTGAATATGCCCTCCTCTGGAGGCATCATTTCTGCTGTGGAGTTAAGACTTTTGTTTCCAGCTTCACATTCATCACTGTTTTGTGTGTGCCCCAGAACTTTCGATACATTGCTGCAGCTGCTGTGCCAAGGTGTCAGGTTTTCTGCTTTTTACTGCTTTGGCATGTTTGTTTTTGATATCTGAGGAAATGCAGATAGCCTCACTGCTGAAATGGTGATTTCTTCATCATTTTGCCTTTTTTGAATAAGATTGCTTGAAGGCACTAGAGGCTTATGACCTTTATCAATTTACTGTAACAGAAAATGAGGCAGTGTTTCAAGAAGCATGCAGGCAACATTTAAAGACTGCTTATTTGCAAACTCTATCAGTCAGAGGACAAAGGCAGAAGTAAAAAATATCCAGATTTTTGTCATGCACAAGCAAGAAGTGACTCCTGACACCTTCTGCAAGCTGATTTGAAGTCAGCGACAAGAGGTCAAGTCAGCAGCAAGGCACTTCTATTTCTTACCCACGGATTCAAGCACAGCATGCAGAGGATCTGATTTGGACTTGGGCTTTCAGATTGGAAAAGCTAGAGAGTTGTGTGTTCATTAATTATGGGTATAGTTGCAGGCTCCTGTGAAACAAATTGTAACTTTAACATCAGTGCAGGATTGTTTCACGTTTTCTGAGTTCTCTGCATGAATCATCAGGGGACTTTTTTTTTTTTTTTTAATGCATTTAAAAAAAAAAAAAAATCTTGCCTTGCCAGAAGTAGTGGGTTTTGATAGTATTTTGGGGTGGCTTTGTGTAACTAATTTGAGTGCTGCCAGTAAGTGTCCGTAAAATAACCACTATTTCAAAAAGCAGTGTTTCCGCCCTCCCTCACCCCCGCTTCTTACTACGTGCTTGAGTGCCACTTAAACGCAGGGGTTAGAGTTTTGGGTCGCTGGAATAGAGAAGGGAGTTTTTAAAAATAAAATGTGCAGAGCACCTATCCAAATGCTTTTTAGCTTCTTGGGCATCGGTGTCTTGTCTCATCTGGATCTCAAAAAGCTGAGGATGTTAAGGTTGCAGTTCCCTGGTGTTTCTGCTCCTCTTTGCTCAGAGTTAGTTGCCAGAGGACACGCTGCATGTCTTTAAATCTTGAATGAAGCTGGTTTTGGCAATCAACCCCAAGCAGTTAGGGAGTGTGCAGGTACCCTGTGGTTCTGCACTGGCCTCCCTTACTTTCGGATGGGACTTGTGCAGTTACTTTGCTTTTGTCCATTGATGAATGTGAAATTGGAAACAAAGTCTTAATTCAGTAGTAGAAATGTCTCCTTCAGAACAGGGGAACCAGCCTGACGTGCCCGTTGGATCAGGAAATGAAGTGAGAAGAGGTAGCTGGCATTCAAAGTTCTGCCAGATCTTCCTTCTCATTTCTTCTTCCTCATTCATTTTGTAAAATGCCTGAATAAACCTCTTAATTCTTGTAGTATCATGAAGTTTTAAGTGCTCTGAATTTGTCAGTACAGTTTAAAGAGTGCTGTAAGCATCTGGTAATATTGAAAAGTAGCAGGGGGAGAAGTATGCCTGAACTGCTAGATATAACAGCTACACAGAAGGGAAAGGCTGCAAGTTTTCCCAAGGTGACTAAGGAGACTGGAACCAGTCAGATGTCAGTGGTGTCAGAACGGTTTGCTATGTATCTAGGTCACTGCAGAACCTGGCCCATGTTCTGTAGGCTACACACACACACACACACACACACACATGTATAATATATATAAATTTTTTAAGTAACCCCGTTTCTATCATGGCTCACTTGCTGTCGCCTCTCATCTGCGTCTTCCATTTGGAAAAGTGCAACTTCATTAGCAAAAGGAAGAACTGCTTCTTTCGGAATTCCAGTCTGTAGAACATTGTTCAAGTGTCCTAGAAAGGTTCAGCTAGTGAATGAAGGGCTGATGGATTGTATTGCTCTGCAGCTCATTAGCTGGATATTGTCTCCATGTAAGAGTGTACAGGATTTAAAAAGCATGCCCTCAACTCCTCAAGGGAGGAGGTAATTTGAAAAACATGGTTCATGCCAGTAAATGTATCTTATCGACAAGCACTCTAAAGGAGTAGAGGAAGGCCAGAGGACATCTGCTTAGTTATAACTAATATCTTATCTTAAGTGATTGCTTAGGCTTAAATGTAAACAAACACAATAATAAAACTATCAGTGGAGTCTCAGGAAGGTTGAAGTTTCCTTATATGCCTCGAGAACGTGTTTTTTTAGGAGTGGGGAAAAAAGTGCCCTGAAGAAAAGTATGGAACGCGTTAAGCTTATGCAGCAAAAGTCTAGCTTTGTATGTAAGAATAGGCTAGCACCAACTGGAAAATGTTTAGTTATTTACAAAAAGTTGGAGAATCCAACTCTGATACTGCGTGACACACTGTGTGGTTCTGTTTAATTCTTGCCTCCTTTGCCTGCCAAAACAATTTATTGCCCTGTTTGGCTGCTCTTTAGCTACGTTTGTCCAGTCTTCTGTGATTCTACCGACTCCTTTTGGAAATAGGACAACAACATGAGATTTTTAAATTGACTGAAAAGTTAAACACAGAATAGGTAAATTGATTTGGTTGTTGAGGAAAAATACTTTACCTGTTTATTTTTCTGAGGAAGAATTTTAGAGTAGCTGAGCTTTATCTGACTTTGGAAGCTATATAGAAAGAATGTGAAGAATTTTGTTTTTTAGTTGTGTTTGAAGATAATATATTGTTCCTTTGCTAGTCATTGTGAATATGTTTATTGCTTTTGCATAGCGAGCTGATTTAGTCATCTGTCCTTCAGGAAGGAGATGAAACTTTTCTAGGTCATCTTTTTTTAACAAAAGAAGTAAAGCCAGGTGAAATGGAGAGTAGAAAAAATAGTCTCTTATTGATGCCTCTTAAAATTAAGGAGGAGTGAGTCTCCATTCCGACCAATTTGTTTGGGAAAGGATTCGCATCCTCAAGTCTTTGTTGACCCCTGAAAGATTAAACACCTTTTATCCACTCTAAATGTTATCTACAAAGGTGTTGATATTTCCAGATACAGTCACATAGACTCCAGTTTTGTATCTGTTACTAATGCTACGAAACTTCTATTAGTAAAACAGAAGCATACTCTACAACTTTTTAAAGATATATTTACATAAATATGATTAAAATCTGTTTCCCATGAAGTGGAAATGGCCTTTTATCTGCCAACCTGGGGTTCATGCTCAACCTTTTCCAGAATTGTTATAGATCTCTTGCAGCCAGCTGAGAAAATAATTGGTCTTAATACCACAAATGAAGGTTGTATGAACAAATTGCAGAAACTCTGAACTTCCTCAGAGAAAGCCCCCTCTGCTACTGTCACGTATTTCACTTGAACGTTGCTGCTTGCTGCGGTGTGTTTGAAAGCACACATTTTCAGTGCAAGCAAATCAAATGCCAAGTCTGTCAGTTTTCATGATTTATCTGGAGTGAAACATTACGTAATTTTTAATATCTGAAATGCATTTGTTTTCAGGGAATGACATGACTGAAATTACCTGTTAGATTTTTATCTACCTTATTGAATGACTCAACAACAACACAAAGCCAGGGAGATTCTTTGTAGGTATCTACAGCTCAGTGGTGGTATTTCCCAGCCTCTCAGCTTGCACTTTGCTCAACTGTCAGCAGGGAGGAACAGACTGGATGTTCCCGTCTACAGACGTACAGGGAATGTGGTTCCTGTAAATGCAGTGTAGTGTGTATGGTAAATGCATGCAGAAATGTGTGTATGTATACAAATGTGTGTATGGCATGTACACATGATTCAGATCATATTTGATGTACTTAAACAGTACATGCTAATGTGGCTTCTGTAGCCACCCTACAAAACACTGTTTCTGTAAGCCAGAGGCAAGACATGTAAAACATTTCTGCTCCTTTAAGCTTCAGCTATCCAGAATGGGTAGTGAGAGGGTCTGCTTTTTCTGTACCTGAGGGGACAGCCAGCTGCAGAGCTATCTCAAGAAGGCTGGCTAGAAAGAAGCATATCTGTGCCTTGCTGGCCAACTCTGAGGATGACCAGCAGTGCAGCTGATACCCTGCAGTGCATCTGCACAAACACGAGGAGCCCAAAATGCTGTTCCCTGCATGGCTGCAGGTTGCAGAGGTACCCAGTTGCTTCTGGCCTTAGGAGGGATCAGCAGCAGCTATTGCATTGACTGCAGCCGTGTGGATGGCAATGGGGAAGTGAGCAGCTCATGTGCCTGGGCTGCCTGCAGCTCGTTTGTGTGCTGATTTGATCAGATGGCTTGGGTTTTTTTGGGGAGGGGTGTGAGGAAAAACAGAGCATGAAGTGAAGCAGTAAGGCACCACACAACGTTTGAGACTGCAGCCTCCTTTGACTAGGTTGCTCTTCTAACGCTTGCTGCTCTAGTTGTTTCTATATTTCAAGAAAGAGCACCAATATTGATGTATTTTGTGATCTAGCATTTTAATGACTGATACAGGAGAAAGATGTCAATGTGAGGTTCCTAATGGATAAAACATTATCAGAAGTAGGCACCTGTACTTTGCTCTATCCTCGGGCTCTATAAACCTCTTGTTCTGATGTATCACAACTTCAGTGCTCCATAACACAGCGCCTCTATCAGCTCCTTCCTCTCTGTGGTTTCTACTGGCAGTTAATCATTTGCAAGGAAAGCTACAGTGCTGCTTGTAGAGTGTATCATGGACTAACATAACTGAGAGTTTACCTGAAATGTTTGTCAACTAAATATGTAGTTAATGTTTGTACGTGGCTGCCTAATCCCACACCAAAGACCTGTTGGTTTTAAATTATGTAGCTCATTGTGGTAGAAGTACCTTCATGTGGAGAATAACCTATTCTCTAAGAATATATTTTGTCATATTAATACGACAAACTTGCTGAGCTGGAATGACAGCAGAGCTACTTGGTCATGTAGTAAGGACAAAAATACTAAACAGGCATATTTAAAATGGTTAAAAAAGAAGTGTTAGGCAAATCTAGGCTATAAATGTAAGCAGTTTAATGCTTCTTGATACAGTACAGTACAATATTGCTTACTAATATTGTACTGTATCCTGTACACAAGATCTGATCTCTGTAAACAGCAGCCATGTCAGCATGTACTCAAATCCAGAAGGGGACCCGCTTGTGGAGTTCACCATGGTTAAGATTTCAGTGCTGGTTCCTATGGGTGCAGTGTGGCTTTCTGTGCTCCGTAGATGGATCAACTAAGCCATAGTTAAGTGGTGGTGGTGAAGTCAGGGTGTTGTCCTGTGGTACAGATCCTTCTCTAGCATTTTCTACCAAGTGTATATCTGAAGTGTATATTGTGGCCAAGAAGGCCAATGGCATCCTGGGGTGCATTAAGAGGAGCGTCTCCAGCAGGTCGAGGGAGGTGATCCTGCC
>JAWLRI010000936.1:1748249-1820358 GCA_034781795.1 Crypturellus tataupa | reverse complement strand
GGAGATCTTCCAAACCCGCCTGGATGCCACCCTGTGCCCCGTGCTCTGGGTGTCCCTGCTGGAGCAGGGGGGTTGGAATAGATGATCTCTAGAGGTCCCTTCCGACCTTAACTGTTCTGTGATTCTGTGTGTATAGATGCCTGAAAGATGGTTGTTCTTTTGTGCATGTTTATATGTGTGTGTGTATATATATATCTGTGTGCTTTTTAGTTTCAACATATACATATTTTTAATGAACATATGAATAAAACATATATATGCACATATATAAGGGTGTGTATTTTATCGTACTGCTTCCAAAGAATTTTCTTTTATAGGAATTGTTTTGCAGTTCTTGAGGTTTAACTCTTATCTGCTTTAATAGCTGAAGGCAAATAGGGGAAGGGGGGGGAGGGAAATGGTAGTCTTTGCTCAAGTGCCTGCACCATCACTTCGAAAGTGTTCCCTGCCACTCCTGTTTATGATGAAGCTGACTAAAGCTGTTACTCATGCTTGGGTGTTATCATCCAACCAAATCCTCTAGGCTGCTGGAAGAGAGACTATAATAGTTTTAATCTGGGGTCCTGCATTTCTTGCTACTGTCACTATTAGCAATGGCTTCGGTTCTTGACAGGTACTAAGGGTACAAACAGTTGCAGGATCTGCAAGATGCTGGTCATGCTTCATGCAGTCCTAATAGACTTTTCTGCTGCAGGTATACCAAGTTAGCCCAACCCTTAAGAGGTTATTTTCATTCAAGTACAAACATGACCAAAGGGATTACTAAAGACACAACTATGCAGTCTGTTTTCATTCTCTGAAATGTGGATGCTGTTCTTGATTTAAGGTTTGAACTAACCACTTCATCTGCTGTTTCAAAATACAGAATTTCTCTTATTAGGGAATATAGATCCTACCTTCTAAAACTTGGGAATATAGTCTATATGTATACTTGGGAGGTAGAGGTACTTGCAGAAAGAAAACCATTCATTTATCTTAAACATATTCAGGATGAGATTCCTTATTTTCTGAAGGTACATCTTTATGGACTGCAGAGAAGATCTCTCAAGGACCCGTCTAAACTAGATATATGAACTGGGAAACAGTTAAGGTTAGCGGAAATGAATCATGTTTAATTGAGTCTAATTCTGCTTGAGGTGGCTGCTTGCACTGTGTCCTGCCTGTAGTTGCTGTTATGGTTTCTGTTACATAGATGTCACCGAGCAATAATTAAGCAGAGGGCTGTTACCAGTGTGGGTACAGAAGCAGGAGTATTGCACCACCTTTCTGACTATGCTTTTACAGCCGGCCCTGCCTGCTGCGTGTAGCTGCCACTACACTTACTCCTAAGTAAGGATATAGCCACATAAATAAGGCTTGGTTAACATGATGCCATGTAGCATGATTTTTTTCCTTTAGGTTTTCTTGATTATTGGTAACATTTTTATAAGAAATAGTAAAAATTATTTCCTTTTCATCACACTTTGTATGTTGTTCAGAGCTGTGGCAGCTATATCTTGGCTGTAGAGCTTTCAGTGTCAATCATTAAAGATTGTTTAAACTGCAACTTTTCATTTTGCAGTATCAGTATTGTAAATATGCTGTGGGAATTTTAAAGACTGACAGTGAGGAAAAATATAGTAAAATATCTGGAGATGGTTGTGTGGTTTTTTTGTTGTTGTTTGTTTTTGTTTTGTTTTGTTTTTTTAATTGGAAAAACCCCGATCTTGCTGATTTGGGGGAAAGCTTCATATGACAATCTCTTTGAATAGGAAGGAAGATAATCCTTGGATTGATCTCTGCAGCCTGACTACTCGATCCAGAGATCGGGGTACTCTCAACTCAGGTGTAAATCTTTGCAGCTGATGTAACTGGTAGTGTGAAGATGTATATATGTGTGTGTGTGTGTGTGTGTGTGTGTGTGTGATAACTTTCTCCTTCCTACTACTGCTTAAGTTGACCCATTCTCTAGCTGACTTTTCTGTGGCGTGTAGAAGCTGTTTCTAGTAGTGAGCAGACTATGGTATCAAACATTTCATTTATTTTCCCATACCCCTGTGCCCAGTTCTGAAGCTATCAAGACAGCTAACTACCTGCTCAGACTACTGGATGATCTGCTGTTAAGGTGGGCTTTTGCCCTTGAATGCTGCCTTTTGCTTTCTGATTCTTCTTGCATGTATATGTGCATATTTTGACATATTTCTTATTCAAGCTTTCTTCTTAGAGGTGAGTTTTTGTCAGAATGGGTTATGGCCAAGCAGGTAGATGCCTGTGGTACAACTTGTCACAGGGACAGCTAACATCTTACCCCATTAGATTGTATCTGGTCAGAAGCTGGCTTGGATACATGTCACCAGCTGGCATGTCCCACTCTGGACATAGCCTGAGCAATGTCCAGGCTATGGTGTGTACAGGTGCTGAGGTGCTGAGGTACTCAGGCTCTTGTCTGCTTTTTGCTCCCAGCTTGTGAGTGGCTCAGAGCAACTTGCAGATCTCCTCTACACAGAATTAGATGCAGAACTTCTTTTGTCCACAGGAACACTGAAGCACTGGATCCATCTTATTTGAGCATGTAGTATGTAAAATAAGTTATTTAACACTTCTCAAATACAAGAGAAACCTTGTCTACATGACCACATGTAAACTAAGAATCTTTGAATTTTTTGAATTCTGCAATAAGAAATATTGCTCTTCAGACAAAATATATGGTTATCAGTATAATAAGTTTATTGCTGTGTTTTTCTATACATCTAATAACTAATTACTGTGAGAAATAGCTGTAATGCTGCAGCTACGCTGAAAGTATTAAGGTTTTATTGCAGGTCCTTGCAAGTGTAGTCAAGTGTAGTTCTTGATGCTGTGGTGAATTATTTGTCACCAGTATCTCTTCTGACTGGTTGGTTCTTTCAGTTTCTATTAGATGAGTACTACACTTTTATGAAAAGCTTGTCAGGACGAACTTCCAAAAATAAGTAGATTTAATATTGCAAGTCTTCACACTCCTGTAAAATTATGCAACTAATATGTGCAAGTGAGTTTTTTTCATAAAGAATGAATGTTGTAGGATTTATCTGAAGAGTTAGCTGTAGCTGTATAGCTGTAACACTTTCATGTGAAAGAAAATGGATCTTGTATTCCTAAGGTGATGGAATTAATTTCTGGTACTTCCCGTAGTTAAGACTGTCATTTATAGGTTTCTTTTCTCTTTGTGGTAGCAACTCCTTAGAAAAGATGGAGAGTGGGAAATGATCATTTTAAAGAATTGTTCATGAAATATTAAGAACATGTAGTTAGATGACTTCGTTATTAGTTATAGGTTGATTTTCATATTTAAACTGTGGAAAACTATCTTACTCTTTCTTTTTAGTTAGAGCTCACCACACACTGCATTTTCAATAAAAGAAAAAAAAAAGATGATTCTAAACTTCTGAATTTTTATTTTTCTAACAATAATGGGAGACTGTATACTAAACTAGATGATGTATGTAGGGGTGTGTGTATTACTGTATAAGGCTTTCTATATTTTCATTCATTTTAATTCACCTTGATAGAATATTTTCAGAGCTGATTCAATTTCAGTAATTGTCAACTCAGTGCTTTGAAAACCTAATTCATCCCAGATATTTATAACTTCTCCATTTATAATTTTTTTTATTTATATTTTGTCTTAACTTTTGAATGTGTCTCCTTGCTACTTACCCTGTGGTGTAGCACATAGAAGAGAATCTGGCAAAAAAGGGAGCTCATCAGGATTTTCAGGTCTACCCAGGCATATGAATCTTAAAATATAGCTACTGCTGGGAAGATAGGAATGAAATACACTCAGTCAGTAAAGTCAGAATTACACACACTCAGTAATGCTTTTCAAAAGCAATTTGGAGGGATAAATCATGGAATGTGTTAACATTCTTAACTAGAATTTTCTAAATTATGAGTACAAACCCCACAGGGTTCTCTAGGATTTTACCCAAATTCTTTATCTATTTCAGAAAATATCATCTTCAGCTAAGCTGCTGGTTAAAGTTGCAAATGAAAATAATTCTGTAATTTGCTGGAGATGAGAGGCCGATATAATCAGGAGTGACATGGAAAATCTGAATGGCAATCAAAAGCCCATTTCCTCTCCCAAAAGAAAGTGGGGGATGCTAATAAAACTAGTACATCTCAAATAAGAGAGGTTGGGTATTTTTTTCCACAGAACTTGAGCATCTTGCTGGAGAATATTGTAGATATTTGATGTTTATGCAAATGCCAAGAGAGACAGGGAAAATCCACGGAAGAAAAGTACTTTGAACGTGGCTGACTCCCCACCACCGCTCGGTTTGTACGTTAGGTGAATGTTTGGAGTCTGCTCCACTACAGCCATTTCTATATTCATGAGTTATTTTTGAGTCTTTGCATTTTAAGGAATTAACTTAAATACTTAAAGTTAAATACAAATTAAAAATTGGATATTGATTTTTAGATCAGGATTTCTAGCCTCCCTGAAGTATCAAAGACACTTAGGTCAAATGAAACTTATTTCATCTTGTGTTCTATTCCAAGGAAAGCCAGAAAGTCCGAATTTCAAGTCAAATGTAAAATCAGTATAAAGTCAAATATGCTGTTTTAATGAACTCCTTTAAATAGCATTTTGAGTCAGTGATAACATGCACGTGGGTATACTTGTGCATGTATCTAGAGCTTCCTTGACCCTGGAAGGTTTCTAAATAGGTTCAAAAGTCAGATCTCAAGCTCAGGGGATTATCTGAGCAGGGCTTTTTAAAGCAGACACTCCCCTTAGATAGCAGTTAGGTCTGTTTTATTTTTATCAGCATGATATGCATACAGTCAGTGAGGTACTGCATTATAGTATGTTCCATGCTTTGCCCAATAGCTAAAATACCAAGTAGTTTACATTTTAATGAATCTTTAAAAAATGGTATTTTAGTTATTTAACTTGCTTCCTACAGACAGGATGTTTGCTCCCAACAGTTCATCTTCTGAATGTTTCTCTAAGTGACTCTTGAACAGAGGTGCGCTCATGCAATTTTGGAGTAGTCACAGGTGACTGCCAAATACTACAGCGAAACATGGTTAATCCTGGCATCTGTCTCATAGATGCTTATGCTTGATCTTAATTTGGGGATGTTAGCAGTCATGTATCAGACCAATTTTGTAGCTATCCTGTACTTTTGTGTAGCTGCACCCTATATCTTCATGAACAGAGCTCTGTGAAACTGCTGTGACAAGGTTTTGGTACTACATTAACTAATTTTTCACTATTTTTGTGATAAAAAGGGCAGTGCCTGCGCTTTGTAGATGAGGAAACCAGAGTAAGAAGATTTCTTTTGAACTAAGGAGGGCCTAATTTATAGGGCAGCTCCCATACACATCTTTCCCTGCTTGTTCTGCATCTAATGCAGTGATTTTTCTTTGGGGCAGTTTCATAATCTTGAAGCAGCTTCCCTTTACTCGGGTGAGGCAGCAGGGACGTTGCTCATGCAGTGCAGGGGCGTGATTAAACAAGTTGTCACCCAACCAAGTAACAGCTTTGCTGTGCTCAGGAAGGGAAGTACTGCTGAAACGTAGCCCAGCAGCGAGATAAAGAGCTTGATCCCAAAAGGGCTTTGGAGGAAGCAAGAGGAGTCACTCGACTTCAAAACAAAACAGAATTCTGCACAACATTTTTGAACTTCAGTTTTTTACAGATTTTTTTTTTAAATGGAAAACATGTTTAACATTTGTACTTGCGATCTTTTTCCTACATTTTTTTCTAAAGTTAGAGATGTGTCAGAAGAGCTTAGAATTCTCCGCTAAAATCATTGTCTAATTTTTAGGTATTAGACATTTAAATCTATGCCACCTCTGTAGTTCAGTTCAAAATACTTGCCTTTTTGTTTCATAAGTTGGGTAGATTTTTTTTAATTTAACAGCACTGTAAATCTATCAGCATGAAATCCTAAGAGCCTTTGCAAATAGCTTTTTTTTTTTTTTTTCCAATAGTTGTTAAGACCTAATTGAGTTCTAATAATTAAAAGCTTTACAAAGAGGTAAACCCAATCAGATAGTGTAACATATACTCTGATGCCCCAGTGTGTTTTCTCCAAATTGATTCATACTTCTGTACGCTGGCCTGAAGTAGAAGTGCTTCATGTAGTGGTGATAGCAGTAGTAGTAGTAGGTCTGTCAGCTGAGTGCCGTGAACCTGAAATGCAGATTCATTTGGTTTCTGTTCTTGTTTTTGACACCATTGTAGGTATGGGGAAGCAATAGTTACTTACTTATATGTTTACTTTTTAAATATCTATGTAGTTTCACAGTGGCGTTTAATTTTGAAAAAAAAATACCCTGTATTCTAATCGCTTAAATATATATAATATATATTACATATATATATATATATAAAAGGACAATTTAAAATACTCTGCTGCATTATATTCCTGTTTGTAACAGTGATATATTTACATTTTGCTTTTTACAGTTTTGACTCTTCAAAATGCCCAGGTCAATTCTGTTGGCAGTTAGCCTTTATTTTTGCACTTTCTAAAGTTTGAGAAACTGTCATTTGAAATTAGAAATGCTAAGTATAAGAATCAAAGCACTTCCATGACACAGCTCTTGAGAGGTTCACTCTAAAATTACCAGGTGTTGCAATTTTTTTAGGAGAAGTATTTTGTGTCCTGCAAACCTAGATACTCTGATGCGCAGGCCTACTGCTAGCTAACAAGAAGTTGTAGTTTTTCACCAAGAAACTCCTGCTTTGCTGTACCACTGTCTTGGAGGACGTTTTTACTTCTGTTGAGTTTAAGAGCGTCTCACAAAGGAGTTTAATGGAGTGGGGCAGCACCCTGAGCGCTAACTTCAGAGGTTGTTTTGTGATAATTAGCCAGACACCTGAGATGGATGAGAAGAAAAACCAGTTTTTCACAGTTCACAGGCGTGCTAACCTGCGAGAAGGTTTAATTTCTTTATGGGCAAGGCTTGTGGCAAGAGCCCCTGTCTTATCTGATAAGGGGACAAGCCCCCTTCGGCCTTTACTTTTTCCCCCAGCTTTGAAGCGGGGGTGGCGCAGCTCGCCCAACACGGCCTGTGGCCAAGGGAAGTGCTCCCAGTGGGTCAAATCCCGTAAACATGAGGGCTGCCCAAGTGGAGGAGGAAAAGGCAGTGCAAGAGCAGGAGCGGAGGGAGCAGCTGCCTGCCCAGAGGCCCCGCGTGGGGCCGTTCTCCACGCCGGGGGCCTGCACAGGCAGGGTGCAGCCAGCAGTGCCCTCGTCCTCAGCCACGTGGAAAGCAGTACAGCTACTAACAGTGCGTGTGTAACTTTGGAAAAAAAGAGCTCCGTTTTTATTTGGTTTTGACGTGACAAATACTGTGGACTGCAGTGACCTAAGCACTGGTTTTGACATGCAGCCAGCCAAAGACATTTGACAGGATTCTTTACATTATCTTTTTTTTCTGTATACTATTATATATAATATTAACACCTTTACAACTGCTATTTACAGTTTTATCATACATTTTGTCGATGTATAGGAAGAATAACATTTACATATCAGAATCTGTTTTCACAGCTGAGGGAATGCACTGGCTTTAATTCCAGTTTAGTCCCCACAAGTCCTTTTATTTTGTCCAGTTTATATCGTTGAGTCACTGTCAAATATTTTCATTTTTATGGTCTGAAGGCTGTGCTGAATGAAGTTTTCCGAAAGGTGCATTTCGGAGAATCTGGTATCTCCTGTCCTAGTGGACCTATTCTTTTTGATCGAGTTTTGTATCGTGTCCGATGTAAAGTAGTACACAATAGGGTCAAAGCAGCAGTTAGAAACAGCAATGCACAGAGTGATAGGATACATGGTCCTGACTGCAGTTACTACTGAGCAGTTAATCAAGGTCTGTGTTCTCATAAGGGAGTAGAGTATTAAGGTAATGTTATACGGCACAAAGCAGAAGCAGAATATCAACAAATGGACAAAAATCATTTTAAGTACCTTTTTCTTGCTTAATTTATTCCGACTTAATGTAAGTGGCTTATTCAAAGTCCTCAAGACCATGGTGGAGCAGGTCACGTTCAAGATCAGCGGAATAAAAAATCCAACAATCTCAATGAAGATAACAATCCTGGATAGGTAGGTTTTCCACGTGGCCTCTGAAAAGTTTTCGAAACACGTTCTTTGTTCAGTGTTATTACGGCGATTTGTAGACTGAAAAAAGCTCGCCGGCGTGCTTCCTGCTAGCACGGTTATCCACACTGCAGCACAGACAATTTTTGCATTTCTTTTGGTTCGAAGTGTCTTAGACTGAAAGGGGTGAACTATGGCCAGAAAGCGGTCGACGCTTATGCATGTCAAAAATAAAATGCTTCCATACATGTTTGTATAAAACAGCGTGACCGAAATCTTGCAGAGAATGTCTCCAAAGGGCCAGTTTCTTACTGCGAAGTAATAAATCCTGAAGGGTAACGTAAACACAAAAAGCAGATCAGATATTGCTAAATTAAGCATATATGTTGTAGTCTCATTTCGCACTTTCAATGTAAATGTAAAAATGTAGATGGCAACACAGTTTGCTATGAGGCCAAGAACAAACACCATGCTAAATACACACCCATATAAAGTATATTTAAAGGAGTCCTCAGTGGAACAGTTAGAGCTTACCATTATAATAGTCTGTTTAAAAGACAAGTCCAAGTCCCTATGCGTTGTCCTTTTCTCTGGTATTTTTATTGTAATTTTTTAAAATTCCCAAAAGATGTGCAGATGTTTGACTGCTGTACTTTAATTTTTTTGTTTCACTTTCAAGCTTCAGAGAAGAAACACAAGCTGTGTTGTAGCAAGGTATCTCTCCAGTAATCACCCAGAGCTCGTTCTTTTCTCCCAGATGCTACTGTAATCACATAGCCAGGCTTGGAAAATAAAAAAAACACATTAGCTGATGTGGTAATTCCAAAGCATATTTTTTCTTCCTCAATTTGAAGCCGCAGTAGAATATTCTTGCCCGTGAATCATGGTGCCAGGAGGTCTTCACCATCCAAAGCCGTTCGAGTAAGCGGGAATGGACGCGTTAGGAAACGATTTCCTGGGCTCGGCGAGATGCAGGCGCTTCCATGGTGCTCCCAGCCTCCTCGCTGCAAAACGAGCTCTTCAACTCTACTCCCTGCTCGCCCCACAGGGCGGAAAGCCCAGGAATAAAATTCCAGAGCGTGTTTGCTCTTGCAGCATGCAGCCCTGCTCCTCGAGCGCTGCCGGTGGATGAGTGAGCGTGGAGGCTCATTCTGAAGCTCTGCAGAAAAGCACTCCCTCAATCTGTACCATGACATCACGGGAGGAGAGGCTGGACTTTGCTGAAGAATGGTTTCAATTCTGTTTGTTTGCCTTCCTAATCTGATAATGTGTCTGCTGGGACTATATACCTTGCAGGCGTGCAAATGGTCACCAGCAGCCCTCTGCTGCCTCCTGTTAACTCTTTCTGTGCTGGCTGGAGGTTCTGTTGGTGGGCATTGCTTTTATTGGAGGCTGCCAGTTTCATGGCAGTGTCCTTTCTGACACTTTGGTGTGTGAATAGCTTGCACATCTAAACTCCCTGTTTTGAATAATAACTACAGATCTTTATATTTTACATTTGATTTTTATCTTACATTACAGCTTTGGAAAAAGATATCTTCCCTTGTAATAGAGAACACCTATTAAGCAGCAGAAATGAGCTAGGTAGTTCTGTCTTGATTCCCTCAGTACACCAGTGGGTACCTTATGGAGGACAGTTGAACACCCATTATTTTATTTCTGATGAAATTGCTTCATTTACTCAACAGAAGAGGCAAAATGATTTTGAACCTGTAGGTTGCTCTGGACTATTCCCAGAATTGAGATACATTACACTGGAAGAAGAAACTTTACATGTATTTGGTATTAGAAATTAGTACCTTGGAGTCTTTCCTAATTCAGTTAGATGGTACTATTTGCATAATGTTTCAACTTTATTTTTGAAATTTTGTAGTAGAAAAAACACTTTCTTTGTGCTTTCTAAATCAAAGTGAACATAATTTACCAAAATAAATACTATACTAAGCAACTGGCTCTGATATTTAAAGGAGCCAATTATTGCAGATGTATAAAATATTTCCATTAGTCACTGATTAGTGCAATGAAAACATGTTGTAACTAATTAAATTGTTAAGTAAATTGAGGGGGGGAAAAAAAGGAGCTCTTGCTCCCTTTAGGGGAAGGCATGAGATAAATCTCAGTTTATACAAACGCAGTTATTTAGCATTGGCTTGGATAGGCTCATTTACTTCTGGCACTAAAACCGATATATTTCAAAGTCTTAGAATAACAAATGTCTTTATATCTGACTGGGTGGCAGGTTTCTTTTGAACTAGATTTTAATCAGTTGTACATAAGCAAGACTCTGTTAGGCAGAAGTTTTCTAGACCATCCCATCATAGTGTTTTGGCATAGTTTCATAATGTAAGATGTGTCAAATAGAATTCAGGAACACGTAAGAATGGGAATTTCATCTGTGAAGCCTTTTCACCTGTTTTTTAAGGTAAAATCAAGATGTTTCAGTTTTGTTTAAAAGGTCATAACTGCAAGAAATATGTAGATTTTGAGATCATAGTTGAGATCTATACGAAAGCAAAGCCCATTTGCCACTTCTCAGTCAGCGACATGAAAATGTGATCTTGGCAGATCGTCTCAGGTCTCACATATCATATCATATTATGTATATATAAAATCTATATATAATTTATGCCCCTGCTGCCTGGCTGAGCCCAAGTGTTTCCAGCCCTTGCAGCTTTGCAGTGGACTTTCAGTTTGTCCAGAACAGCGTGCCACCACCTACTTTCAGTCCAAGAAATATGTGATTTTTTTATACAATTCTAGAAATAGCATTCAACAGCAGGGGGTTTTCCACCTGCAGAAGGAAAATGTAAAAAGCCTAAGTTGATGAGTTTTAATTTCATATTGTATTTCAGGGATTAGTTAGACCGAGATTCATTTTCTTTTAATTGTTGGAGCTTGTAGGCAAAGGAGAATTGCAACCTCCTTTTCTGAGATTAGATTAGGCAGATAGTAGTTAAGTGCTGCTTTAATTTGCATGCTGGTGTATTTGTATACTTGTGTGCGCTGAAGCATCTGAATTAGCAACTCAAGAACGATTAAAATCTTCAGGAGCTATCGTTTTGGGCAAAGTTCCTATGCTAGCTACGAGGGAAACTGCACATTTTGCTTTTAGTAGCTCAGGCTTTAAGATGTTGGGCCCTGTGATGTCCGATTTGGAAGACCTCAAATAAGCCCTAGTGCGCCTTAAAAATGTTTCTCTATCGACTACTTTGGGGAGAGAATTCCTGCAGTAATGACCTTGCGTACACTTCTTCCCTGCTGGCAGATTTTCCTCTGGCACCCAGGGGCAGGAGGAAACAGCTGCTGGGAAGGCAGAGTGTGTGTTTATAGGTTTTGTTCTCTCAAGGATGCGGTGCTGCCAGCCAAGGGAAATGCATGCGAAAGTCTGTCTTTTGTCCTTAAATTAAAGGCAGTGATGAGTCAGCAGCAATGCAGAAGCACTGAAGGGTTGGTCACCTCTGGAGACCACCTGGTCCAACCCCCCTGCTCCAGCAGGGGCATCCAGAGCACATGGTCTGGGGTAACATCCAGTCCAGGTGGGTTTGGAAAATCTCCAGGGAAGGAGACTCTACAGCTTCCCTAGGCAGCCTGAGTTTTTCCTCGTGTTCAGGTGGAATTTCCTGTGCTTCCATTTGTGGCCATTGCCTCTTGTTCTGTTGCTGGTCATGGCTCAACATAGTCTGGCCCCAGAACCTATCTTTTACCACTAGTGCTAGATGAGCAATAACTGCCATTTCCATTAGCCAGTTTCATCTTCTATTTAGGGCAAGGAGGACAGAGTGAGAGCACGTGAAATGCTTGAAGTCCTCTCGCTTCCACAGAGAGCACATTTTGCACGTTTGTGGTGGTTAGCACATATTCCAGTTTATAGGACTTGAGATATCATAGTTTAGATACCTAGGACTCCTTGCATTCTCCAGGGATCTTGGCTTGGAGCAGAGGGTCAGGAGGGAAGCACTTTATGATCCCAGCAACGTTTGCTGGTAGAGCAGCGCTGTGTCTGTCTGCCAGAACAGCAGCTGCTGCAGCTGTTGGGTCCGTCTTGCTCCCAGATGTCATGGAGTTGCATGCTGCCTCTCAGTTAGGGCACCGGGGCAAGACACCTTAAATTCAGCAGTCCAAGTTAAGTACTAAGGAAATACAGCAATAAAGCAGGTATTTGAAGGCTTTCCATGTTTTAGGGTTCTTTGTTGTTTTGATTTTCAGTGCCGTGATCATAGAGAGACTGTGAAAGACAAAGTGAATTTTGGACTTAAGAGAAAAGTCAATTTTAGCTCTAAGACTTCACGACATCCCCATTATTACAGCACTTCTATGGAAGCTGGAGCAGGCGCTGCTGCAAATAAGGATACCAGGGACGCCCAGAGCCTCGCAGTCTGCAGCTCCACTGGCGTTGCTGCTTGCAGACCTTGCCTGGAGCACAGCAAGCGTAAGCAAAATAACTTGTGCCATCTGCTGCAGTGAGGACAAACCCTGGCAGGACAGCATTTTCGTTTTCCAAGTTTGTTTATCGTTTATTTAATCCTTTTCACAGGCTAGAGCTGGCTTCTGAAGTATTTTTACTCCAGCTAAACTCTGGAGTTTTTGTTTTGGTGAGTGTATTCACAGGAAGGAATTTATTACGGCTCTGCCACAGATTTCCTGTTCCAACTCTGGTTAAATTTTCTGCAATTTTGTGTGTGTGTGCATGTGTTTTCCTGCTGCATGAAAGTTCATTCACTTCCTCACTGGGATGTGAGGCCATCCTACTTGTTAAAAATAATTAGAGGTCCTTGGAAGGAGGAGAACTCTCAAATTAAATATGATATTGGAGTAATTACAATGCCTGGTGTATAGGATAAATATTTCAGAAGATAAAAGTTCTTTTTGTTTTTTAAGCTAGATTCTTGCCAAGAAAAAGGATCTGTTAAAAGGCTTCATTCTGATTTAACTGGCTAATTATATGGGGAAGTAGCTACGGAGAAAGCAGGAATAGGAACTTTTACCTTTCCACTCTTATTTAGTAACTGCCCCTTGAGACTTTTCATAAGTTGCTGTAAAACTGCTTCTGGTCAGTGACCAACTCTGTTCCTGAAGTGCAGTAACTGTGCCCTTACACACACAGTGCAAAATACTGGGTGTGCTGAGAATTTGTGTTCTTACTCCCTTAACAAATCTCTGATGTAGGTATGTCTTCACTTGGGCATTGGTGGAATTTAAAAGGGAAGCTGGAAGACTGCCCAGGAGTAAAAGACTCCTTGGTGTCAGGAAACTTGTTAGCTGAATGTTTTGATACGAAATAAAATTGCACTTGCATGTGGAAGTTAGAAGAAGGCTACAAATACCTTCCGCATAGTGAAAGTTTAACTCTCCTTCTATAAACTGCTTTTCTTGATTTTTTTTTTGTTTTGTTAGCTAATGCCAGTGTACAGATGCCAAAAATCTTTCAAATGTCTCTCTTTTTTTGACATTGAAAGCTAAAGTATTAGTGCTGAAAGGGTTTTTTTACATTTTCTAAGCTAAAATAACTTCTTTGTATGTGTAATTGCTTTAAAAAAAAAAGAAGGAAGTTCCCGATAAAATGAGAAAGTTCTTCATTCCTCTGTCTGAAATATTTCTCCTATTTTTTTCAGATTTGTTTGAATTTCCTTTAGAGAAAACATGGCTGCTCCTTTCCTGCTGACAAAGAAAAAGATAATTTCTGTCCTTTTAAAAATAAATTTAGCCTGCTAGAATGTTTTTCTTTTTTTTTTCTCTTTCCTCCCTTCTCAGATTCATGGACAAGGTTTTGTTCTTTTGTTCTTTTTTTGTACACAGCAGTGTCTCTAAACAGCTTAACACAATGGATTGGTTTGGTTTTTTGTTCTTAAAAGAGATTAGGTGCAGTGATTAAGGCAGTCGCTGTGCTTTAAGAAATGCCATTTCTAGCCAAATTAAAGGACAATAGGGCTGTATATTTAGTTCTGAAATATTTCTTCCCAGTTTTTATTGCATGTTGATGCATGAACAAGGAGTTTCACTGAACCACTTTGGTTTGCTTTGTACAGTCTTCATCCTTGCTGTTTCCTACACTGGCCTCTTTATATGCAAAATTAAAAAGAAGTAGACTATAAAGAATATATTTTTATTTGAGGAATAGTATGTAAAAACTAATATAGGCAGACAGGAAAAGCAATATACATGGATTAAATTACTATTTTTTATGTAATAAAGATGTAAATTAAGTATATTCTGTTGCTTAGCTCTCCTAGTTAGAACCCTCTCCTTTGAAGCAAGAGCTTCAAATCCCAAATGCTGCTACTGGGCACTGTGTTCAGACATCACAGTATCCATTAGCATAATATAATTTCATAATACTTACAGTTTTACTTTAGGCTTTTTAAATACCCCAATTTACACGGAACTACTTACGATCTGTAATCAGAAGGTTTAGAGGATCTTTGAAATGCTACGAATTGAACATATTTTGTTGCTTCCTGTGGATCTTGCATAAAAAAGACTTTTTTGGAGCAGGGATTTGGAAAAAATTTTCTACAGAGTGATGTTTAGAATTGTTTCTTGGAGCATCTCATAGAAGTTCTGAGATGTATAATATTTTCTGAATTTAAATACTTTTAAAAATACTTCTCTTCTTAGACTTTATAGCTTATTCTGAGCATTATTTTATATTACCGTTGAGGAGAAAGTTGAGACGCTTAATGAAAATAGAGAATTAAATTCTTACAGCACAGGGCTGCAGATTTGCAAGGAGTGTTTGTAATAGCACCTCTGGGAGCGAGCAGTGTCTAGTGGCAGAAGCAGCTCAGATCTCCTCGCTCCAGTTACCAGGAATGAACATATTAGGCTTTCCTATAGCTATGTAAATGGCCGTGAGAATATGCAGCCTGCTTGTTTGCCTTGTAAATGCGGGTAAGCAGGTACAGCGGTGGTTTGGCCACTTGCAGATGGCTGATAAACACTTGCTTTAAGCTTCTTGAATTCCATTTTTCATGCAACCTGTGGAAAGTCCTAGCAGAAGGTTTTGCTTATGTTCTAAAATCAGTTTTGATGTGCAAGCTGTTTCAAAAGTGATTAGAAAGATGTAGGAAGGAACTGAGCAATGATAACAAATGGACATGTTGACAGTATTTTATCTGATATATTTAAAGTGATGGCTCGAACCCTTCTCTGACATCTGCAGCAAGAGCAGATAAGAAATGCAACACCTGCTTGGGTCTCCTTGCCAGCCTCATTTTTTTTCATTTTCTCATGTTATAAACAATGTATATGGGTGTTAGGCACTGCCAATTGAAGCTTCTAACCTTTCAAATATTTTTACTTTAATGAAGAAACTGTTTTGCACAGGAAAAAACTTCATTTCAATTGTGTTTTCAGGGTAGTTCAGCGTCCCTTCTTGGCAAGGCAGGAAACTCTTGAAAGCTAATAGAAAGTCCCTCTTGTAATTCTGCTGCTCTGCACTGTAGTACTCCTCAGAAACCACACAGTCTATTTGTTATTTGTTGTGTGCATGGTGGTTAGGGACAGTGACAGTACCAAATACCTTGTTAGGAAAATGAGGAAAATTGAAAGAAAATTAATATTGGTGAGAAACTGCAGTTGCAAAATTACTACAGCAAAGGCTTGATGCAAACAAGAATGATGCATGAAGTCCATGCCAACTGTCTGCCTCTGACTTGACAGTTTGTAGCAGGTACCCAGGTATAGTATGGGATGTTGAGCTCTGCGCTTTATAGATTAAATCAGCAGAGCTATTTCTTGTAGGTTGCAAACTTCCTGGAAAAGGAGCAGTGTGAACTCTTCACTGAAGGTGTTTTAGATAGCAGACAGTTCTGACATAAAAGTATGGTTGATCTTTCACCAGGTTAGTAGGGGGTTAGATAACACAAAATATTTTTAACCTCTTTTGTCTTTGGAATTAAATGTTTATCAAGAAGGGCTAAAAAGTAAAGGATTGTAAAAACAGTGCTGAGAAATGGAGGTTGACATTGTTCTGAGGGAAGCAAAATGAGGAAAGGACTAGGCAAACAATCTTAGCAACATTACCTCGAGTGGGCAGGACCAGGATTAAATGAACTTCTGAAATGTTAGAGGTCCAAAGAGAGGTGCCCCAGCTGCAGTAAAATACGTGAGTCCCTGAACTATCATTTGCATTTTTTAAACTTGCAAAAAAAAATTTGCATTTATTCAGTTACTTTGCAAATATAATTGAAATAATTTTGTTCTTCTCTCCACTTTGCATACAGGAAATAAGTAAAATGGCTTTCCCTAAGACTGGCCAATTCTGGCTCCACTCAAGCTTATGCTTTGTAAATTATAGGATTAGAAATTAAAAGCTTAATTGGACTTGGCAGAGATTTTCAAAATGTTTCATGACTGAAAATTTTATTCAAAACATTTTGCAAATGGAAAAACATGGCTATTTTAGGAAAGAATTAAAAAAATCAGCTGCTTTAGTAAGCAAATACTGGGAATGAGAGGAAAGAAACTGAAGAAGTTTCATGAATTATTTCAGAAGTTTTTCCAAACATACAGGATGAAATTTGGATGAAACAAAACAAAACGTAGAATAAATTTACAATTTTATCTCCAAGCTAATTGCTTGTTATATTTTAGATCTTCAGTTTAAGGTGCTGCCCGGCACGTATTCTTCTCTTGCCAGGACTGAGGCAGGCTGGTTCCATGTCAGGATTATTGCTGTTCCTCCACCTCATTCTCAAAGGTGCATTTCTCTTCTGTGCCAAATCGCTCGCAGCCACTGCATGAAGCACTTGCAGCTTCTTGTAATTCTGACAGAATGAACAGAGGCCTCTGACTTTGTAAGAGGTTTTTAACTTCTACTTGTCAGAGACAGCACAAAGCCCACAGTCACATTTCTTTATAAAAACATATTACGTTTTTATAAGCTATAACATTATGAAACTATAGAAAGAATTTACCATAGTCATTCAGTGAGATTTATGTGAGTTTGTGTAGTTGAAAACAAAACAGAACTGTAGTATTAATTTGTTTTCCTGAACAAAACTGGAATGTAAGAAGTTGGGAGCAAAAATGTTTCATAAGAGTCGTTCAAGCTGGTAAGCTATAATTAGTGTAGATAAATACTGACATGAAAATGCTTGTCTAGGGAGAACAGCTGCCAAAAAGCAGAACTTGGAACTTGAGATTAATGCAAAGAACTATTACTTTCTAAAAGTGTAAGTCAGCAAAGAGCCTCTTTAACTTCTGCATTGCAAGATCACTTATGCGATTACTTAGCAGCATGTCATTAGTACGGGTAAATAGCACCAAAAGTTGGTCAGCTGATATTCCTTTCTTTCATTTCACTTTGTGAGGTTTTTTGAAGCACAAATTCAGGATTTCCTGAACTTTGTTACACTGTTTAACACGTTTACATTTTCAGCGCAGTGAGCAGATGATGCTGAGGAGGTGAAAAGGCAAATGGCAGGGAGGAGGGACATTGAGGTGCTTCACACACTTTTCCCCTTCCTTTTGCCAAAATCCTAGAAGAAATTGAGCAAGACTCAGAAGCCACCCCCAAAAATGTGTGTTTGGTTTTTTTTCTTTTCTATTGGTCAGACTCCTGGAAAGTTTGGAAGTTGCTTTGCAGTCTGCACGTAAAGTTGTTTTGATGCGAAGCATTTTCAATACAAAAACTTCAAGCCCTCTTCTTCTGCACCTCCACTACAAAAGAATCCCAAACCCACATCAAATCACATCTTAGGTTGAGAGACCTCTAGATAAGCTTCTTCAGAGGCCTTAAGCTCGGCTAAAGGATTGCTTGTTGTGAAAGAACCATTTTCATTTGAATCTCTGTTCATAATTTTCCTGTAAGAGTTGTAACACCCAGGAAATGTAAGAAAGGAGACTTAAGAAGAAGGGAGACTGGACCTCAAGTGTCTCCCTTGTAACAAGTGCTCTCATCGCAAGGGACTTCTTACATTGTAAGAGCACAAGTCCTTTACAAGCAGGTGTTTGGCCTCAGAAGGAGGAGCTGTGTGGGGCCAGAAGCTCTTCTGCAGTTCTGCCTGTGCAGCAGGGTGTGGGTTACTCCAAGTCTTCCAAGTTCCTCCAGTAAGCGCTGAGGTAGTGACATCCAGGTAGTGACACTCATCATATCCTGTCCTGCATTCCACTTAGGCTTCCAGTTTTTGCCTGGTTTTCTTATGTGTTTTCCGAGATGGTCTAGTGCTCCAGTGGTTTAGATGAAAAAAGATAAACTTTTGGTTGCACAGATCTGTATCGGAAATGGAAGAGTTAAATATCAGTTGGTTCTAGGAGCAGTTTCTCAAAGCTAGTAGCTATGTGGTGTGAGAAGGGAGCAAAAAAAGGGGAAGGTGGGTGGTTGGTAGCAGGGAGAGTTGGTGCTGAAGAGGAATTTAGGAAAGACTGGAAATTGATTTCCTGCTCCATGCACATTATCTGAATGTGCTTTGTTCTTTCCGAATCCATTAGATTCTGCATTCATTTCTGTGTACCAGGCAACTAAAGGCAAGGTTTTCATCATTAAATTAAACAAGAGTAAATGTGAGCTGTTACCTGATAGATACAGCACTGCTTCCAGCCCCCTCTTCCTGCTTCTTGCCAGGTGCTGAATGCGTTCAGGCAGCTGGACAAGGAAGATGCTTTAGTCAACAGCTAGTCCTGACCAATGTACAGCCTGCCCAGCCACGGCTGGCTTGCTGCTAAGGCAAGGGACAGATAAGGAAGTAAAGGGAGAACAAATGCACTTGGGTTGATTTAAGCCACTTGTGAAACTTCACTACAAGTGTTGCAGGAGGGAGTTTAGTTTTGATATCAGTCTTTGTATGCTCAGATATGCTACAAGTTGCCCCTGTAGTCTGCAATTAAAAAGAGGGGCTTCTCCCTGCTGTCTTTCTGTGCTGATGGACATGCGCTGGACCATAGTATTTTATATACTTGCTTTGGCTTGTGGGCAAGCTTGATATTGGCCTGTTTCTACTGGGATCATGGGGCCGCACTAACCAAAAGCAGCAGTAGTTGAGAGCAAAGAGAGTAGGGCAAAACTGCATCCTGAGCAAAGTAATTCCTCTGTGAACTCCTTGCAGAGCTGTTTCCCTGTGTCCTCTGCCTGTTCCATTTTGAGACCAGGAAACTCTGGGACACGTGAATGCGAAAAACAATTTAACCCAGGAGTGAGTCAACAGGCAAATGGCCTGACCTGAAGCAACATGTTGAGACTCCGGGTCACCTTGTGTTCCTCAGGGCTGCTCTTAGTTGCTTGGAACAGACATTTTTTGCTTATTTAAAGGCAGCAAAACTGTACAGTAGGCCTAATTTTTAGATTTTGTGGACACTTTCCTGCTCCTGGGATAATCTTTTCAGCTGTTGCTTGCGATGGAGTTAATGAAGTAGAATTTTTGTTCAAAGAAGCAAATGCTTTCAACCTTCCTTTAAAAAAAAGGAGAGGGGAGGTTGAGGTTTCTGGTGAGGTGAGGAGCGTGGGGTGGCTGGAAGGGCTCGCTGCGGCGCCAGGCGCCTGCACCGTGTTCCCTGTGTGGGCAGGGGGGTCAAAACGCCTCTGGCCGCCCTCGTCCCGGTGCTGCGGACGCCCCCGCGCCAGGGGCACCTCACACACGCAGGACTGGAGCCCCGATGGCAGTCGGCAGGAAACGCTCAGAACAACAAGGGTCTGAAAGGGCAGGCGCAGGGAAAATGGCCAGGCTGCAGCTAAGGGTTTTGTTTGTTTTTCCCCTACGTGCCCGTAATAAGCTGCAGAATTCAACAGGTTTTGCACTGTGGTGTGCTCAACCCGATGTGTGAACTGTGCACGCTCTGGAGTGTGAAAGCTGGTGCAAAACTTTTCGAGGGGGGCTACTTTAAGCCTTGTGGTTCAAAATTTGCTGACAGAGTGAGAGAAATCCTCCCAAGGCTTGCAAACTTCCCTGGACTTTCTCAGTCGGCAGAAGGCAAAAGGGACTGGATTTGCAAAGGTTGTGTGCAGCTCCGGTAAAATACAGAGTGACCAGGTTTTGCAATCAGCATAATTTAAATCACTGCTCAGTATGTTTTCCCTTTTGCCCTGCTAAAAGGGATACCAAAACTTGACTCCAGCTCCAGCATAAAACCTTTGAAATACTTCTGTTGGACAGCACTATTCTGGCAAAATCAAAGCTTTTGCTGGAAATAGGGTTCAGTGAAATTTCTTTCAAAAAGTAAGTCAAAAATATTCATCAAACCAACTGAATTTTAGAAAAAAAAATCCTTAGAAGCTAATTTTACCTCATTTTTCTTGAATTTCCAAAGTAAAACTTAGAGCAGAACAATTTTCTCAGCATAAGATGTATAAAACATAGTTATTTCATCAGAAACACTGAAACTTCCCTTTTTTTTTTTTTTTGCTCCCATTGCAAATGCTTGAGACTTTCGCACAGAGTAGCAATATTGAGAGCTGAGCAATTTTTTGATAGGAGAAACATTGTTATTTGAGTATTACGCACTTTTTCTGTAATAAAATGAGACCACAGGAAGCAGGGAGGTTTTGTCATTTGGTTATTTAATATACTTTATCAGATAAACTGTAGCTTCCTACTTTGTTAGGTACGGTGAAACGTCAATTGTTTAATACTTTAGGGGAAATCACGTAGGTTTTGTATGTGTTTTGCTGGTTTTGATTAGATGACAGTAGAACCTGCATGTAAGTAGGTGTCAAGCAAGTGCTCACGGAGGAAGGCGAGAGCAGAGCAAATTTCTTTTTTTTTAAGTGCATCTGATAGCTGAACCTAGAATCATCTAGAGAAAGAAAAATAGTGTCATACGTGTTCAGAAATTTGTGGTACGCTTTTAGGGATGTGCTACTTCTTTATTTTGCCATTTCAAATACATGGCAGGTTGCTTCCTCGTTAGCTGTATGAAGACACAAGATGAACGTTCCCCTTTCTTGGCTGTCTTGCAGAGGCTGTGGTTGTGCTGCTGGCACGAGGTACCTTTCAGCCTTCTCGAGTCCTGCTTCGGCAGCAGCTCTTCATCCTCACTTGTCTTGCAAGGAGGTAGAAATCAAATGCTACCCTTGGTTTCCAGAATAGATGAGGAAGGGGGATCTTCGTTGTGCCATAACTCTTTATTTTTCTCAAACACAAGATCAAAATTGCTTTCCCAAATTCAAGTGATATTGTCCAAATAGAAGTGGTGAGACTTCTGCCCTTCTTCTGTGCTTCCATGGGCATTGCCAGGGCTATGTTCTGCCCACCTTTTTTTTCTGAATATCATAGTACTTGAGCATTTCTGACTAAAATTACGCTTTTTTTCACTTATCTCTACCCTGTACTGTGGAAATTCAAATATATACATATATATTCTTCCGACAACTAAGGAAAAAAAAAGCCCGGTCCAATTTTAATAAGCCTGAATAAAACTATAAATGGGAGAAGCTTTGATTTGTAAGAGAAATTCTGTAGCACTGGCGTCTGACTACAGTGCAGCACTCTCAGTTACTATTACTCATAACTCGGGAGATGCAGACTGATAATGTGCACTTATTTCCAGCCACTCTTTCTATTATTCTCCTAACTGCTGAGGGGAATTCAAGTAGCTTATTTTATACAAAGTAGTATCTAAGTGTCCTCCAGGCCACCAAGTAATCAAAATTTGTATATTAGGTCATCTTATTTACCTAGGAAGGCCTTTCTGCTTGACCCTATGGTTAAATGGGAAGCAAAGCCTTTTAAAACGCTATAAATCAGTAATTTTCTGCGTCATTTATCTCTAAATAACTGAGGGGAAGTGTTCTGCTGTCAGCAAACCTGTTTTTCCAGAGCCTTCATTGACAGATCTCCCAAGATTTTTTCGTGTGCATGTGTGTGGCCATGAAGAAAAGCACCAAATATCATGTCTTAGATTATTTTCTGAAGAATAATAAGGACTTAATTTCAGCGATGTTGGCTTAAGCTGCATACAGGTGTTGCAGAAATTCAGATCTCCAGACAAATGTCGTGATTGGTCGCAGGCTGTACAGCTCCATGGATAATCTCTATATTTCTAAAAACACTTCTGACCGCACTTCAGCACTTCTGACCCTGTTTCTTAGGGATGCTCATTTGTTGATGACTGCTAGTTGCATTTTTCTCAGTCTCAAATCTGTGAAAAATTGATGCATTCATACTAATATACTAATACTAATATTAAAAATATTTTGGTGGCTTTACAAATTTATAGTCTGTATTTGACAAAGTCAATCTGTTGATGGTGAAATTGCCCTCTAGACAGGACGAGGAAGTTAAGTGATAATGAGGAAAAAGTCCAGGGTTAGGGAGAGTAGCATGGTTTAATAGAACACACTGTAATATCTGCTTGAGAACTAGACATCAAACTTTGGGAGAGCACACAAGGAAAAATATTTGGTAGATGTTAAATACTAAGTCTGTTAGAAAAATAAAAGTGTAAGTCTGAAATGGATATAATGTAAAAAAAAATATTCTGTGCATGTCTTCAGTTTCTTCTTTGTTTCAGATCTGTTCAGATTTAAGTTACTAGAAAGCCTGGGGGGCTTAAAAACATTTTTTTTGCAGCAGCAGCAGTAAGTTTTACAATTCTGCATACTATCAAAATTCAATTTCTTATCTTCAGACTGAGAAGAATATATTTTTAATGCAGACTACGTAGTATTATCACAGCCCAAGTCTTTTTTTTCCCCCCAGTTGTCTTTTGTTAATCTAATTTTCACTGCATTACTCCCTTGCTCTATTGTATATATTTTATCTGATAGTAAAGTAGCTGCTTGTGAGGCAAAACTGGGTAATTGCAGGCATGTTTTTAAGCTCTGTCAACAAAGTGCTCAGAAGCTCTGCATGTGGTTCTGCTGTGAGGGCTAATCAGAACTTGAGGGCTGCCAGGTTGTGTCTGCCTTGAGCAACTGCTAGGTGTAGACTGAGATAACTGGGCTTGACGTATTCCCTAGCATTAGTCACGGAAGAACTGGATCAAATTAAGATCAAAACACTTTTTTAAGGGGTGGATTTATGCTAAAATGTTGCTGCACTGGTAGTTTTGTTACAACTTTTGTCTGTCTCTTCATTTTTCATGAATTTTTTTTTCAGTTTGAAATGCTTCTAAAAGTGGTCACTGTATACACTGTTACATAGAGCACTTCTTATATTTTGTTGCCATATTTTTCTGAGAAGCATTTTTGGAAGTCCAATTAATTTCTACTATTTTTCCGGATTTAGACTCTGTGAGGCATCTTGCAAAATGTTTACAGCAGTTCCTGCCTTTACTGCAGGCTGCAGTTGATGGCTTGGGGATACCGCAGTTCCCTAAGCTAATGCCAGGAGCAGAAGTTTGCACGTTTTCTAGAGTCTTTCTACTTGCAGCTCGTCCTAGAGACTCACATTTTCCGCAGCTTATTTACATAGTCTCATTTTCTGTTCAAGTCCTGATTTACTGATTCATTAGTGCTCTTGTTGGAAGATGCTATCCTGCCTTTTTCAGATGATGCCTACAAAGTTTTCCAGCCTGCTTACTGCTTTAACTGGATTAACAGAATTGCTGGTCATGTACTGTGCTTAAATTGACCCTGTTGATGAGAAAAAAATAAGAGACTCCAAACAGAGTTACTGGTCAGAAAGCTTGAACCAAAAATCTGCAAGAGATGCCACATTACATATACCCAAGAGAAACTACTCATAAAAGGTTTTTCATTAGAAAGATGTGTGCTACCAGTCATAACTTTGATTGTTTAAAGAATTGGTGATTTAAAGATGATCGTATTTTGCAGTGCATCGTGCAGAACCTGAACTTGCGCACTGCAGCAGCTGCTTTCCAGCATGGGCTGCCATGAAAATGGGATGAAACTCATATATTTTTCGGGCTAAATTAGCGACAAGGAAAGTTGCATGTTTTCATCAGCATATCATTTAGCTAATTTTTCTTTATCCATGTGTTTAATATCGCTCTGTAATCCGACCAGAGTATTTTGCCAGCTAAAAGATCAGAGAAGGGGGAGAATGTCTTGTCTGCACTTGCATTGGGAAGAGTAATTCCTGGAACTGCCATTTTTGATTGTTATTCTGAGAATTGTGACTGTGTAAGTGAACTTGAAAGGAAGCTGCTAGGAAGAGAGCAGCTTGGTGTGATGGTTTTTCTGTAACCGTCTGATCCTTATCTGTAGGAAGTGCAAAAAGTGCAAACAGAGCAATTCTGGGGTCCCAGAACACCTATTTTGGTAGAGAATGAAATGAAGAGCCTGGATGTGTTCTTAGGCTCCCAAGCGGAACTATGTTTCGTAGATGGAAATAACTGTAAGGAGATTGTGAACACTGCTGTGATGTCAGTTAACACAAATGGGCATCTCTACTTCCTTTGCTGAAAAAAACTCCTTGCTTTCGCAGTTGGAGGTGGCTGTTGAGCACTGGGGAGTTTCTGCTGCACCTTCTGCTGCTGCCTGGCACGTCAGCGTTTCCATCAGTCCGGGGCTCGCACAGGGTGCCTCTCCACTTCCGTAGCGTACATGACTAAAGTGGGGCCAAAACCAGCCTTGGCTCAGCTTTTTTTTGTGGCTTTGGTTGAAAAATACTGAAGTCAGATGTGTCCAAGAGCGAGTCACGAGCAGGCAGGGTCGCAGCGGGGCGCAAGGCAGTAAACACGGTGATTGCTTCAGATAAGATTGTTTCTCCAGCAGCTGCTGCCAGGTCAGCCTGAGGATCCAGCTGGAAGAGGATTCTTGCAATAGCTCGGGGGAAAAAATACGTGCCAGGCTTGCCCGCAGTGTTGTTTTCTTGGATAAAATTCAGCCAGAAGGACACAGTACATGGCTACAGTCTGTAGCGCTTTGTGGATCAACACGTGTAGTGGCTTTTTGGAACAAAATATGTTGTCCCTATCCATTATGTGTTGTAGTAATTAGTTCCACGGCTGAACTCCTCTGTTGTATGAAAAACTGTTTGGTTTGGCTTTTAGTCCTGTTGGCTGACAATTTTAGTTTGGTGACAGTTTTGACACACTGTGGCATAGAAATAACTCTCTGCTTTATTTCTTTGGTAGTAATTCTGTAGGAGGTTCGCCTCAACTTCCGAGCTTGAGTTGGCACATAGAGTTACTCAGAGATGTTTAAATATCTTTTTGCAGCAGTAATGACTTTGGAACCCTTATTTAAGCTAACATCATTTTTCCCCCTCTTTTTTATCAGTCTTGAAGAGCTGTTTTAGCATCGACTCAGTGAGTCTTGTGACTTTTTTGCAGTGAGTTTTCATTTCCTTACTTTAATTATTTTTGTGTCACTAGCAAACTTTTCTTCTCTGCCTCCCTCTTTTTCCCATATCATCTGTGAATGTTAAACAGCAACTCTTCCGGCAGGGATTGTGAGACTTCACTGATCACTTCTCTCCACTGTGAAAACAGACCATTTATTCATACCTTGGATACCTGTCTTAAACCAGCTATTGCATTCCCATCGGTCTGTGACAGCATTTTAAGACCCATTTCTGCAGCAGCTTGTTCTAGAGCTCAGAATGTGATGCAGTCTGTAGGATCACCCTATTTGCAGACTTGTCGAGTACTTTTGAGGATAAATCGTGAAATTTGAGAGCTGTCTAGCTGGTCTTTACCCCAGTCTTTACCCGCTGAAAGATGCTGTCCGTGCTCCTCCAGCTGCGCATTTCTGACTCTTCCTGCTGTGGCCCGACGTGTGCGTGGCCATAGGGTGAAGTGGTTGGGGGAGCTGATCTGGGTATAAAGCGAGCCTGCCTTCCCTTTTCCTGTCCTCCCAAAATGTCTTAAAAGCAAAAGAAAACAATAAACCCTGATCCAGGACTCCACGCAGCCACACAGATGCGGGGGAAGCAGGAGGTGGCGAGAGGAGGAGCAGGTTGGTGACTGTGCCTTTCAGGGGGGAGCTGGCTTAGAGATATGTGTAGCTAAGGCTCAAACGAGCTGAATATTAACTCCTTGCTTATTCAGTGAGCCTTTCTTTTACGAAAAAATGGAACAAATCGTGCAAGTCTCCAGCAGGAAGACTAGTAAAGGGGGCAAGTGCGTGCTTCAAGCCATGTGGTAGGAGGCTTCCTGGTGTCACCTTGAGGCTTAAGCAAAATAATTGAATCAAAAATGTGAAAAATTGAATCAAAATGCTTTTTAACTTTTTCAAAATTATTTTCAAGGAACTTTTTGAAAATTTTCTTTTACAGTCAGTTTAAACAGGGATCATCTTGAATACCATGGTTTGCTCTTCAGTATTCACTTGGTGACTGCTTTACAGCTCTGTAAAGCAGTAGCCAGGTCAGCAGTTCACCTGTTTGCAGAGCATTATCATTGGTCTGTGTAATATTTTTAAACATGTCTGTAGAATTAGTCTCTATCTTAACACAAAAAAACTCTAGTATCTTTCTGGTTAAAGTTTAAAAACTGGGAGAGAGGGAGAAAATGAGGTTGCTGAAAATCATGTTTACGCTTTGCAAATTTGTTTCTGAATAGAGTTTTCTAAAAACAAGTATGGCTGCAGATATCTAACAGGGGCCATGAGCTCTTTCTCTTGCTGAGATGTGTTTTTGCTTTCAGCTCCCCTGTTTCCCCCCAAATCCTTAGGGAAGGTGCAGGCGAGGTTGGCCTCTCAGCAGCTCCTGAGCGCTGTTATCTCGATGTGCACCTCATCCTTTGCTAGGAAGTAGGTCACTGCTGACCTGTAACCTAGTGGCTCCAGGAACCTTTGCTCAGAAAACTTGGGAAACACAGAGAATTGGATAATACCACCTGGGGAAGGACCTGTTTGGAAGTAGAAGGGTGCAAAATTGTGGTATGCTGAAAATGCTGAAATAACTTAGGTATTCTACTAGAACTCAGTAAGTTTTCTCTGGAGGCTTGTACGGAAGGGGCTAGATTATTGCAGACCTATAAAGGTGTAAGGGATTTGCAACCTTACTTAAACCAATATTTATTAAATTAAAATATATATTAATTATATATCTATTATAATTATTACTATTTATATATTATATAAAATATTTATATATAAAATATATAATTATTAATTATATATATTATAATTATTTAATTATAAATTAAAATATGTATGCAGGATATGGGTGACCTGGCTTTTTTTTCTCTAACAAAAGAAGTTTGAAATCATTTTCTCCATAGGGAATATATAGGGAATCAATTTCACCTGTTAGAGATAGATCAGTGATTTTGTATTTGATATATATGTTTATATTCACTAAAAGAGCATCTTCAGTTTCTCATTTCCGTGATGGGTTCTAAGTGCCAGACCAGACAGCAGTCCCTCTGCTTTTTAGTTTAATACTGTTTTTTAGAAGTAGTATTTTAGAAGAAAAACGGAATGTGGGAACTGAATTTGAAAATTCTTAATAGGCCCAAGGCTGTGGTACCCACATTCAGATCAGCTGCTGTTTTCTATCAAAGACTTCAAACAAACTCCTTCAGTTTCTGCTTTTTCATGTTCTTTACAGTTTGCCTTTGCTACCCTCTTGGGTGTGGAGAAAAATACCTTTAAAATATCACTCAAGTGATCAGAACCAATTTAGTCATTGGTTTTGTCTGCTTTTCTCTCCTCTACATACTAGGTATTTACACGTTAGATTTGTGTTTATAATCACCATTATGCTTGATTTTTTTCAAGTATCCTGCCAGTAAAGCAGAAGTAGAGCTGTATTAAAAAACAGACGTTTGCACAAAAGAGTTTAAATCAGATCTGATAGTGCTGTTAAATGAATTAAAATCCTAGAATCTCTACTGCTACAGTTGTTTCTTATTTTCTTTATGAATTTTATAAAAACAAGCCCTAATAAGATTGTAATTTGCATAATGCAGCTCCTTTAATAGAAACTTTGTATGTGCACACAAAGTTAAAACATTGTGCTTCATATTTTTTTATAGTAAATATTGTTTAAATTTAGCCTGTGAAGTGTGTTGTTTTGGCAGGCCTAAATTCACACAACAGTCGATATTCGTAATCTTGGAAGACACTTCTGCAAACACAGCAAACACAAATCAAGCAAGTGGTTAATTCTGTCCTGGGAAAGTGGAATGTGAAGCGAGAGCGCCAGTGCCGTCTTTGCAGTTTCATTTAAAAGTTGTCATTGCCAAATCAGTTTTGTTTTACATTGCAAAAGCACACCCAGCTTTTAGGGTCTTCCAAAAAAAAAAAAAAAAAAAAAAAAAAAAACCCTTCATGTTTGGATTCTTTGGAAATTCTTAATGTAATGGATTAACTGATACAATAACATAGTGGAAATACAGTGATTAGGTGATTATTAAAGCATGGATGTATAAAGTAATAGAAGATAAAGGCAAAAGCAATGCTCGAAATAATACTGGCTACTGTCATTGCAGTGTTCAGTTCAGTAGCTTTGCTCTCCGTTGCCTGAGGGTTGCTCAAGGACTTCCTCTGTAGTCGGAGTTGCCAACACCTTAATGCCAGGTTAGCTGTGCTCTGTATTAATGTCTTTTCACTTAATCTTTTCATGGAAGCCAAAACTCAATTAAATGGGGAGTTGGGACACCGTGGATCTAAAAGTGGGGAAGCGCCTCTGCATCCTGTAGTTTCATCAGAGCCAAACAAGGATTAACCAGCACAGGGTCCAGACTGGTTTGTCCGTAGAAGGAGCTTGCAGCCCAGAGCAAATCCCCAGGAATGTTTGCGACGCGGGTGTTGCTGCAAGGACGTGTGCTGCAGAGGCTCCCCATTACCCCTGCGTGTTTCACTGAGGTTTAGCAGAGCTGATACTGCTGCAGGGTTGTGACTAGCCTTGTGTGGCTTACAGGGAATTGAGGGAAATCTCAGCCTCCTCCTTCACTCTTAACGCCAAGAGCTAGTATCTATCTTATGCCATACCAATAGACCCCGAGAAATTTTATTTCTTAATTGGCTTCTACCTTTTCACACTAGTAAATTAGGGCTCCTGGAAAAGCAGTGTTAAATTTCTTGTGCAAAGTTTGTCCTGTGGGTGTATCTAGTAACAATAATCACTTAGCTTTAAATTAAAACAGAAATGCTGCAAAACTCGATATGAAAGGAAAGCATTGGAGATGACCTGTTGACCTGAAGTGCCTCATGGAAGCTTAAAAAAGCCATATAAAATGTGTAGAAGGTGGCATGAGTAATATCCCTGTAGAAACAAGTTACTGAATAAACATTCTTGCCAGATAAAACTGGACTGGGGTTAAAGTTTTTATGACAATTCCTTAAGGGACTGGCAAGTGTCTGCTTATTGACATGGTATTTTGCTCATGCAGGAGAGATGAAGGTTGTTGAGTACCTGGCGGTGTGACAGAAGCAGAGCAGAATTTGCTGATAAGCCCCATGATTGCTGTGAAAAATCAGTGCAAACTGCAGAATGTGTTGCAGATTCGCTGAAGAAAAGTGTTTTTCAGGTTTAAAGGGAAAAGAAAGGAAAAAAATGCACAAACCCATCAATGACTGATAGATTCTTTAGAAGTAGTGATTACTGACAAGAGTAGGAATGGCTTTAGCTAAAGCCCTGTCAACTAAGAGGTGATGGAAATTGTGATTATGGGAGCTCTTGCCTAAATTTCACTGACTCTAGAGGCTCGGTGATGTTTGGGGGACGTTTCTGGTTTGGTTTAGGTTGGTTTTCCCTCTGCCTCGTGCAGTCCCAGCCGTGCAGCAGAGGTCGGTGCCCCAGCTGTGCCCCGGGCCGCGATGGGTCGGTGCTCTGATGCTGGGAGCCGCGGCGCAGCTGCCTCGACGCGCGCGATGCGGCTGCAGAAACCGCGAGGAGCCCGAAATGAAATGAAACGAACGTACTGCACTTGCCATGTCTCACTGCTCAGTTACTAAGTGGGGTTTTTTGTGCTTCGTCGGTGCTCTTGCCAGTCGTAATTTATCAGAAGGAAAGCAGTGACTTTTCATAAATTCCTTTAGGGTCCAGTTTTGTGTCAAATCATCACATTTAATAGGCTGTTGTTGCTGAATGTGGGAGCCCTCATACTCCCTTCTCCTTTTCCCGCCCTTTCCTGCTTTCACTTTGCTCCTAGTCTAAGTCTTGCTGCTGCCCTGTCTCCAGCTCCCAGGTTTGCTTCGTCCCCTGCAGAGCTGATTCAACTCCAGTGTGCCCCTAATGCAACTTTGCTGCTCTTCTAGTGCGTGCCATTGGTGTAGGCAGAGGTGGGAAGACTACCATAGCTGGCAGAAAGGATGAAAAAAAGAAAAGCTGGAGAAAAGAGTTGAATGGTGCAAAAACACCTCTCCTAGGCAGAGCTGCCGCATCCCCTCACCTCGTTCCCTGCTCTTGGGTAGGGATAATGGAGCAGGATTGAGAGAGGACCTGGAGCTGCTGGTTTCAAGCAAGAACTTGCAAAACTGGAACTCTTGCTTCCATTTCTTGATCTTTCATTCCCCTGTGTTAATCTCCCCTTTCCTGTTACTGGTACTTCACTGAGAAGAATATTTTTCCAGTTGCGAAGAGTTGAAATGTGACATGAATGATGAAATTGGATTAACTCTCAGTCAAGGAGGCTGAAGATGTTTTCTCAAGGAATTAATGATAGCTCTAGGAAGGAAACAGATTCTTGAGAGTGCAGCGAAACACTCGTGGGAATAATAAAAAGGAACAAGCAGAGTAGCTGGAAAGATGAGAAATGGTTGTGTCTACACGTTTCCAGGAAGGGCAGCATGAAAGAAACGAGTAGGGTCTGTGTGCAGTCCTAAATGCAGAGCACAATGATGCAACAAGTCTGGAAGCTGGTCTGGTTGAGAAACGATGGAGAAACAACTCCGTGGTTATGAGTCAGTAACTGTTGTTTCTCTATTATGGATGAAAGGACTCTAGCATTGCCAAAATTGTAATTTAAAAATTGCATAATATGAGAAATGGTAAATCTCAAGCCATTTTCATCTGGTTGCTCTTAGCTGCTGAAGTCTGAAGCTGCTCACATTAGTGAAAGCTGGTATTTTAGAAGAAATATGGCAATGGAGAATCTCTAAAAAGCAAGTGACCCCAGCAGCTGAGACTCCTAGGAAAAGTCCAGATATCTAGTGGTATATAGCAAAGATGCAAGAATTCATAGTGCTGCTTTATTTTTTCTTTTTAAGAAATGATTAAACAAAAAAGTCTTAATACTAGTTTTACTGGACCTTCCCTTACTGCCTTGATCATGTAGTTTGCTTTTCATGCCGAGTTATTACTCGCCACTGTAGCTACAGAATTGAGCCATCCTGTTTTAGCACTAGTAACATGTAGGAGCATATAGGTTTGGGGCAATTAGATGATGCATTCATTGTGCGTAAAGTGTTGAGCAGCCTGGGTTTACTGCTGTCTCTCCCGGCATGGTTTGGGGGGAAAGCCTAGCCCTGTGCCTCGGCTCGCTGCCTTCCCGGCCTTGCCAGCACTGCCTGCTGCTGTCCGAGGCAGCTGCCTTGGCATAAGAAATCCTCTCAGCTCCTAAGCACTGATGCTGCCTCTTTGGAAGGCAACATTAGAGTCAAGGATGAGAATCCCTCCCTAAAGCAGCCATAAAACCAGTGACACTCTGACTTTAAAGCTAATGCTAGCCTTGGTGCAAAAATATTTTCCCATGCAGTGCCTTTGCCTCAGCATAATTTTACTCCTTATGTGACAAACAAATGGCAAAAACCTTAAGATTTTGTTTCCATGAGACTACTGTTTATTATTAATGTCAGCATTTGTTTGTTGTTAATGTAGTAGTATTAATGTAGTAGAATTGTTGCTTCAGTCGGGCCTTCTCCATTTCACTTGTATACTCCCTTCATCACTCGCCGCCTCCCAGATTTTAGTAGGTTCAGACTTACTCAAGCTGCCTTGCCTGGTAGCTGACATAAAATCAAAATATGCGCACTCCTTTTTTTTTTTTTTTTTTTTTTCTGTTTTTAATGTGTCTTAATACCAGACTGATATTTACAGTCTGAAGTGGTTACCTATTCCCATTACAATGTGCTGCTCCTGTGACTTTTTTAGGGTTCACCGCTGTTCGATCTTATCAAGCAATCGAAGGAACGAGAAGGCCAAGCCGATCAGCCCGAGCCTGCCTCCACTCTGAACCTGCCTCTGCAGCACAACCACACTGCAGCAGACCTGTAAGCAGCGGGTGTGCCTGAAGCCTCCTGGGGGCTGCTGTCTGCCTTAATACTTAAATCCACTTGTATTCTGTTTGCATTCTTGTTAGGGTACAAGTTACGGGTGTAAGTTGAACCATAGGAATTTCCACCTCCATGTGAGAAAGAACTTCTTTCCTGTGAGGGTGACAGAGCCCTGGCACAGGCTGCCCAGAGAGGCTGTGCAGTCTCCTTCTCTGGAGATCTTCAAACCCGCCTGGATGCCACCCTGTGCCACGTGCTCTGGGTGTCCCTGCTGGAGCAGGGGGTTGGACTAGATGATCTCTAGAGGTGCCTTCCAACCTCAACCATCCTGTGATTGTGTGATTCTGTGAAGTTACGTTGACCTGTGTGTTGTATTTGCTACTGCTTTAAGTACATGTAAATCTTACTAAGTAAATGTGGAAGTGTTTTATCCAACCCCGTTGAATTTGTAGTTGCAAACTGTTACCTTACTTGCTGACAAGTCAGTCCTCTTATTTAGAAAAATCTGTGAATTGTTTTTAGCTTGAACACACAGTTGGAAGATAGGTGAGTGGAAGAGGGGTGTGTGAGAGATTGGTGGTGCAGCTCCTCCTTTCTGCTGGCATTTTATCCTGTTTCTTTTGCAGTTAGGAGCTCTAACAGCAAGGAATACAGAATGGCATTTATTTAATACCTCTAAATTCATATGGTATGGGAATATCTAGTTATAGTGCCAATTCATTTCGCCTAGATGCAGAGGAGAGGGAAGAGTTTGTGCAAGCATTAAATACAAAGTCATTTATTCATCTTGTGATGTCAGTGCTTAAAACATGTTGATCTCCAGGTATCTTTCTCCTGTGAGATCTCCAAAGAAGAAACCATCTACCCCTGCTCCCAATGCTACTTCCCCTACAGATGCTCAGGGCACTGCGACTTCCCAAACCCAGAAGCCACAGAAATCTACCTCCCTCTCACTCTTCTACAAAAAAGGTTAGTAGCATCCGAAGGTACTAAAATTGTGGAGTTTCTTGTTATCCTTTTGTGATTTTAGAACTCAAAATTTTCTCAATGACTAAAATAGAAATCCGTAATATGCAAGCTTTACAAACCTTCAGCTGCCATTGGAAGAAATCATAATAAAGTGATACCAGCAATTCTTGCATGTACTCTACACACTATTAATTCAAAGCAAGAACTTAGCTGCATTTTGTAAGAAAGACTATCTTGGTTCAAAGCTGTTGATCTAGTCCAGAATCCTGTTTGCAGGAGTGGCCATAAATAGATGCCAGGCAAAGTTTAGAAACTGCATCCCCTCAATTTCCAGCATTGACTTTTTTCAGCTCTAGGCTTTTGTGATTTGCCTGTTTAGTAACCCTTGCGGATTTATCTTCCGAATGCTTATTCAGGCTCTTTTTAAATCGACCTAACCATGGGAACTTCACTGCTTGTTGCGTGAAGTTTTTTTCTCCCCCTTTATTTTGAAGTCGGCATTTAGAGCCTTCATTTGATGGCTGGTAGTAGTAGGAGATGGTGAACATTCAATCATTGTCTGTCCTTTCCATGTTCCTCTTTATTTTATAAAGCTCTTTTCACCAGTGCAGTTCATTTTTCTTTTCTTTTTCTCAAGTGTATCGCCTGGCTTATCTGCGATTACACACCCTGTTTTATCGGCTTCTCTCTGAGCATCCCGACCTGGAACCGCTGATCTGGACCCTGTTCCAGCACACACTGCAAAATGAATATGAGCTTATGAGAGACAGGCACTTAGACCAGGTAACATTAAAAAAAGAGTTTTAAAAGAGCTTTTATATTTTATTCAAAAGAAAGTTTTTTTTTTTTGAACAAAATTGAATAAAATGTTTCTTGAAAATTCTTTATTCAATACAAATCATAATCTGTGTTTCTGTTTCTCTTTAGAGGTTAATGTAGAGGAAAGGGAGAGTGAAGCCTGTATTTGATCCCTCCCTCTTGTCTTTTTTGAAGTATTGGTAGCTACTTACTTGGAAATACAATTTATAAATATTTTCAAAATAAAGCAAAATGAAAGTTTCTGTTTGTATGAGAAAATAGTGGGTTTTTTTCGGGGGGGAGGCAGGCAGAATGTGTTGTTATTCTACCATAAATTGAAGTGTATGAAATGGGCTTTTAAATGTGAATTTGGGGGGATATTCGCAGCTGCAGTGAGTTGATGGCCTTTCAGAAATGAAGGGAACAGTTGACTGACTTCATGTTCTGGATCTTTTTATTTTGTGTGTGCGTGTGGTGTGGAGCAGCACCTGTTCTAGCAGTAGAAAGCTCATAAATTGAGCTTTTACTTTTGCTTCTCAAAGACCACGAGTGCAATTTGTGTTTAAAACAGCAGCAAAGCTCCCTTTGCTCTCAGGGAGGGTGAAATTGCCTTCTGTGTCTGAAGAAAAGCATGTAAACACAGGAGGACATAGGAGAGAGAGTAGCATTCCTTAACTTGAAATGAGGAGCCCGAATTTATTTGCAGCATCTCCAGTGGTTGTTCTTTGTTTCTTTCCTAGATCATGATGTGTTCCATGTATGCCATATGCAAAGTGAAGAATGTCGATCTTAGGTTTAAAATGATAGTTTCAGCCTACAAGGAGCTCCCCAACACAAACCAAGAGGTATGGAAATTCTTTAATCCTGCCATAAAAAAATAGTTAGAAAATACTTTTTTTTCATCTTTATCTCTCCCTCTTTTTCTCCAGATGTACTAAATAATATTTATAGTTCTATTTTGAGACTATGGTCCAAATTTCTAAACAATTAAGAGTTTCACTTGAGGTGCTATAGGATTTTCAGAAGCAACCTGGCTTCCTCTGACAGATACTGAATTCCTTTTGATTTTTGAGGGGAGATGAGCAGATTGCTCAGGTTGCTTTCTGTAGATGCCTAAAACAGAAATAAGAGTATATATCATACATATATGTGTGTATATGTATATGAATATATATATATATATGGAGGCTTATTAAAATCACTGGCTTAATTCTAACATAAAGATGCCTCTGTTTATAAGGCTTACTGAACTCATTTTTTTACACAATTTATTAAATCATAGAAAAAAAAAAACACAGTTAACTGTAGCAGCCCTTTTGGTGGCAGAATCTCCTTGTTACCTGTGTGCGTCTTGACTAAACCCCTGCCCTCTGTTATCTGCATCAGGTCAGAAAGGAGGAGGATGAGCTTCATAAGGTGTGCACCCTTTTTATGTTAGCTTTTTGTGTGAAAGTAGATGAAGCTTAAGTTTGGAAAACAGCACAGTGTTAATGAAGGTTTCTACAGATGTTTGTAGATGTTCGAAAAAAAGTAATATAGAGAAATTCTAAGCAACAGTCACAGTAACTGGCAGGCAACACGTATGCCATGGTGTTTGATATCTCATGCACATGAGCGGCTTTATAGCTTGTGAAATGTTATTTTCTTCTTTTTTTTTCCCCCCCCACAATGGCCAATTTTATCACCCTCTGGAGACTTTCAAACGAGTCCTTATCAGGGAAGAACAGTACGACTCCATTATAGTCTTCTACAATTTAGTGTTTATGCAGAAACTGAAAACGAACATTTTGCAGTATGCCTCCAACAGGGTAAGCTCTCTTAGCTGTGTCCAGTGTTACTTAATAGAAGAGGAATACATGTAGAATAAAATCTCATCGTGTTTTTGTATTTTGTAGCCTCCCACTCTGTCACCCATCCCCCACATTCCTCGCAGCCCTTACCAGTTTTCCAACTCTCCTCGGCGTGTCCCTGCTGGAAACAACATCTACATCTCACCCTTGAAGAGCCCCTACAAATTCTCTGATGGGTTTCAGTCACCTACAAAGATGACTCCGAGGTCTAGGTTGGTTGCAAACATTTCTTTGAGTAGATTAAAATTGTCAGTAGGGATTTAATGGAAGCAAGTTTAAAAACTTCAGTGTAGTTCATTAATAGTCTACGGTTATTTTTTTTCAGATTAAAAGCTTGTGTCCTATATTTAGTGTCTTGTTTTGTTAAATGTGACTTGCTCTTAAAACATTTCTCATCTTCTTTTGGCAGAATTTTGGTGTCAATTGGAGAATCATTTGGGGTGAGTTTTAAGATTTTAATCTCTGGTTGTCCATACATGTAACCTATAGAGGAATGAGAATAGCTTTCTGCGAGCTGCAGGGCTGGCCAGTGAGCGTCTCTTATTTAATGTAATATTTCTGGAATTTGTAAGCACAAAGACTCCTGGGGTGCTTTGCACTAACTCCCGTCAGATATTCAGACTCTGTTTTTAGAAGTTTTGTGTTCTGTTAGCTGCTTTGAGAGAAAGTAGAGTTCTTAGTCTGGCAGAATTTAAAACTTTTTATTTCTTTAAAGAGGTGCTGTAGAAAGCGGGAGCAGCTTCAGGATTGTCTGGCATTTTAAAAAACTGTTTTCTTGTAATTCCAGACTTCTGAAAAGTTCCAGAAGATAAACCAGATGGTGTGCAGCAGCGACGGGCCGCTCAAGCGCAGCGCGGAAGGGAGCGCCGCGCCGAAGCCGCTGAAGAGGCTGCGCTTCGATATAGAAGGGCAGGACGAAGCTGATGGAAGGTAAAGCTGTTTGTGGTTTTGCAGTGAACTGGAGAAACATTTAAATATACATATACGTATATCATTTGTTTCTCACAAAATGTGAAAAGAAAGGAGAAAGGTAAAGCAAGAGGGATCTAGCATCTCTTGAGTGTAGAGTGTCTCTTCAGTGTCTTTCTTGTGGAGGAAAAAGAGTCTGAAAGTTTGAAGAGTAAGAGAAGGCAATAACACTGAAATAAAGTAACCCCAACTTGTAGTTGAGTTTATTAGGGGAATTAAAAAAAAACAAAACATTATTCTACTCTCCATTAACTGAGGACTTTCTATCTGCAGCAAACATCTACCCCAAGAGTCCAAGTTCCAACAAAAGCTTGCGGAAATGAGTGAGTACTGCCTATTTTGGTGATTGAAAATAACCTTGGATAGAGGTTGTGCTAACGGTCTGATAAAACCGTTGCTCAACAATGTCATTTCAGTAACTTGCTTTTTTGTGCTTGTTCAAATCTTGAAAATGCAGATTGAAGTGGAAATCCTCAGGAGCCATTTCTGGGTTATTAAATGGCCTAGCAGAATAGCTGATGCTGCTACTTGGAATAAGGGAATGAGCTGGCTGTTCTTCTGCAATGCTAGAAATCTTGAAGTGGAATTAAATGCTTACCAGGGCTTTCCCCTTTCTCATTTATTGCAATGAGAACCCCCCTCGCTGAGAGGTTGCAGATCCAGACCAGTAGTAACTGTGGCAGCAGTTAGTTGTCCAGAGCACCTTTTGAGTCAGTAAAAAGGGAAAATGTACAAAATTTTGTACATTGCTCTATCTTGAAAACCAGAGTGCCAGATTGCACTACTGTGGAGCCAAACACCTCTATTTTGAGTAAATTTTGTTTTAGTGCTTGCTTGTGGCAGCAGCTGGGAAGGGGTATGTGAGAAGGGCCCGTTTCACGTGTGGTTACGAGTCACGGAGCAGGAAGGTCCTTCCTGCATGGGCAGGTGGTGGCAGGCCAGGAACGAGGGCCCCGCTGGAGCTGCGAGGAGCCCCTGTGGGATACTGGAAATGGCTCCTCTTAAGCAGCATGAAAACGGGCAGAAGTTGGGATGCAGTTCAGGAGTGACAAACTTCAGCAAATAGAATCAGTTCCCCCCAGTGTGTGAAATGGAACAAACAATGCTTGGATTTCCTCAGAATTATGCATTTATAATAAAGCGTAGGATGATAGTTATTTAGGAGAACAGCGCACATCCATTTCTTGTGTCCTTACCCTTATGTAAATTATCGTGTCCAAAATCACTTTGAAGTATTTAATTTCACGGTTTTCCCTGTGTGTGCAGCATCTACTCGAACACGAATGCAAAAGCAGAAACTGAATGATGGAAATGATACCTCAGCCAGCGAAGAAAAGTGAGATTCCTCTCAGGACCAGGGGCTCTGCTGCAGGCTCCCCTCAGCTTTGTTTCCCAGCCTCCATTAATTGAGTTGCTTTTTTCAGTTGCTTTTTTATTCCCAACTGCTAGTTGGAAACATTTGTATTTTTTAAATTTTTAATGTTTCTCATGATACTTTGCCTTAGGATGTAACATATATACAAAGCAAGCCACTGAATTTGTTAATTTATATATTTTGAGGGGGTTTTAAAAACAGACTTGGAAAATGTCTTAGTTTCCTATTTCAGTATCGGCTGATGATTCAGTCTACTTGGATTGAATTCTTTTGTCTAAAGACAAAATGTTAGCTAGAATGATTTGAAATGCACTAATTTTGTGTGTTAGATTTCATTTTAATATTGGAACTCGATGTATTGTTTGCAAATGTTGAGGATTGGGGCCAGATACTGCAAAGCTTTCTGCCTCTGTATCCAATTACCGCATCAGGTTGTCATTAACTAAACTGCACAGCAGTTGTCAGTAGTTGCAGGGTTAGGACCTGGCGTTGCAAGTCCAACCTGAAAGCAAAATGGGTTCGTTCCGCAGCCAAACTACTGAAACCAGCAACCCTGCTCACGGCTGGGCACCTGGGAGCCCTTGCTCAGCGGGAAGCCCAGTCACTCGAAGGCACCGCAAGCCCTAGGGGCTTCTTCCCATAGACAAAATACTCCAAGTGCACTTTCTAATATTGAAAAAAAAAAAAAAAATATATATATATATATACAACCCAACCCACAGCCCCGCTTGATATGAATAAGATGCCGGGATCCTGATAAACGCTCTTGAGGTGACTTCAGTTTTAATCTGAGCACGGCCAAAGCGGGTGGCAGGAGAAGGAGGTGCAAGGCCGGTTCCCTGGAGCAGGAGGGGCTGAAGTCGGCCCCAGGGGAGGGTGAGCTGGGGTCTAGACGGCAGCGCCTTTCCCGCTGGTCCCCTCCAGCTCGGGGAACCTCTTTGGGAAAATGTCTGCCTTGTTTTACCCAAAAGCAGCTGCTTAAGAGGCTTCCTGTGAACTGTCCCAGTCAAAAGCAAACCAGGACGATCCTTTTTTCCACACGTGTAGTTGTAAGTTACTGATTCAGATGCTGGATTTTTTCTTGCAGTGGTAAAGAGATTGCAAAACTAAAACATAAGTAAATAAACAAGATCCTATTTTAAAATCACCCATTTTAAAGAAATGCAGTTTCTTCAGCTGCTTAAATTAAAGCCATTCCAGTAGAAAAGCATGCTACTCATTACAGCAATGTATTTCAGAACCTCATCTTCTCCGAGTAGCTTGTTTAGAAATTGCCTAGCTGACCCTAGAATACCTACAGTAACATGTTAAAGAACAGTCCTGGAGTTGAATCAGGATCTAATCCTAGAGCTACCAAAAATTCTACAAACAGCACATTGATTTGTCAGTGGATCTTGAAGTAAAACTTTGATTTTTTTTTTGTCTCAAAATGATTTCAATTTTATTCTTGAAAGAAATGTACAGAGTTACTGCAGTACTTTATTTTCTCACTTTTTACAGAGTTTTATAGTCAGAATATATGGTGAATATTGGGGCACACTGACCCTAAGTTCTGTTATGGCCATTGAAGTTTTTCCATCATTCACTGAGTCCTGTGGCCAGAGATCTGCAGGGTAATAGTGCAGAGTCTGGTACCTAAACAGAGTTACAGCTGTCGCAGTGTATTTTTTTGTTGTTGTTCAAACAGACTGAAAGCTTTCCATCAACTGTATGATAATATTTTGTACAACTAATCAGTTCGACTCACTTCCAGGTAAATAAAATAGCTTTTAAAAGATGTACAGTTATTTTGATAACCTTGCTTTATTAGACAAGATTTCCTAGGGAATGATGTTCTTCCCTGTTGCATTTCCACCATGATGCTGCAGCTGGTGCCAGCAGAGGTTACTGCATCCACAAGGTCCAAACCCAGGACAAAAAAGCTGCCCCAGCCCTCGGCCTCGCGCGCCTCCTGCCCCGGCCTTACCCAGAGGAGGCCGGTGCCTCTCGGCTCTGCTGCCTCGCTGGTGCTTTACAGCCTCAGCCTTACGGACGTGCTGCTAAGCTAGCCCTAACCCTTAAAAGTGCTCTTAGAAGCAAATAAATCTGCAGATAAACATGTGTTGAAATTGCCTTTTTATCAGACTTCAAAATCTTTCTCTGTTTGAGAGTGCTTTTCTTGCAGCAAGACATTGATTTCATCAGAATGACCACAGGTTTTGAAACCGTATTTAACAAAAATCAGAACTCAGAGTCAAAGAACAGGGCAGAAACTGTGACAGGCGCTTTGGTGCCTAGCGATGGAGGTGGCACCCCTGGCCAACCTCCTGCTGCAGTCAGGGAGGGGAAGCGGGTGCTTGCCCGGAGCCCTTTGTCTCATCCCAAAACATTTCTTACACAAATTCTGCAGCTGTTTTTTTGCAGGCTCTTCTCGTGCATAAAAATGGATTATTTGGTTATGTTCTTTAATTAAAAAAAAAAATCTTTACCTCCTTGAACAGCTACTTCTGTTTCTTTCTTATTTTCCCATGGTACCAAATTATATAGTGAACTCCATTTATAAATCTGAGCGAGCGAATGTCGGACCTGCTTCATTTCTACTGTTAAGAAAGAAAAAAAACCACTCAGACTTTTAAATGTTACAACATTTAATAATTAATGGTCTGTTAAAACCAGGTAAGCTCATACAGAAATATGAAACTGGGTCTTTTTATGTTCAGGCTGTAAACATGAGACATTAGATGGCGGCTAATGACCCCTGTCTCTATGAGGCAACTAAGTGTTTTGTTTTATAAGGCAAGGCCATTGAAAAGGTTCAGGTCATATAAAAACTTACATATGGAACAGCAGTTTACACAGTGATGAGGCATTGTAAAACTCCAAGGGTCATCACTAGCTGACAGGGTGGTGCTGGATCACTTGAGTAGGATCATTTAAGTAAGTTTTTCCCTTTCAAATTCCATTCTTTAAGCTCATAACTATAACATATTTTTTTCTCTTTATTTTACATGAGAGATCCCAATTTATTTGGATCCACAGACACATTTTATGCTTGACAATGTTTGCATTTTTTGTTGTTCTATTTTTATTGCCCTGAAATGATTCAAAAATACCCCCTTAAGTATTTAAGATACAAGATGAAGAAACACCACTTCTTTGCACACCAACTCACACTGCTAAAACACATCCCTAACTCCTTCTGATAGCTCCCATGCTTACTGGAAGGACTGCGTTTCGCACGTGTTTATGCCCATGTCTCCAAATTTGACCTCCTACGCTTTGACCATGATTGTATTTTTTTTTTTAAGGAAGTTTGACCTTTAAGTGTCAAGGAAAGTGCGTGCAAATAAAAGCTTAAAAAAATAAATTAATGTCTCTATGAACGCAATACTATCACATGCCTGTCACATAGTCCCTATCGGTGCCTGACCAGGTGGCACTGATGACAGAGCTTCAGTCCTCAGATGATTTTTTTTTTTTGAAAATTACAGGTTTTGATAGTACCTAAACTCAAACTGGGCTGTAAATTGCACAGTAGGTGGGAAGTAATGAGCAGGAAGGAAATAAATTGGGTAAAAAAAATGGCACTGTTGGTTTCATTAGGCCGAAACTGTCTCACTGAGGGCAGCTGTTTCCATGGGGGTGTCGTGGTTTGCTGAGCTGCTGCGTTAGGAATTGGAGCCACGGTGAGAGGGCGATACAGGAGCTGAGGCTCGTCATGGAGCAGAGGCTGAATTAACAACAGAATTCACCATTCCACGTGATTTTACACAAAGGACCTGTCACTGCACGTTACTTATTGCCGCCGTGGGGCACGACTCAGCCCCGGCCGCCACCTCAGGGCTGGGCTGAGCCCGGCCTCACGTCTTGGCTTGTCGGGCCATAAGAGTGCTGGGAGGGGAACGTGTGCCGAGCTGGGAGCCTCCACGGGTGGAAGGGACAGGGACTCTGCTCCAGTGGTGCCCGCTTAGCCAAGGAAGTGGGAATTCCTGACAGGTTATATGGAGCGCAGCACAAACCCAGGCGAGCAGAGGCGCAGGGTGGCGCGGTCGCCTCGGGGCTGCCGTGTGTGCGTGCCAGCCCTGCCTCTTGCTCCAAGCCTGCTCTGTGCGCCCGACTTGAGCGTGAGCGGCAAGACGGAGCCTTGGCACAGGGCGGTAGGTGCGTCGATGCCAGGGCAGTTCCCAAGCCCCCTCCTGCGCGCGCCGAGGCAGCAGCTGAGGCGCCGGCTTCAGCGGCACGAGAGCAAGTCTGCAAGTCGCTGAGGGGGCGGCAAGGGGAGCCCCAGGGAAGTAGCGGATCCGACTCATTTCTAGCAAGGGTGTGAGGCAAGTGCCTCAGAAATGTTTTTAAATGCGGCATTATCCAAAATAACTCTGTCCCTTTCCCTAAGTTGAGAAGTTCAACTGCCTGTATCCCACCCTGGAGCTTCCCTTCAAAAGCAGCAGGGACTGACCTGGTGACACTTCCTCCTCTTCCTCTCCCACGACTTAATGCTCCTCTTCCTCCTCCTTGCAAGGGAGCATGACTGCTTGGGGAATGCTCTTCTGATTCAGCAAAGAGCAGTCACTTCCACTTCAGAAGGAAAGGAGTGTGAGATCATTTAAGGGAATCAGGTACTTCCCAACTGCTCTGTGAGGAGCACAGTTGCACTAAGAAGTCCTCAGAGGTGTCTGTGGCAGAGCACGTACGTGACTGAGGGTCACATCACTAAATATATCAGTTTCCTGAGCACAGCCATCCAAATTTTTGCCTTTTCCAGTTATAAAATACTGCAGGAGGGAGTTAAGCCTTTTAAGAGAAGTGGCTTCTCAGAGTTAAGGGGCAGCTGTCTCTGCTAGAAGAACCAACATTTAATCCGTTCAGCGTCTCCTGTGTGGGCGCAGGGGGCTCTCCCCTCAGCCCCGCCAGCCCTTGGGCCCTGCTCACACCCAGCGCTCTCAGCCCAGGCAGAGCCTTAGGGACCGGGCGGCCTTCGTGTCCTTCGGAAAATTAGGTGCGCGAGTTTAACCTCCTTGATTTAATCTCAGGACCCAGTTACCGTCTTCTCCCTTTCGCTTGTGTCTGGGGACGGTAACAGGGGAACAGACACACAAACCTCAGTGGAATTTCCCTTTCCTTCGTATTTGTTCATGCTTCCTTTTCTTGGTAACAAGCAATGAGACAGTTTTCTGGGTACAAAAACACACAGCAATATAATCTATTTCTGGACAAATACCCTGAACTTTACTGCCCCACTGGGATACCAGGGAACATCCCTAATGTAACTGAAAGGAAAAAAAATTAATTCTGTCTTAAGCAATGAATGCAATATCCAATGCAACTTCTTAGTGATTAAGGAAGTATTTACACCCCCAAATAAATAAACACCTAACAAGATTCACCTTCCTATCCATTAGAAAATTCCTCTTCCTAAAGAATTTATATTACTTTATCATATATTCAGAAAAACATGTTCATACCTTCACTGGATGATAAACTAGGCACAAAGAAGCCTACTGTAGCACATTAACATAGTTTGGTGACAGACAAAGACTATGGAAGTTGTAGCAACAAACAGGTCACTGCCTCATAAATACAGATGCAGGTGGTTTAAAAAAAATCAGGGAGGCAAGACAGAGAAGTTAGTTTCCTTGGTTTAAAGTGGAAAACGCTAGTTATTGGTTTAGATTTTTGTTGTTAAATTCTGACTGTTGGCCCAAGCAAGGATGACCCTGCATCCGTGCTGCAGCCCTCTTCACAAAGGCCCTCACTCGCGGCCTTCCACGCTTCCGAAGGCGGCGGGCACTGACCTCTTCCTCCCAGACCTCCGCTGTCCGGCTCACGGACAGGGACAGGAGCCGCATTGCCGGAGTTCCCAGGCGCGTCCGGGCGCCTCAGTTGCGGAAAGCCCCCACACGGCTCGCTTTGCTGATGAAGTTTTTGAGGAGGTCGTGGTCCATTTCCGCAAAGCCGGGCGTCTGCGTGACAACCGTTAGGTGGTTGATGCAGAATCTGAAGCAAAACTCTTCCAAGTCCTGCGAACAAACCGGGTGGTGAGCGGAGCAGCTGGTGCTGCGGCTCTGCGTGCGCCGCCTCTGCGCTTCCCCTTATTCCTCTGCCGCAATCCCAATGCAGCGGCGCAAGGCGAGCTGCTCTCGGCAGCCCTGGCCCTTCCTAGGGGTCACTCACTCACCTTCCTTTCCAGAGTCCAACTTGAGGCCAGCCCCTTACAAATCCCTCTCATCTATGAGAAAAAGGGAGCTCCTGTGTCCAGAGGCATTACTGTAACGTCCGAGATGCCGCAATAAGCGGGGAGGGTTACAAAATGGTTCTGCTCTCCTGTCCTGCTCCTGCTGAGCCTGGGGCTAGAGGGAAGCCACTTCAGTGTGTGAGCTGCGCTCCCCTTCAAGGCTACAGCAAGAGGAAGCTTCTTAACCCCCGTCTGCTTTACTCTGCGTGACCTGCACCAATATCAAAGCCAGGGCAAAGAGGGGAAGGAATTTAGCAGCAACCCGCACATTTTCCTTCAAAGCCTTTCTTTAGATTTTAATGCTTCAAGTCTATTGCCACTGCCAAAACACAACTAAGGCTTTAAGAGAAGCCAGGAAGCTTAAAAATACCCCTTAAAAGGAAATGAAGTGATGAAAACGGCACAGTAAATCGCATCTTTCATTAAAAGTGTTGGAAAAGAAAGAAAAGGAATGAAAATTGAAGAAGAAATAGAAATTAAAAGAAATTGAGAGGTGTGGAGAGGAAGGCAGCAACCCGTGCCTGAATTTGACAGTACTGCATTGTAGAAAGATAAAGACACCATAAACTTACAATAAAGTGCTAAAATATCATATACATTTTGAAGAAATACTAGGTATGCAGATTAAAACACTGAATCGTAGAAGGAAGAATGAGTTAAAAAAAAGTGTTCATCTACCCAACCCCTTCTATTGTGTTTCTGTCACTGCAGTCACTAGTACTTTGTTCAGACTAGTTTTACAATTTCACAATACACCTAAATGCCTCTGTTGAAAAGTCTGTAAAAGGAGGAACTCCAAGGCAAAATTTGAATGAAAACTTCTCCTCTTAAGAAAACCAGATCATGTGATCCTGCTTGCTGGTCCCATCTTCCTTGATGGGCCAGACTTCTGCCTTCACATCACCCTGAAAGGGTAATTCCTGGTTTTGGCTCCCCACTTGTTCTTGCCATTCGCTACTAACTACCCATCTTGAGACCTTGGCTACAGCTCTGTGTCTTCACGGCTCCACCTCTAGCTGATAATTTCATTTATCCATCTTCCCCTCTTCTGACTGACCACACTTGCTGTGTGCTTCTGGCTTCCTCTGTAATCCCTACAAAAACTCATCTTATTTACGATCCTGTGGCATAGGTGACTTCAGCATTTCCCAACTCTACTTCTGCTCCTGTCCCTTTCTCTCTGCTCCTGGTACCTGGAACAGTCTATCATTTTACTGTGTTCTCAGACTCTCCTGCTTTAAAACTTTGCTCTGCATCTTATAGTGAGGCAAAAGCAACACACAGTTCCACAGAGCACTACGAAGCTGAGAAAAGGAAATGATCTCTCAAACTTTTTGCATGTTTTCAAATAAGGGGCCTGCAGAGTGGCTAGTAACAGCTTGAGGGCTGGTCAGAGCTCCCAGATACTCCCTCTGGCAAGAAGCTCTTGAGCCAAGGGCAGCCCAGATGGCAGGGTATGGACACGGGAGTAACAAGCATGCATATTCTGCATGTCAGCATGACTCACTGTGACCAACATGGTGAAAATGGATTTCTGATATGGGCACAAACGTGAATAAGGAAAGACCTTACAAGTAAATTCACCTCTGACAGTAAAAGGCAGCACTAGGATGACTGTACCGGACATTGACAAATGACTTGAGAAGGTGGAAAACTTTTTCAGGAAGCAGGAGGCAGTGTGAGATCCAAAGGTGGAGAAGCAAAAGGTGAAGAGGAATCCCCAGGCCCTGTCGTGCTAGATGACAAGGCAGGAAGCACAGTAAGAATCCTGACTCACAGGTGCAAGACAGCACACCACAAAGATAACATGAACAGCTTTGTTTTTGATAGCTTAAATGTTCATGTCTGGGAAGCCAGCAGGGGCAGCTAGCAGCAATCACTCCTCACATGGTAAATGCAGTCATTATTAAATTATATTTCTCAGAAAACACTTATTTTCCTTACCTGAGCCTCATATTTGACAGCAGCTGAAAGCAGAGCAATCGCATTCTCCTCACAAATACCCTGTTTGATGGTTTGCTGGCAAAGCTTTTTCAATCTGTTTTCTCTATACAGTGTGGCCAAATCTAGCAGCCCTGCAAAAAGGTCAAACATATTTAACTATCCTTGTGCAGAACATATACATTTCTATTCATATTCATCAATTCTACTATTTAAGGCAGAATTCCTTGAAAGCTTCAGCTATTTTTTTTTCTGACATGAAGTGTTTATTTTTTTTAAAGTCCTCAAAAAGGTTTGTATCAAAAAGAGGCACTTCTATTAATATATAAGTATTCCAACTTCTTGTTCACTATAATACTTCATAATCAAGGCATCAGCTAGTCTCCTAAATCCAATTGCTGCAGCTACTCAAACTCTTAGGACACCACCAGTGACTTTTTAAGGCAAAATAAGTTGGGCTCTTTCCTGAATGTTAATTACAGATTTTATTTCATACCCCACCACTCCTTTTTCCTACTACTTCATCCTTCTTCCTGACACCTGGAATATAGCAGTAACTCAGCCTCAAGTGCTAATAAAAATAAAACTAAACACGATCAACCCTTGATTTCCTCATCCTGTTATGACACACAACTCTAACTTCAGAAATATGCGTTATATGCGTTTATGGCAATCACCTATTGCATCTTCAGGAGGAAGTCTAATGTTGTCTGTGTACAGGTATTCCAGGAAGGCTCGGTAAACAGGGTAAGAAAATTCATTCATTTCTATAATTTCATCATCGCTGTTCAATATGGAGCGAAAATGTTCACACCTAAAAAACAAGAACAAGACCTGCACCCTGTAAGGAGTTAAACCTGATAAATGAGCTGCAGCAAGACATCAGTAGAAAAAAAAAAAAATCAGTCCTAACAGACAAAACACATAACCAAAAAATCTAGGCAGATGAGTTCTTGGTTTTGAACTTGTTAAAATTTTTAGAGCTTTCTCTTTAAGTTTCACCCTTCAGAATTTTCTTGTATTTCTACTGCTACTAGTTTACAACAGGTTCCTTATTCTACCTGTAGTATCTTTAAGGATGGTCCATGCATTTTTTAATGTTTCTTATGTGATTTATATATTATATATCAGCTATTAAATCTATTTTATTACATGTCTCATAACAGATTAATTTTACAATTAAATTATAAAATTCTCACGCTTCATTCTCTTTCTTCAACATGATTTAGTGAAACAATCACTAATATTTCAGGTATTTATTATTTATTCCAGAGTCACAGTCTATGTATGTAGACATAATGATACGCAAAAACTAAATACATCTTAGCATTAATTTTAATCTTTACTCTCAGATATGAAAGTACTTACAATTAAAAGAGACTCCCATATCATTCATCATCTTTACTTTACAAGTCTGAGTATTTTATGACAGATAAGCAACAATAAAAAACATGGCCTTGGATGGCTGCACTCTGTAACTTCAAGCTCACAGTAATTTACATTATTCCTCCCTCAAAAATATTCTGTAATTCTGAATTTATTGGATATTTTTTAAAGTTTTGCTATCAAGAGTGAACATCACTGTCTCGCATAATGACCTCCTAGAACAGCCACCATCTAATTTGAATCCTTCATACTCTTCATTACTTTCTCTTAAGACTCTCCGACACCTGAATTTTCTTTTCTTTTACTAAAAATATTTCATAATAGGTTGGTTATTATCCTTTTAATGACTCTGGGACAAATCTACTTCATAAAAACAAAATAACTTAGATAAAAATGAACATTAATCTATTTATTTTACCTTTTCTACATTCCATTTTGTTATTTACAGATTTTTTTTATTTTATTTTTTCTAGAAAAGTTTTAAAAAAAAAAAAGTAAATGAAAGTGAAAAAAAAAAAAGAGGCTGGTGCACATTGCTCCCTTTTATAAGGAGATAATCCTTCAACTTCCAAAGGCAGAGCAGATGAATCCTGCTCACGTCCCCATATGCATCTCACTGCAGGCAACGAGTTGCTGTCCAGGCTCTTACTCAGCTGGAGGCTGCCATTTAGCACCACCACCAACTAATAACGACCCTCAATATAGATGTTCAGCAACATCTATAGCACAAGATGGCAAAAGACAGAAAAAGAAAAAAGTCTCCTCAAGTGGTAAAAAAAAAAAAACAAAAAAACATTTGTACAATAAAGAGAAACTTTTATCAGCAGGGGACTCGTGACAATGCTCTGGGAAGGAATGAATCCTGCAAAATACCACATGTTAAAGATATTATCCTCTCAACCAGTCACATCATGAGACTAAGGCTCAAAGAAGGCACTGACTCTATAGACTAGGCCACATGCTCTTATTATCCATGAAAAATTCTTTGATAATGCCAAACATTTATAGAACCGGACACATTTTCTTCCCAGAATGCCATATAATCTTGGAAAAGTGAAGCAGTACGAAAGAATTAAGACAAAGTTACATGTCATCCAATTAGCAAGAAATGTCACCTCAGACACACTTTGGGGAGGTACAAGATTTAAAGTGATATTTGATGAAGGACACTTGGAGATGATAGGAAATAAGGCAGTCCCAGCAAAAAACAACAGACTGTAAGCAGTTACACAAGAGATGAAAACAGGAAAGGGAGGAAAATTCAGGCAACAGAACCAGTAACAGGAGAGCAGAAAAGAAAGAGAAAAAGAAAACAAAGCAAGAATTAATATGTAACTTTAATGTAATGTACTAGTACACAATAAATCACTAAAGACATTTGGGAGATGGAGCAAGACAGGAAAAACAGCAATAAGTAGAACTTCTTTAGAATAAGAGGTAGCCAAGCATTTTGAAACAGAAAAGAGAATATTATTGCAATAATAAAGACCGTAGAGATCTGAAACAGTGTTTCTAGTGTATCCTATCAGAAAGAGTGCCAGTAATAACAAACTGGTCTCTGTATGTTAACAATCAAGTGATTAATCAGTAGATCTGCATATGTCAGATCTCCCTGTGATGTGAAGTTAACTTGTAAAAAGCTGTTAAAAAAAAGGAGAAGACAGCTTGAATTCAAATTAACTGCTAAAAAGGCTTAAATAAAAAGGATAGATCTGACAGGAAAGAAAAAAAAAAAACAGAGAGGATCTACAGAAATTGCTGAAACAGCTGAAGGGCCCTGTGGAAGTAAAGACAGAAAGGCAAGAATAAACACAAAAGCAATAAAACTGAGGCTATCAGTAGAGGAAACCAGGAAAAGAAAGGAGGAGAAGCTGATTAACTCCTGGAAAGGCAGCACAACCCAGATAAGTGGGTTTGGCAGGAAAAGGTCATAAGTAATTAGGACAGTTTAGCTAGCATGAAGGAGGATAGACATCAGATGGAAGAAAGTGGGGAAGAGGTTTGTAGTAAGCAACAAGTTGGTAATTCTGAGCAGTCAGAAAATGAGGAAAATAGTTAAGTTAACAGTTAAGAAAAGCAAATGAATCCCATAACTTGAGGAAAAGGGAAAAAATAACAAGGTTTGTAAGCACTCAGTAGACTAAACTGTATGGTTTGTGACTTACCTAATTTTGAGAAGAACTTTATGAACATGAATGTATTTTCCATCCACTAGAAACTTCAGATCTGCGGTTTCAGGGTTGTCAAATTCCTTCTTCAGTGACTGGGCTACTGTTAGATGGTCATCAGGCTCTAATATAAAAAGAGGAATTCACAGTGGCCAGTAAGTACAGGAATCACTTACAACATTATCCTGGACTTATGTCAGCAATTAACACTCTTAATAAATCCAATTTCCCTGTCAGGTTAGTAACAAAACAGTGTGTTTAGTATGAACCTGTGGGAAAGCAAAGCACAGCTTTGTTCAGTCCTTGCTAGTTCCCTACTCCAAATACCCCTATAAAAAAAGTAAGCCCCACTCCTCAAACTCTTCAACATGAGGCCAGAAAAAAAGAAAGAAAACAGCAGACTAAGTAGTTAAATAATATTAACTGTCATCAGCAAAAATATTATTAAAAAAGGTATTTGTTATAGAACACCTAAAGCTCAATAAAAATCACAGTAGGATTTGATAAAAGATTACCACGGGGAAACATCTTACTGTCAAAATAAAGTGATTACTTAATTAAGACATGTAAAACTGCTCAGTACAATACCCTCAAAGGTAAACCTCACCAGTAACAAGCCTGTTTGGAAGTGTTCTCCCCAGAGTTACCATGTTAACAGCCCTCTGAGTGTTAATATCCCTCCTGTTATATCACAGATATGTATGTGCCAGTCATATCACGAACTCAATCCCATCTGGGAGCTGCTAAGGCATCTTTTCATCCATTCTTTGCTGCTATGATTCGATTGCAAAGACACCCGCCAGTGGATGGCAATTCTTCATGGAGGAAGTGATCAAATATATAAACCACTTTGGCAGCTTTCATCATCTCTCACTGAAATTCAAACTCCCCACTACACCTAAATTAAACACACGACATACTATGACTGATCTGCAGGTGCCAGAGGATGCGGCACCTGCATGAGAAACACATGGCACCCACTATCTGCAAAAAAAGGTGCATCTTCTGCACTGCTTCCAACTCCTCAGGGTAGTCTCAAAAACTATTTTCTTTAATATTAAGGAAATAAAAGGTAAAATCCTCCAAAATTCATTTGTAATGCAGATAACATTTTTTTCTCCTCACCATACAAATACCTATTATTGTTTTATTCAGCTTTTTGAGGTCAGGAATAAGCTGTTCTCTACAGAAAATTACATAAATGTTAGGTCCTGAAATTCTTTAACTTATCAAATTCATCAGAATATTATCTATTTGGAATGGAAATATTGCCATCACATGCTAGAGAAAAACTTCAAACACATAATTTGATATTGTCATGCTTTGTTTAGCACAGTTACTTGCAAACACATTTAGAGAATATCACTTATGTCCAACCGGGGAAATAATTATGGAAATCTTTTGGATTTCAGGTGAATAGAGGAGGAAAACATCACCCAATGAAAATATATAAATTGGAAAAAAAAAACCTCCTGAATCAGTGGTATGGTAGAACACGTTGTTAGGTCTTATTCTGTATGACACAGTTTATTTATTCAGAACTCCACAGAGCTCTGTAGTTTTAACAATCAAAGGAAACCACTCCATGCTCTACTGCAAGACTGCAGTAGGGCAAAGGATTCTGCACTGTCCTGTTGGGAAACTCGTCTGCAAGGTCAACTGGCAGTTCAGATCTTCATCGCTAGGGCATTACCAGATGATTTCTGCTATCAGAGGTCTGCTCAATAAAGTGCAGTTAAGTTACAAAATTCTTAGTGAAAGGGAAAAACAGGCGCTTTTATTTGTTTTAGCAGTGAAAGGGGTGCCAGTGGAAGGAAAAGAGGTGGCAGTTCATGTGGGCGAAGCACAAAGGCAAGAAAACCCTTCAGCATCCAGGGTTTAGCCATAAATGGGGAATGCATGGGAGCGTCTGGGGGAGGAAGCACTAGAAAGCAAAAGGAGGAGAGCTCTAATGTGACATGTGTCCATGGCACTTAGATGGGCAGGTGGTAAGGTCCTAGCTATGAAGCTTCTCAGCACACCTATACCAGGAGCCAAATAACAGTGAGTAAATCCTGCGGACTCACCAAGGTGGGATGGAAAGACTAGTCACTCTCAGCTCCTAAAGGGTACAAAAAAAGATACATCCAGAACTAGCATGTGTTCCCTTAAGGCGAATCCAGGAGATACGAGGGGTGTCAAAAGCCAGCACCCTATAGCCTCCGTGCACTCCAGCTCAGACCACTTGCTGCACATGAGTACAAGAGTCTGAGCGCGTGACATGATGGGTATGACAAAATGCTCTTGCTTTTTAAAAAAAGAAAATGACCTTTCCTTCCTGCAAGGCTTCACCTTGAGCTTTGCTACATTGTTGTTACATGTTAAAACATTCTTTCCAAAGGGAGCAAGCAGTTAAGGGCAGAAAACAAAGATAAAGAGCTGGAAAGGTCAAAAATTACTCCCCACAGTGTGAAGCAGGGTAGGAAGGGCGAGCATTTTGTCCCTGGGGACAATGAAGGGAGAGGAAAAAAGATGTATCTCAAAACAGTTACGAACTAGGTCTTGACAAGGCTGTGTTAAAGAGATAGCTGGACTTCACAATACATCTATTAATAAGCTGGCTGCTTGCAAGTCTTCTGCCCTTGTGAGCACAGATAATCCTGCTCCAGATGCTTTTATCTGACCCCATCTCCCTGCATGCCCCACAGGAACAAACACTTTTAAGCTAATGTCCATCACACCTGACGCAGAAGTCTAGAACAAAGTCAGGTGAATCTCAACACAACACTGCCCATTTCCCTGCACTGACTACAAAGTGGTTAATGCAGAGCAAGACATTCCAAGCACCAACTCCTGAGGTTGTATCAGCTGAATCCAGCCCTGTAAATGCACAGGAAGCAGCAGACAGAGAATCACAGAAGTAAATATGAAGCCTGGAGAGTCATAAACAGTAAGATGAGTTACTCTCCTACTCCATCACACAACACCTATGGTGCAAAAAGGTGGAGAAGCTAAAAACCCTGCAGTTATCCAGGCCTTTTCCCAAAGCCTCTGCATAGCGTAAGGCTCTTGGTGGCTCCTCTGTGGGCCACAGACATTTTACAGTCCCACAAGGGTGCATCAGATGCAACTTTCTCTGTAAGCCCCACAAGATAACAGAACAGTCTTGCAATCTAACATATTTTGCTTATTTATGTACTTATTTTAAACAAATTATAATAGAATGATCGAACAATAGCTTTGGGGGAAAGGAGAAGACCAAGTAAGGGTATTTGGGCAATAATGGTGGGATTTTTTTTGCTGTGGAAAGGAATTGGAGGAAATGACAGCCTGAAAATAATAGGTTCATAATTGAAAAAAAATATTTCTTAGAAGAGGACAAGAAAAAGCAAATCTGGCAGAAACACTGAAAAAAAAATGTAGCAAATTCAGTCTCAAGCCATTTCCCTCGCTGAGGGGTGAAATATGGAATAAGGCAGATTCTGCTCCTTACCTTCCCCAATTCGTCTTTTTAAAACTCCTCAGGAACCTGAATTAAACTGAGAAGAAAAGGCAAGAGGAGAAGTAGAGGGGAAATTAAGAAGAGAATTGCAAGAAGTGAAGATCAGATGATCAAGAAGTGAAGACTGATCAGATGAAATGTGGCAATCCACAAGAAAGAAAATACCTTTCCAGATACTTCAGTTAAATGCAGAAGCATGAAATAATATTTTAACAGGGCAAGAAGAAACAGAAGTTGAAGAGCCCCAGATTCTCATGTACGTAAAAATATACATTTGAGTTTTGCAATTTAGCTACAAATAATAATAACCTTCATTTTCCTTATAAAACAACTAATTTTCATGGAAGAAAAATCTAAACTTTACTACTAAACATACTATGGATACTTTTATTCAGAATTTACAATAATATACATTTACTTATATGAATGAATTGCCTCATTAATTAAATACAAATTATGGTACTGCAGTAATCAGTAATAGGCAAATATTAACATATTAATAGTATCTACAATAACCCAGCATATAAATCCTCTTTCTGAAGAGTATAAACTATAGTTTATATAGTTCTATAAACTCTCCTAAACAACATTTTGAGATAATGGGGGACTTGGGACTATGCCCTAAAACATGAACTTAGACAAGACAAATTCCTGAGTGCAGAATTCTCCATTTAATTCTCTCACCTCTCAAAGCTGAAACATGGACTGTTAACCAAAGCTCCTCACCTCAGCACTGTAAGGCACAAGGGAGCAAGGAGCGTTCTACAAAGTTGTCAGACCAAAGCAGAGAGCAACAGAAAAGCGAAGGCAGCACCGAATAGGAGCAGAAGGGTGATGCACTCAAAGCAGGTCAGATTACAAATAAACGAGCTGCTGCATTCAAGCTGCTCGCTCCAGCTCCCAGGTGACATCTACAGACGAGCCCAGGAGCCTCATCCTTGATTAGGCCAGAGAAGGCAATAACACTATTAGCCACAAAAATGGAGTTGGATTTGTAGGCAAAGAATGAACTCTTTAAAAAAGTCTTGTGCCAGTGACAGTACTTAACTTATTCCAGTTAAAGGCAGCAAGACAGATCTCAGCATTGATCAGGTATTTGAGATCCGGTAACCAGTCTCCTCAGAAGTCCAAGTCATGGTCATTTGTCATTAGACTGACCTCAGTCACACAGCCACTCCTGAACACAAGAATTTGGTTCCCTCAGACAGACGCTAGTCTGTGCAAGGATATCAAATGGTTCCTCATGTTTCCCTCATCTCCAAACTCAGCCATCTCAGACTCAGCTTCTTCATCCATGAGCCATCACACAGTAATTCTCACAGAATCACAGGATGGTTGAGGCTGGAAGGGACCTCTAGAGATCATCTAGTCCAACCCCCCTGCTCCAGCAGGGACAACTAGAGCATATGGCACATGGTGGCATCCAGGTAGGTTCAAAGATTTCCAAAGAAGGAGACTCCACAACCTCTCTGGGCAGCCTGTTCCATGGTTCTGTGACCCTCACAGTAAAGAAGTTCTTCCTCACGGGGAGGTGTGTGCTTCAACTTGTACCATTACCCCTTGTCCTGTCACTGGCCATCACTGAGAAGAGTTTGGCCTCATTCTGTTTACATTCTCCCCTCAGGTATTTGCACATTCTAATAAGATCCCCTGTCAATCCTCCGCACTTCTACTCAGTGGCAACAGAGAAAGGATTGGGTGAACTGGCTATTCAGACCTTAATTCCCACACAAAACAAGGCACTTCCCCATAGTAATAAATCATTTAGCACTGCCATCAGCCCTTAGCGAATTTTACAATTCTGTATTAATTGCTCTTTATACATATTCCAAATTACACTTTGCAGCATAGATCTTTGCAACACACCAAGTTTAGGCTTCAAACAAACGCAGGGCTAGAAGCGTGGCACTGAAAACTATTCCAGCTCACCTACTGCGAGCAGGCGCCACATGACGGCAGGGGTGGCGAAGCAGGCGAACACGTCGTCGGTGCAGGCGAAGTGCGTGAGGTGGGGCAGGACCACAGCCTGCCCGCGGCACTGGCCCCACATGAACACCTGGCCACTCTGCGTCTTCGCGGCCGACGTGTGCGTGGAGTGGCACGCGGCGATCTCCACCACCCTGGATCCACAGCACACAGAGAACAGAGGCAAATCATTCTCATGGGAGCAAACACAGCGAGGAGTCTCGCTACCTCCTCTCTTTCAGTGTCCTGGTGAACAAGCACCCAGGGAGAAAGGAGGCACAGCCGCAGCAGAGCATGGCGCCTGCTGCAACCCATCAAGTAGAAACAGCTGGGTAAGTCATTTAGCATTTTAGTTTACAATTGAAAATTAATAAAAAGCTTTTTTTTTCCCCTATTTATTTATTGGTAATGGTTATAAAGCAGCAATTTAAATGTATTTCTTTACATTAAAATCCTGGAATGTCATTATTCATATCATTATTATTACTTAGACTTAATGGACTTGACCTTTTGGGACTGTTTTCAAAATGAAAAATGAGAATCAAAGACAGAGCTAAATGTTATTTCTGAATACATTCTAGCTATCATAAGTCATCTCACAAATCCTAAAGTTGATTTAGGATTTCAAAACCCCCACTGTGTACAACATTACACAATCTAGTGTTCTGCAGTCTGAAATACTGCTTGTTTACTTGTTTTCCCAGCTGCCTGGTGAAAACAGCATGAAAACAACTTGTTTAAAGCTGCATATACCAATCTTGCAGGCTTTACTAAGCTAATATCCTCACTAACATCAGAAACATATATTCTGGCCAACCAACGGGAAAGGCACGACAGAACATTAAAATTTGGATTAAAATGTGCTAAGGTTTCAACTGCAGCCAAGGAGTCTGGAAAAAAGAAGTTACATTTTAAGTAAAGGCACGAACTCACAGGGAAATAGCAACCCTCAAAACCAGGTCATGCCTCGTTACCAGGGAGGAGCTGCCTTTTCCTTACAGCAATAGATGGAGACACAAGTGCAACCAACCATCACACTTCCCTAATTATTGACAATAGCAGGTCAAAACCAAGACCTTAGGAATAAGAAATGTATTTAAATCTCTGGCTACATAAACACACAGTTTGCATTAGCAACAGAGATAGCCAGGCCATTGCCTATGAAAGATGACAAGAGAATAATGAACTTGTAAAAAAAACTCAACTTCATTTTCAGGCAACCACACTAAGACTACTCTCACTCTGTGAGCAAGATTAACAGCAAAGCTAACACAAATTGCCATTGACCACTCTTCACTTTTTCTGTGTACACTCCTTGTCAAAACGAACATACTTAAATATAATTTATATTCAGAGGCAATATAGCTTTTTATTCTTGACTTCAAAAAATGAAACTATACAACCAAATAGAAACTGCAGTTAAGACCTGCAACATACAATGTGAGCTGAAGTGGGAAATAGCTCAGATGCTTAAACTCAGAATATTCAGTTTGTCTTTCACAAGGATGGTACGAGGCGGATTCAAGCACTTCTAGGGAGAATCAAATATTAATTCATTGATTTTATGTCAGACGGATTTTTAAATTGTTCATATTTAATTTCGTAAAAGCACCACTGTAAAAAATTACAGGCTATTTCTTCCAAAAATAGCTTGGCAGAGCCATAATTTTCTGCAGCTCTTTTGAGGGTATGCTGCCTGATGTCTGACTGAATAGAATAGAGGTATTACCTGTCCTTATCCACAATTACTGTTGTAGGGTAAGACTGGTTACTTTTATTCCCAGTACCTAACTGGCCATATGAGTTGGCTCCCCAGGCGTAAATCTGACCTTCATCTGTTAGCACTAATGTATGTGCATAGCCACAGGCAACCTATAAATGAGTAATAAAAGAAAAAGTCTCATTTTTATGTAACAGCAAGTTAATAAAAACAGTGAAGGTAAACATTAGTGTTATTGATCTATATCAGTGCAAAAACATCTGGTAAAAATATAAAAATAACAAATACAGATAAGATTACTAAAAAGGAAAGCAAAGACCATGAGTGACTTTAAGGGAAAAAAAATGCACCACTGAGAAAACCTGTCAGATTTCCAAGAAAATAGCAAAGAAGCAGAGAGAAATTGAGCAAAAAGTACAGCAAATATGCACATTATGCTGAAAAAATAAGTTATACTATTGGAGCACTCTCTAAACAGGAGAATAAATACAGGTGAAATAATTCACTTTATTATGTTATTCTCCAACAGCAAGTGTTTCCAGCAAAGCTACTGCCAAAATCCTAGAAACAAAATATAAAACCATCTAATTATACAATTTATTTTCAAAGATTAAAAAAAAAAACCTTTACTACCTAGGCAAATCTATTAACAAGGATCTAAAGTTCAAAACACTCCTGTAAATCCTTACTAGACTACAAAAACAATGATTTCTAGCAGAATGGGTCATTTTCCTGACTGTATCCTCTTAAGATTAAACCTTTAAGATTTAACCTCTTAAGATTAAACAACATTAAACCTTTCTAGTACCACTTTTACAGTCACTTTAAATATTTCTACTCAAAAGAAGTTAATAATTTGCTAGTTACAGTGAAGGTGCCCAATTATTTGGTACAATGAAATACCACCCAAGATCAAGACCAACCATGCATTCACACCAGCTGTTGACCAAACGCAGCTGGAGACGATTCATTCACACTCTGAATTCCAGTTATTCCTTGTGGCTGGAGCATGCAATTCTAGAAATGATACTCAGCTCTGCCAGGAGAATAAAATGCTGCATTTCCCCAGAAAAGAAGATAGGGATTAATGGAGGACAGTCAAAGATGACTGACAATTGTTACACTAGTAGAAATAAATTTCAGAGAGATTTTCTGATTCCTTAGTCTTTTTTAGGTAAAAATCCAGACCTTACCATAGCCAGTGGCAAAATTCCCACTGAATTCCATCAGGTCATAACTTCTCCTCTGCTAATAGAGGTTCATTTAAAGATATACATTTTTATTCCAACAAATAGATAAAAAGAAAACAGATAAAAGACTACCTCCTTTAAATGTAAAATATGCCTGAGCAAAAATACCCTGTATTTTCAGTGTTCACGAAGGGTCTGACACTCAGACCTCACACCTACCCGCTGTACCCGAATACCCTGCAAAGCTGCTATTCTGCACGGGGTCGGCTGGTTGCCGCTGCTGCCCAGGCCCAGCTGCCCGTTTCCGTTGTAGCCCCACACGTAAACCTGGAAAACAAAGACAAGGCTTTAGCTATTTGGTGTTATTCATTTCTTTAGAAATTAATTTAAGTACTTCACAGTTGTAATAATACTTCCTTGCTCCATTTCCATAGAATCTGCATTTTGACTCCATATATATCTATATATTAACACATATATATATATCTATATAGGCCTATGTATATATTCTTTTTTGTTGTTTTTTTCTGAACCTTAAATGATAAATTTTGATACAGCATCTGTTAATAACACAAACTGTATCCTCCACTCAAATTCCATCCCTTCATGTTCTGCTTGCTCTGTAAGGGTAGATTATGTAAAACTACAATTCTCTTACTACAATGATTGGACAATAAATGATTCACAGGGCCATTCCCCGGGACATACAAATAAATCCCATAAAATAAAATTCAGTCAGAAAATTTCACTTACAAATTCTTACCTCTCCATTTTCTACAACAGCCATAGAGCACATCTGCCCACAGGCTATATTAACTATTATTTTATTCTGTAGACAGCCAGTAACTCTTCGAGGAATTGGTTGATTAACTGTTGAACCAGATCCAACCTGGCCTGAGTTATTATAACCCCATGTATACACCTGTTGTAAAAGAATTGTCATTAAAAAGGCCATATAATACACTTCTGAGTATACTAAGTTCTAAGACAGAAAGAACTTATACACATTAAAATTGCATTTTGAGTTTATATGGTTCTTTCAAAGATCTGTGTTGATAGATCTATGATTTAATTGTTTCTATCATAAATATGACATATTTATATTTCTCTCCCTTATGCTCCTCCAGTCAAAAGCAAAAACAACATGACAGCTGCATTAACACTTTTTCATTTTGTGCTTTAAAGCATTTGTTGACAGAGGCACTGGAAGAATCCACATTTTTAGTTTTCCAGAACCCAAAGTAGAATGGCTAATTAGACACAAATGGCACCTCAAAGTAAATCATCAAAAAAACTTTTCACTTCAATGGGCTGAACTCCTCACTCCTTTAGTTAATGGCAGATTTAATGCTATTAAAAGACTACCCTAGGGTTATAATGCAGAAAGTGACCAATTGGCCTCTGCATATAAATGATACTCTCTTATTACCAGCAGATGCCATACAAAATACCATGTGCTGCACTTTCAAGTAGATAGACCCAGACAGACTTTCCATTTTTATTAAACATTTGTCCTGTATCAGCACTGTGAGGATGGCAAGAAACAGGATGTAATGCTGTTGTATGTTTGGTTGTAGGTTGTATGTGTTGACTGCTTTCCTGTTTTCAGATATGTGAACTTAATTAAGAGAAAAGAGAGATTTATCTAGCACTTCTCACCTCTCCATCAGATGTTAACACCATTGAATGATGAGAGCCACAGGCAACTTCAATGATTTTCTTGGTCACCAAGTTAGTAGAGACTTGACAGGGAACCAAACCATGATTTGTTGTACCATTGCCCAACTGACTATAAGCATTATGACCCCATGTATACACTTCTCCTTCTATAACAAAAATGTAAAAAGCTGTTTTAAAAATTCTGCCTTTTTAATGACTACAAAGCATAAAATTACAATTTGAAAAGTCAAATTCAACAGCAAAATACATAGTTAAGTATTTACACAACCTCTCTGGTTCTTAATCCCACATATGAATAGCACAATCTTAGTAAAACAGATAGCTAAAAGAAATGCAATAGTACAGTACAGAATAAAAGATAAAAAATGACTGTCAGGAGTCCTCATTTCAATTTCTTTCTTTGTTACCAACCAACTTCTGACTCCAATAACACAAATTTCTATGCCTTGTGTTTCCTGCTTTTGAAACACTCAAATAAACTTTTCATTTATTTGCAATGTACATGAAGATGCTCATGTGCAAAGCAACTACATGATGTAATACTTAGCAATTAAAACTCTGTACTTCAAGAGACATGTTATACAGAACACAAGAAATGCCTGACAGGGTCAGACCCATGGTCCATCTATCTAATGCAGAATTCTGTCTCTGACTGTGCAGTAGAAGAAAGATGTTCTTTAGAGGAAACATATTAGCCTGGTCACTTTTTGCAGTCCATTCCCCTTGTGCTTCCCAAGCACCTACAGTCATTGCACAACTACAATTTTTCTGATTCTCTTTAACGTACATGTGTTTGGATGTTACCCATGAAGCTGTCTAACACTTTTTCATTAGTAAAAAACAACTTTCATCTGTTTTAAATCAAGTGCCCTCCAGGTACAGCAGAGCAGGGCTTGGCGAAAGGCAGGTATACATTCACCTTGTCCACTGTCACCTTGGTTTTCTAAACCTGAATTATGCAGTTATTCCAGGAGAAATAGGCAAACATCTGACATACAACTCCTTCAGATTTCTAGAGACTACCAGACACCTTATCTGATATTTTCAATAAGAAGGGTTCCCATTATCACCCTCAGAATTGCAAAGGCAGTTTGTGCTATGCTTACTGTTCTTCTACAACAGCTTAAATCTATTGACTTTATCCTGTTAAAAGCAAACAACCTCCTCCTTGTTTCGACACAACTTGTGTTCAAACTTGTTTGGACCATGAGGACACAAACTTTAGTAAATGAGGGAAATAGGGCCACATGGAACCACATTCCATAAACTGTAGACGATGGAGATTCATTCAAGAATTGTGAATGAAAAAGATTAATACAAAAGTTGTGGAATTGATAAGGTTATCTGAAAGGCAGGTTAAAAGACATTGTACTGAAAAGAAGTTGTTCAAGTGAACAAAGTTACTAGTAGAAAACATCGAAGATCAGTTTTGGAACTGTTTTCAGGCAATAATTCAGTTCACGACCTGCATAAGCGGTCAGTGAAACCCAACAGCAACGAAGCTGGGAAAAAAAATATGGATTTAGCTGAGCCTAAAGAGCAGTCACACATTTCCAACAAACTCACCTCACCTACCTTTAACCATCTAACCTAGACTATTTAACTAGATCTTCTCTAGTTGGGACAAAGAGAGAAAAAGACTAAAGAGAAAGAAAAACTAATACTATCAGTCAGGCCCTGATGTAACTTCACTGGGAACAGAGTATTAGTCATTTGTACTTAATAATGAACAGATACACATAGAGACTGCCAGAATGATGTGGGTGATAGAACTCCAGTGAGACAAGGAAAATAAAAAAGTTCAGTTTAGCCTGATGGCCAAGAAACAACATAACTGGTCACTAAAATGCATCCGGAAGTAAAAACAGGAAAAAGATGTATTTTAGTGAAAGGACAGTGCTGGTATAAGAACAGGAGCATTTTTTAACAATCATACTTTACCTTCTGTAGCAAGAACAACGTGAGGGCCACTTCCATAACTCAGACAGGCTATCTTTTTGCCACATAAAGTATCTAATCTCCGTGGTTCCATAGTGCTCTGAATGTCACCTGTTCCCAAACACCCACTGCAGTTTGTGCCAAGCACAAAAACCTGTTATAAAAGAATCACAAAATCATAATTTAGGTTGAAAGAGACCTTCAGAGATCATCTCCCAACTCCATGCTCGAAACTATCTACCCAGACCTAATCAGACCTAATTAGACCTGTGTGCTCATGACCATGTCCTATTGAGTCCTGAAGACTTCCAAGGTTGGAGATCCCATAACTACTTTGGACAGCCTATTCCAGAGTTTAACCACTCTCATTTCACCCCCTAATACTGAATTAGAATTTCCCGTGCTTCAGTTTGTGTCCGTTGTGCCTCACTGCATCACCATGCACCTGCAAGAAAAGTCTACCTTCATCTTTCCTACCTCTGATCATGGTAGGAAACCCTTAGTACCGAAAAACTTTCAATATAAATCAATCAAACTGTTTTCCTACTTCTGTACACTACCTTTGTTGGTATACTATCATAGTTATGCTTTCATTCTAACTTGACAAATGGATAAACAAATATGTCATGTTCACACACATTTTTGGACAAATACCTCATCATTTTCAGTTGCATACAAGACTTCATTACCAGCACTGCCAAATACACAGGCTTGACGAATTAATTTGAGCTCCTCTTGGGAACAGAGAGAAAAAATTGGCCATTTCCCAACATCAAGCATCTTTAGAGCGGACAATAAGGTTGCCTCCAAAGCCTGAGATCATAAAAAGATCCAAATACATAAAAAGAGACAAGCATACAACTTTGTAAAGTATAAATTTATAGAAAAAGCATTCTCTCCTATCTCAACACCAAAACAATATTTCACTTGAGAAAAATGCTTGGAAGAAAGACATTATAATAAACAAATAAGCTACAGTTTTTACATAGAGTACCGTGTAAGAAGTTAGTTGCTGAGGTTGTATTTTTGCTATATTCATATAGCATAACTCCTAATTTACAGGAGTAAAGCTGTATTATCAAAAGCACCCAACACCTGTAATATTTTTTTTTAAACACAAAAAGTAATCTTCAACTTTGTAGGACTTAAACCTATCCATAATCCAATTCTTTTCTCAGCAATTCTCAGATGCATTCAACTCTCTCTAATATTTTATCCCCTCCTACATTATCATATTTTGTCCCTCAAACTTAAGACAACATTAACTATCACCCCCCCACCCCGATTTCCTAATTAATTTTTTCCAAGTTATTGGAAGTGATTGGTTCTCTCATATTGCGAGGAATCAAGAAAGAAAGAGTTAGACCAGAATGTGAGACTGGCCCATCTACGTATCCCAGGGTGTATCAGTTATGCTTCAATTATTCCTAGAACATCTCATCTTTGCTTGACTTTAGCAACCAGCCTAATAGTTGCCTATTCAGTTTTCCTTTTCTTAAAGAAGGACTTTAAGGTTATCTTAAAAAGGCACCATCATTAAGCCTCAAATCTAAATGAAGTGTTTTATTAAGTTTTGCTTTCAGTGTCAAACAGAACAAAAAAGAAAAATGGGAGAAAATTTTAACATCATACTCTGCTACACTACAGAAGTAAATTCTTACAAGTTTATATGGTAGAAACCTTAGACTATGATATATAGCTTTAGAACTTAATACTAAATTAAACCCATTGTGTGAGTCAAAAAAGCAAATGAAATGCATACATTGTTATTTTTTTTGTGACTTATGTAGACAACATTTCTTGGGTTATTTCTCTATTCAGTTTTGATTTTCAGTTTATCTTACAGCTCCTAATTAAGTCACTACTAAATTGAACCAAAACTTCTTCCTTTTTAAGGGCACTAGGACAAAATTCCCAACATATATTCACATTCTGACCTTGACACTGACTCCTTGAGGAGATTCATCCTCCATACGGATCTGTGCCTGCATACCCCTGCAGAGAGAACTATGGTTAAAAATCGCGGTACAATACAATATTGTTGCAATAATACTTTATGGAACACACTTCATATTAAACCAGGACTACTTGATTGTTTGAGTTGAGAAAATGAAAAAAAAAAACAAAAACAAAAAAAACATGAAGCTCAACAATTTTGGTTTTACACTGAGCTATACTGTAATCAGGAGATAGAATACAGAAGAGGTCTCTCCCTTTCTCAAAAAGAGGAATTCTTGAACAAAGCAAGTAGTAAAACTTACTCAGATTGTAAGAATCTGAGAACAGTAAAGTAAAAAGTGTTATTAAAGATCAAACTTTGAAATCTTTTTATTCTAATAAAAATAAATTTAGAAGTTTGTTGGCATCATTTTTGAAGACAGTTATCTGAGCAAAGGAAAATCACACTGAAAAAAAGAGTTTTTATTTGCAGCTTAAGCCTTCAAATGTTCTTATTGCAGTTCTTTTCTGAAAACCAGTGACAGAAAAAACATTTGGGCTTTTAGGGTTTACTGAGAATTCTTCATATTCACTCCAGAATATTCAGAAAAGACTGCCAGGCCTGCAAATGACTCAAGCAATTTCTGGCATGTGCATCATCAGTAGAAACAGATTTTTAGATCAGATGCTTTTTCCCAGACGAATATGCACAGCTCTGCTATCCTTAATTTATTTCCAAACACAAAGCCATGCAAATCCATTTTCAATAAGAATGAGCAGATGAGTAAGCAGCACTAGAGCTATTAAAGTTTATTTTACTCAAAAAGCAAGAAAGCAGTACACATCATTTTCTTGGAGATGTCTTGATTCAGGCAATATTGAAAGTCTATTTACATTCAACTGAAAATTAAATGCCTGTAGAATTCTGACTACAGACAGAATAACATCCAACAAACAAGAAAGGAGCATTTTGCATAGTTACTTTTTGGAGGATTGCATCACTTTAAAAGATGTATCCAGAATAGCTTAATGAACTTAGCTAACTATTAGTCATGCCTCTTGCATCAAATTTTAGGTCAAGGACCCAAAACACATCCAATACGGTTTAAATATTTTTCAATGATTTAATAGATAAAAGAATTTTCTACAATTTAATAAATATTATTTATTCTCGTGATTAAACAAAAGTTCTTTTCACTTACTTTAAATGAATAAAAAAATGGACTGTAGCTGAATTGCTACAGCTCAGCCCTACTGAATGAGCAGATGAAGTTTATGCTTGAATGTAAAACACAAACTAGGTACACATAGTACACTTTATACATCTAGAATGAGACCTTAATTGATAAATTCAACTCATTTTTAAGGCCAGTAGCCACTGTCTGGGCTGATGTGGAATGAATTACACAATGGTTTAGGTTGGAAGAGACCTCTAGAGATCATCTAGTCCAACCCCCCTGCTCTAGCAGGGACACCTAGAGGAGGGGGCACAGGATGGCATCCAGGCAGGTTTGGAAGATCTCCAGAGGAGACTCCACAGCCTCTCTGGGCAGCCTGTGCCAGGGCTCTGTCACACTCACAGGAAAGAAGTTCTTCCTCAAATAGAGGTGGAACTTCCTATGGTTCAACTTGTACCTGTTACTCTTCGTCCTGTCACTGGCCACCATGGAGAAGAGCCTGGTCTCATCCTCCCTACATTCAAGTACCCTCTGGTACTTGAATATGTTGATCAAATCTCCTCTCAACCTTCTTTTCTCCAGGCTAACCAGGCCCAGCTCGCTTAGTTTTTCCTCGTAAGATAGATGCTCCAGTCCCTTAATCATCTTTGTGGCTCCACGCTGGACCCTCTCTAGACGCTCAAGGTCCCTCTTGTCCCGGGGAGCCCAGAACTGCCCCCAGTCCTTCAGGTGCGGCCTCACCAGAGCTGAGCAGAGGGGCAGGATCCCCTCCCTCGACCTGCTGGCAACACTCCTCCTCATGCAGCCAGGATCCCATTGGCCTTCTTGGCCACGAGGGCACATTGCTGCCTCATGGTTAACCTGCTGTCAACCAGGACTCCCAAACCCTCTCCTCAGAGTTGCTTTCCAGCAGGTCAACCCCTAATCTGCCCTGGTGCCTGGGGTTATTCCTCCCCAGGGGCAGGACCCTGCACTTGTCCTTGTTGAACCTCATGAGGTTCCTCTCTGCCCACCTCTCCATCCTGTCTAGGTCTCTCTGAACGACAGCACAGCCCTCGGGAGTGTTGGACTTGAATGTGCCTGAATTCAAGTCTTGTTCCTTCCAAGCATGGCAGGCTACAAGATTCTTGCAGTTATCACATTTAGGCATCTGGTACCATTTGGGATTGCCTTAGGGATCCAAGACACTAGAGGGGCTAGCAGACAGACCCAGGACCTACAGGGAATCTGTGTTGTGCTGGAGCATCAGCTAGGAACCACACATCTCTACAGCTATTAAATAGAGCTCGAAAACACAGAATCACGGATGGCTGAGGTTGGAAGGGACCTTTAGAGATCACCTAGTCCCACCCCCTTGCTCAAGCAGGGACACCTAGAGTGCATAGCACAGGTTTAGAACTTAATACATAGAGAGTAAGTTCTTAAGTTGCTTGCTGCGATGCAATTTGTTATTATTTCCTTCAATTATAATTATTTAAAACACTTATTCGCATCTTGTCTAAAACTTGTCTAGACTTGCCTAAAACTTTTCTTCGATATTTTTGAAACACAACATTTGTTATTCATCAAGTTCTAACGTATCAGTTCAGTTGCTTCTTTTTAAACTGAAGCACACAGCTTATCTTTAAATGTAGTTATACTTGCTACTACAAACCCAGGTATTTTAGGATGGCTCATTTTATTCGCCTAAGGAAAGATTTTCTACTCCTCTACTTTGACAAAGAGTCTGAATCAGAAACTGTGTCATGATTTTTTCCAAGTAAAAGCACACGAAGATGTCTTCATGGCTCAAAGGATGCAACACATTTTATCTCAAATATAACAACTAAAAATTACCCTCCAACTCCATTCTTCAGGCTGTTCTGCAAACAGAAGCACCTTATTTTTGAGAAGCTTTACAGAGGAGTACATGAAATGTCTCAAATTACACAAGTTTATTAATTTATTCAAATTAATTTATTTTAATAAAAATACATACTGATTGCCACATGTCTGCATCTGCAAAGGTGTTGTTTCTAAAAACCTGTAATTGATTTACGAATATATATTCACTCTTGGATCCTGAAAACAAAGAAAGAAAAAAAATCGTTAAGTCTAAGAATTATTTTTATCTGTACAGCTTTAAAAAACAGCAATGATTCATCTTTGCCTGAAGCAATGAAAAAACAGTATTTTCATCAGGAGTTGGAAAGTCTAAGTATTTGCGGATATCAAGTACAGAAGAAAAACATAGTCCTAGCTATCACAAAAAAGTTTTGGGTGCTCTTCATCCACTAAAACTTAAATTATAAAATAAAATTGCATAAAATTCCTAAGGAATTTTGCTTTAAAGTAGGTATCAATTAAAAAAATCTCAACACTTACTTAGTTTAAAAAGTAAAATGATAAGAAAGAGATATTTCTCATGTATTAAAATTTTATGTATTTTGACTAGCTGTTTTCTGAAGAATTCTAAAGCAGAGATCTACAAAAGCTAACTCTGTTATAAATAGCCATTTCTTGAAGTATACAGCATTTTAATACAAAAATATTTATATTACATTTAAAAAATCTCCTATGTGGAATCCAAGTACACTTCAACAACTGAGACAGTCTACTCTTCAATTTGAGTCTAGGTTTTGGAATTCCTAAGTTCCAATTTCTAAATCCTAACTGACCTTGGATTTGCCCCTGCCAGGGCTTTGTCTTTGGGCAAGCAATGTAGGCTTCTGCAGGATAGATAAGATTGAGTTAAGGAACGCAAATATGCCTTAGGTCTGATTAAGAGTTTAACGAGACCATTTCATTATAAATATTTTCACTGGCTCATCTGAACGTAACATTCAAATAGATTCTCTCCCCCTCTCCCTCTAGGACCTTGGCAAGGAAGTAAAAGTTTTTAATAACTCCACTAAGTTTTTCCTCCCACTTGCTCCGAGTGCTGATGAATCCCACCTACTGAGCCAGAGATCTATGTGGAGCTTTTTCCTCCTAGACCTCTAACTAGGCTAGGGTAAAATCATTAGGAAAAAGTCACAGAAGAGAGGAGAGGAAAAAAAGAGAGAGAAAGAAAAAAAAAGAATTAATCATGCCTTTATGGAAGGGTCCTAATCTTCTCCAATCTTCTAAATTTTTTCATCAGTTTCCTACAGTAGTAATCATGAAATGATGCTAATGTGTCCAAGCAATCTTTGCAGAAGAGGACAAAACACTAATACTAACTACAGTTATTCCTCTTGAACAGGTATGGGAAAATCATAAAGGCCCCGATCCCATTCCAGGAAGACTGACAAAGAGGATTTTCTTACCAATTTTTTCCTCTTTCTTCAGAATGCATCATTACACAGCCTGAGCCAACAATGAAACGTCATTACACCATCCAACGCTGACAGCAACCTGACAGATCTCAGCTCTTCATTTTCTCCTCTGTTGATGGAGTAGGAAGTTGCAGACCCTGAAAAACAGCAATTTTTTCCTTTAAGAGCAGTTCAAACTAAATCATATGAAGCTATACAAAAAAAGAACAGGAAAAAGTCCTGATAAACTATTAAGAAAAATATCCTCCTCTGACTGAGGTATCCAAACATTAATCATGGAGGAAGCCAGGAGACCATGGGTCTTTTCGCTTACTTGTTTTGTAAGACCAGCCAAGAAGCTGACTTCTTGGCTCCAGAGCAAGCTCCACTGGTTTCCTACTTATTTCAAGACTAAATACACAGGCAGTTTACAGCCTAGATCCAGGACATTTTGAAAAACTGCATATTCATCCTCGACCTTGGCAGAGCTACTTGCTGCAGAAAAGTTCAAACTGAAATGACCTGAGATAAGCCAGGCTTAGAGGCTCGCTTTCCAGAGGCAAAACTTCAGCCATAAACATCTTGTCACAAGCCAGCTTTCCTCTACAGGGATGCTTAGTTGTAGGTGCTGGCTCTAGGTAAGGACCCCTCTATCTGAGCATCCCCGCACTGAAGTTAAATTAGAATTTCAGAGGTAGATACTTGAAATCTATTTGCAAGATTTTTTTGAGTAATAACATCATCCCAAAAAAGAAACTAATTGCCAAGATTAAAGCATAGAAGGTAAAGATGGAAACAATACACAGAAGGAAACACTGGCACTCCAAAAACATGGAGGAAAGTGGGAATAACTATTTTATAACACGTGCTCAGCACAATCTTTAGATATAGTTTCAGTACTGCTGTGAGAGATAAAAACATCAGGGAAAAATCTCTTGAAATGAGTGAAATGACAGGAAGGAAAACAGAGGATATGCTTTTAAAGCAATTCAGCATTACGGAAGTTTAGGTTTGGTTCCTTCAGCTGTTCTGTGGTTTAAAAAGAAGCATCAGGATCTGGTGTGAAATTTCTGCTTTAAGTGAAAAAAAAAAATTCTTTGAAAATCTTACAAAGACTCTTAACTCCCCTCTCCCTCACCACTAGAAAAACCTTTGAAGTTTTGGGCTACGAAGGCAAATTTTTAATTTATTTTTATAGTAAATGCTACAAAAAGCAAGATGAAAAGACACATAGCTTATATTGTTACTCTGTTTCTTCCATCCCTATTCCAGTGCCTTTTTTTCTTCAGAACTGCTGCCACTGATGAAAAATGGTGCATTTTTTATCCACAAGTAACAAAGTGGATCAGACTGCAAAAATGCATCAGATGGAAAATGCAGAAAAAAATCCCATTTTTTTCTCTCCAATTCCACTAATCCTCCAGTCACTCTTAAACAAAAAAAAAATAATAATTTGAAAGTTTCAGGTATCCAGCTACTTGACTGAAAAAAATAAAGGTTTGAATTAAGTGAGCAGCAACTAATAAAGAGAAACTTCATTACAGAGCAATGAAAGGCAAAAGTACAAAGATTAGAAAGTTTACTCTAAGACAGTTTATACTAAAATTCACCTCTAAATAAATCTACTGAAATGTCAGTAAATCTACTGAAATGAAGTTTCAAGGTCAGCAGTAGAAAAGGAATTAAATTCCATAAAACAAAGTGTCAATCAAAAAGATTTCTACTTAAAAATATTCACACTTCTTTCTACACATGCAAAGATACCTTTTGAATGTAGTCTAGTTTCAGATGGCAGAAACTGAATGCAACCGCTTGCAATGCTGAAAGGCAGTTTGGCAGGATACTGGGCTCATTCTCACCTAATCAGTGGTTTTCTTCTAAAGCAAAAGAAAAAAAATATATTGTGAGCATCTCATCTTTCAGAGTATTAACATAAGCAAATAGTCTGTTAATGTCTTTTGGGAAATCTCATACTTCATTTGCTGGAAGAAAGCTTTTTATTTGCTTATTTTTAATGTGGCTGACCCCAGGTTTGCAGAAAGCTCTTTGCTGAACCAGCAGCCAAATTCCAAAAACACTTTGTGTTATGTTCCCGTAACGCATATATATGCATAAACATAATAAAATATTAACCGGTTTACTCCATTTTTAGTTTAATAGCTCTCTTCTATTTTAAATGTTGCATTAAGTTCAATATACCATATAATTAATTTTTAATTGAAATTTATATAGATTTTTCAATCTTCATTTTGACCTTCAGACATGAGCTATAAAACAGGAGACTTCTGGCAATCAGTTTTAGGGAAACAGAAGTATTTCAAAGATCTGCTTTCAAAAGAGCTTTACAAAAAACTGCTACCATGTAACATTACAAATCAATACAAAATAATCTGTCAATTATATGAAACAAGTTCTTAAATATCATATTTTTATAGACTTAATACAGAAATGTTTAAGCCATAAGAATTTGAGGAACACTAACAGGTCATCAGGTTGTTCAGAATAAACTACGTGTAAGTTTCAGATGTTTAAGCTGCACTGCACCTGCAAGCAGGAACCTCAGAAAAGACACCCTTTTAATGCCATAAAAACATCATGCTAGGGAGAAGCTCTTCTTTAACATGTAATCACAAATATTAAATTGCCTTAAATTGCCTCAAACCAGCAAGCAAATGTACTAGTTTTGCCACGCCACTCCCAAGCAGACCTAAACTGGCCTAAATTGTTATTAGTCTGCAGCTACTTGATTCAGACAAATTCTGTGCCTTATACACCAGCTGGTGCTGTTTTACCTCACAGTGCCTGCCATTAAGAAACATCCACAATTTCTGCAATTCTAACCCATCCATAGATGTCTAAGGTCTTTCTAGCCTAACTTAGGCTAACAGCTACAAGTTACACAGTGCATCTTCTACAACTTTAAGAGAAGACCTAAAAAACCCCACAGGATTACCAAATCACCTCTGGCCTGACCTCTTCTACCCTGACCTCTTCTACCCTGATTACTGAGTTAGCACGTTTTTTATGGATACTAGAGCCTTGGTCCCCGACATCGGCTCACTCCTTCAGGTAGGAAGTTTCATTTGTATGAATGCTGCATCACTGAATGGAGTTTTTCCAAGGCAGCTGGATGCAGTACCAGCATGAATCAATGGCCACACTGCACTGTCCCCTGGACTGGGCTCAAGGCACCATGACACGGCTCTTCATGACACCTAGGATTCAGCCTAGCCCCTGCAGCAGGCTCCGTGGACTGCAACATTGTGCGCATGAGGAGGCCAATCCTAAATAATTTTACATCAATCTTATCACTCACTGACATTTTTTTTCCCTCTTTACCTGGATGGCTAAAGACCCTTTAAAAACACTTGCTCATAACTAATGCTGCCTCTTTTTTCAGTTCTCTCTTTACTACAACACTTTTATCTCCCACTCAATTTGCTTATCAAATCAAAGAAGCATTTGCTTTTTCTACTCTTTGAAGTATATTTAGGAATAAACTGAGGTTTTTTTTTGTTTCTGAGAAGGGTACAAGCTCTTTTCCATAGAACCTACTTATTTTGATAAAAATTCCAAGTAAATCCTGCACAGAGATACCCATCTACAGACCTCATGCAGTTCCTGGACAGGAATAAAGCCATTTTGTCAGTTTACTCTGCCTCTTGACCCAGCAATATTAGAACTTCCCTCTCCACCAGCCTCCCCAAACACCAACAACTCTTTATCTATTATTAGATCTAACTAGATCTTGCTTTCCCATCTCCCCTCCTTCCCTGCACTAACACCGTAGTGGGGCACCCAGCCGGGCTCGCTTACACCCTGCAGCCTCACGATTCCCCCGCGTGCTTGAGGACCGCGCTCTCCAGCGCTGCTCAACGCGACCCTCCCGTGGCGGCCCTCGCCGCTCTCCCGGCACAGGAATTGCGTTATCCACAAACCCGCGCTCTGCTCGCAGAGGGACCCCGGGGCCCGCAACGACGGCCACAGCGCGG